>RAHM01000148.1:127603-429765 GCA_003713295.1 Parotia lawesii | reverse complement strand
GGAAGGGAAGGGAAGGGAAGGGAAGGGAAGGGAAGGGAAGGGAAGGGAAGGGAAGGGAAGGGAAGGGAAGGGAAGGGAAGGGAAGGGAAGGGAAGGGAAAGGAGATGATGTAAAGAATTGAAGAGCTGGTGAAACTGGAGGTAACTGTACAGGAGGAGGGGATCTCAGAGAGGAAAGAATAAAATAGGAGGAAGACAAATATATAAGCCAAGGAGAAGGAAAGCCATGGCAGTGGAAAAGCAGGTTAAAAACAGTCTGTGCTATGGACATGTTGTATTGTGCCCCTCATGACCCAGAAAACAAATCCGCCTCTGTGCACATTTTTGTCAGAAAATTATAATGAAGTTTTTGTGTTTCTATATCAAGGCTAATGTGTTGTTGTGATGTTGTCATCTGGATTCTTAAGAAATGTGCTGACACCATTTGTTCTTTTGGCATGGGCTCAACTGTGCCCTTCTGGCACCACTGGTAAGGGCCACTTTCCATCAATGGGAATGAGGTAGCAGTTTGTTTATATAGGATGGTTGTCCAGGGAATGAAGCAAAAAGGCAGGATCTTTTCTCCGGTGTTAGGACTAGCTCCACAGCAACAGAGTGGCCAAGATTGCAGCTAGAACAGCTTAATTCCTACCAATGTAAGGGTCTTTGTTATTTAGGTGTTTATGTGGATGAAAAAACCACTTTATTAAATGCATTGCTTCCCGTAAAGGGAAGAGTCCTGGCCCCACATTTTGCCAGTTGCACTTATTGCGAACAGTTTGAATTGACAGTGTGATTTGGAGAATAAATCTGCTGTAGGTTGCAGAAAGCAGACTTTACTGTTTGTCCAGAGAACCCTGTTTCAGCAGGGCTTCCACCTAGCAGGGATCCACTGCTGTGGCTGCTCACATGTCTCTTCTACTCTTTTGTTTAGTTTCAATCACCTTTATCACATGTCTCTTTATTCCTGAAGTTCTTCAACTGGGACACTAATGACCAAAAGGGGAATGTTCAGGTAAAGAAGGTACCACAGATGTTCAACACTTTCCTAAAGCAGGTAATTTATGTCGGAAAGAAAATGAACTGTAAGAATTAAAAGACAAATCTGGGTTAAAGTGTCATGAAAGACCACTTAGATGAGTGACACAGACAAGAGAGCAAAACAAGCCCTTCTGCTTATAGAAGGGCATTTAGAGGGTGCTTCGAGTGACAGCAGATAGCTTCCATACTTAATGACAGACAGTCAAGGTGTTTTGAGTAGCAAGAAGTATTGTAGGTACTGTAGTAAAGATGTGGAATTCAACCTCCATTTAGTCTTTTCTAATGCAAGTATGATGAGCCAAGGCCACACATATTATTTATGTCATTTGTGAAACCAGCTGATGGAAATATCTAATAAAAGATATAAGGTGAAAAGGTGTCATGAGAAGCTTCCATGATGCCTAGCAAAATCAAAATGCGCTTTTCATGTTACATCCATGAATTATTTATGATAATAAATCATAATGAATTAGTTGATAAAACAAACAAAGGTTTCTGATCGTCTGCTACCAAAGTGCAGCACAAACCTGCTATCATTACACAGACAAGCAGTGCCATGGCCTTCCCTGGGAACATTTTTATGATCAGAGGCCACTCTTTTGTGCTGAAGACAACTCAACAGTATATTGATAAATAGTATACCAACAAAATGGCCTCTTATTTTGCTATCATATTTTCTGTCTATATATTAATTTGGTGAATATTTAGTCTCCTGTTTAAAGTTGTTTTCCAAAATTTATAGGTGGTAATATTTTGATATGTTCTGACTTAGAACAGATCTTCATATCTTTGGTACTGAGTGCATTAAGATACGTATTCCTGGAAGAAACAAATGGAGATGTGTGGATCATTCACATCTGACTTTCTTTGCTCTTCCACGTTTTCTGTTCTTACCCCTGTACCCTTGAGTCTATTACATAAAATCACAGAATCATTCAGGTTGGAAAGGATCTTTAAGATCACTGAACCCAGCAGTGAAACTAGTACTGCCAAGGTCACCACTCAGCCGTGTCCATAAGCACCATGCACACATGACTTTTGAATACCTTGGGGGATAATGACTCAACCACTTCCCTGGGATAATGACTCAACCACTTCCCTGGGCAGACTCTTCCAATGCTTGACCACCCTTCCAGTGAAGAATTTTATCCTAATATCCAATCTAAACCTTCCCTGGCACAACTATAGGCCATTTTTTTTTACCTGGGAGAAGAAACCAATCCCCACTTCAGTACAACCKCCTTTCAGGTAGTTTCAGAGAGCASTAAGGTCCCACCTGAGCTTCCTTTTCTCTAGATAAAACAACCCCAGCTCAGTCAGCCACTCCTCATATGACTTTTGCTCCAGAMCCCTCATCCACTTCACTGCTTTTCTTTGGACTCAGTGTGTCAGTGAGCTGTTTGCAGGTTCCCAAATAGAAGGCAGGTAGCACAACAGCCAAACTTCACTTTTGCCTTGAACTTAATATCACAGAGTATCACCCTGGATTTACACCCTGGTGAACAACTCAGGGGCAGATGTCCTCAGCTCCAGGACAGAGAGACTGCTGTGCAGCTGCTCCTGGTTTATAAACATCCCCTTTCCCTTGCCTTCAGCCAGAGCTCAGACACTCGTTTGATTCTGTGTCATCCCACGCTGTGTCCCCACTGGGCAGCTTTCCTCAGATGAAAGACTCATTAGATCAATGCTTTCTTGTCCCTTGCTTCTGCAGTCTCTGTCAGATCTCAGAAAGAGTGTTCATCCTGTCTACAGCTTGACTGTGAGGGTAGGTCACTAAGGGTCTCCTTTTAAGCAGCAGCAGGTCCTGTCCTGGAGAACTTCTCTTCTCATCAGCAGCATGAACAGCTGCAGCAAGGAAAATGGAAAAAAAAACTTCTTATAGCCCAGAAGCGCACAAGGAGAGCACAGGTGTAGCTCACACCAGGCCATTTGGTTCAGAGTCACTTGGGAAGGGGAGATATTTTTGAAACACTTGCACAGGACCACCAAGGTCCTTTATAAGCAATTATGAAGACAAATGACCTCACATTTGYTCCCGTTCAGTGTCCTGTGGCTTCTAGATGAAAAGATGTGGATGAACAGTTGGAGTGAGCCTATGCTGCAGCCAACATCAACGTTTCCAAACAGCTCAATGGGCAAGTGGCAGCTTGAGTGCAAATCAGAACAGCCTGAGGGCAGCCCTAATTTACAGCAATGTAGCCAAGCAATGGAAAGAGAAATCCAAGGAAAATACTGGTGATAATCCCTGGGACTGAAAGATTTGGGTCAAACTCCAAACTACTGAACTAGGCAGAATCTAGTTCATTTTGGCCTCTACCTCCTTCTATACATCTTGGTGCTTTGTAGTAAATTAGGATAAATGACATAAGATGCAAAACTAAAACAGACACCTGTAAAGGATCCTTGAAAGACATGAGGGATGAATAATGCTGGAGAGGATTCTGAAAGCTAAGATGGATGACGGGAGAAAAATTAGGATGGAAGGCGGAGAAGAATGCTTGCTTTCTGACTTGAATACCTTGTGATAGAGGAAAAATTGAAAATCCAGAAGTAAGAGGAAGTAAGGTAGAATGGAGCCTTGAAATAACGTCTTTCAGAGCGGGTATGAATCGCTATGAATAATGCATGACTAATTACAAAGATGTAAGTGCAGCCATGCATCCAGTCTCAGGCATGTCAATTGGAATTTAAAGGGAAATGAGAAATGTGATAATACGTCTATTTGTATCAGAAACCACGTCTATTGCTGCTGTTTTCAGGGAGAGCTTTCTTTCATAGAGATCAGTTCCTCCTCTTTATGTAGCAGTGAAGCCRTAAACGCCTGTGAACTGGTAATCTGTTTCCATGGAAATGAATGGGATGTCACAAATGTAGAGCTATGACTTCATTTCAAGATAGAGTACAAGGAGAAGACAGGCAACAAAGGAGGGATATCAGGTTATTTTGGGCTCTTATGACTGCCCACTGTAAATCTCCTTTGTTTGGGCAGACAATGGAGAGAAGGGGAGGGTTAAACTGGACTGAGTCATCCTTGAAGTTGCTTGAGTGGGAGATAAGTGTTGTGATGATGATTATTCCTTGTGGGAAGGCTCCTCTTGTAAAAGAAAAGTAATTTATTTGTTATTATTTGTGTCTTAGTTACATGTTTTCAATTTGTTGCAAGAGCTATATACTTGTGTACTAGAATAAAATAAGTTAATAAATTAATTTTTGTGAGAAAGTGAAGAAACTAAATGTATGAAAAATTTCTTTTCTAGACTCTAGAATATTTTTGTTGCTTTGTATATTCCAGTTTTTCCAGATACCAATCATGAAGTAAAAGATCATCCCTTTTCACTCTATTGACTAGCATAGGTGTCTGAGCCTTCCTTTGAAAAGCAGTAAGTAAGTAGTTTACCAACAAATCCRTTTTTTTCACAGGACGTTATTGTTCAGTTGCACCTTGTCTGTTTTCTTATTAGACTGTCTTTTATTAGGCACTTATATTTGAATCCAAGATGAGATTCTCAAATCCTCTACTCCTTCTACTTCAGTGTCCTGTTTATCTGTTGTATTTACACAGCACATTGCACCATGTTTGCCCTGGCCATTCTTCCTTTGAAAGTTAGAGACAAGGAGTATTCAATAACTAAAAAGCTTTTTTAAAACCAAAGAGTATTTATTTTGGAAAAAAAMCTTCCTTTTAAAGTCTGCCAGATTTTTTTTGTTTTTTAGCTTCATTTTTTAGATCTTTGAATCCCCAGGCATTTTCCTGTCCTGGCATTGTCTTTTAACAACTGTTAAGTGTTTGCTCAGAAGTGGCTTATCTCAGTCCATTCTCGTCTTTCTGCTTGCTTGTTTTGTTTTTTTTTTTTTTTTGTTCTCTTCACATTTCCAGGTAAACTAAGCCAACGCAGCCTCGCAGTGAGCACGGCGAGAACTAGGTCAACACACCGTGTTTGTAAACCCTTACAGAACGCTTCTAATTTTGTCACAGACATGGGAAAGGCTTGACGTTTACCTTCCTCCTCTGTAACTTGTTAAAAGACCAGCTGGAATATCAGAGCGTGACGTTACAAAACAAATCTGTTGAATGTTGTCCTGTAGCAGGTAGGCAAGGTGAGAGAGCAAGGCAGTGAGCTCACTTACCCAGCCACAGCCCTGTCTTGATAGATAAGGATAAAACTGTGACCTCTTCCTTGATGACTTTCTCCCCCTCAGGTCTTTGAGAATAACCAGATTTTTCAAAAAATTTGGCAACTAAGTAATTTGTCCATTGGCAAGGAGAAGAAGCTCTTGATAAGCCTTTTTTTAGTTCTGTGATCGAAAAAGGCCATGGAGCTGATCAGATGTTTGGCTTTGCCAGAGTTACTGCACTGTGCAAATATTTTGGAGTACAAATCACATGGGCATCATGTGTCGAATTCTAGAAATGCTGTTGTTTACCTGGACTGAAATCTAGCTACTCTCTGATGCATTCAAGCTTCTTGATGAGAATTATGTTTCAGAGGGACATTTTGACTGTACRTTGTTGAAGGACATCACTTGCTATAAGTAAACGAATTATAGGCAAGATATTTCCCTTTTTCCTGTGACTGTCTGGATCATGAGTTTGCTCAAGCCAGCAACAATTATTTGCATCATAACTGGCTCAAGAGTAAGTTTTTTCTGCCTGTGTATAAACATTTCAGATGTATGCAGGATGCTAATGAAAAGAAACAATGAAACTAATAGATCATCTGAATAGAAATAGAAGTTTCAGGCTCTCAAGTAATTACTYATGCTGATGGTGAGCCATGTATTATTCACAAATAAGAAAGCAACTGAAGAGACCGCAAACATTACTGAGGAGATTCTAGAACTTCATGAAAACATTTTAAGAAACCCTTGAGGAGTAATTTGAGATAGAAGATTGAATTTCAGAGTATTATTCCCAGAGAGTGCTACTGCCAGGCAAGTGCTAGTACACAATCCCAGCATGGCAGTATAGACCAGAAGGTGCCCTTCCTTTCTGGCACCCTGATAGYTTGAAGCTCTTGTGTCTCTAAAAGCCTGTATCACCTTTAAGAGCAATTAGAKCTGGCACTGCTAAGAAGGCAGGCGCATCTATCCTCTAGTGTTTCAGAAGGGATGTGAACTGGATGGCTGCAGACCACTAGAAATGAGTGCATCTGTACTAYTCCCTGAACATCAATTTGGTCAAGAAATTAAAACCAAAAGCATGGGATTGGCCAAGCCCTCCTATTTTATATGTGTTCATCTCACAAAGCAGCATCTCAGGCTTCCCAGTCACTGACTCCTACTTCTGTCTTTTTTTTTTTTTTCCTGAATCTCCAATTTGTTTGCAGGCCCCATTTTCTTCCTTTTCAGTTACTTTGTCACTTTTGACGGAGGAAAATGTCTGCTGTCACACTGCATTTGCAATTGAAACCCCTGGCTTGAAAACGGATGAGCTGCTTTTCTTGCATAATTTCCCTCCTATGGTCTGTGCTGTAAATAGAAGGAAAAAATAGCAATCTATGCCCCCTGGTCATGGGAGTCTTTATTTTTCTTTATTTTTGCAAAATATCTGCAGATAAACAGTGGGAAATCTTTTAGCATGTAATCATTTAAAATGACATCAATTTAAATGTGACAGCATTGCTATGTTTTGTTTAACTGCCAACTCCAATTAAACATTGTGCATCTTTTATTACTTGGATTTCTGGGGTTGCAACAATGTATGGAATCTGTCCAGTTTTAGAGAGAACTCCATATTACAAGACTATTATGAATCATCTGCCCTGTCTGGGATCTACCCCATAGTGAATTTTAATGCTGACATTAGTCTTAGAACATTCTGATTGCGATTTGCTCTCTAATCAGTTCTTTCTTTTTAGTTTTTAATTCTCTTCAGTCTGTGAAAGCATCTCGCATTCCCTCATTTAGTGCTTAACTTCCACCTTGGTGTAATGCTTCTTGCAGCCTAGGAGTATCTTACCAAATTCTCCAGCTATGGTTTCCATAAATTCCACTGATGGGGTAGGTGGAAACCAAAACTTGTGCTGCATGTAAAAAAGGGCTTAATCACYTGCCAAAGAACCACAAAACCAGAATAAGATGTGAAAGAATATACTAAAYACTTCATTGCCATGTAAATACCCCAAAACAACTACTTCCTAAGAGTGAGGACAAAAAAATAAAAAGGCTTCTGGATCAGTTTTTGTTCTTTTATATTACTTAGAAAAAAGACAATACTCTAGCAATCACTTGTTCGGTAGATTATTCTATAGCCTTCCACTGATGTCTCTACTTGATGCAGTGATGGCCCAGATACTCCCTTGTGTGCAAACTGTCATTTTTCCACTGAAAATAAAGATAGATCACTGGGCAACAGAACAAGTTTGAGTAGGCCACCCATCATCTCATAGAAAAGGTGGTTATAATATTACCCAGCCATTACACAGGATTAAAAAAAAAAAAAAAAAAAAGGTTTAATGGAAATTGAGTAAGAGAAGAAGACACATATCATCAGAATGTCCTCGTGTTGGGCACATGACCTGGATGCAAAAACTAGGTTATTCTCTATTGATAACCTTCCAGTGTAGTGGAAAAAGAGAGGGTTTGTAGAGTGAGTCAGAATAAACTTGTGACTTTGAAGCTCTGAATCYCTCTTAGGAGGAACCAGAAATAGATATCTTGACCAAATTAGGTGCCAAATATTCATACTCCCCAGAGAGATTTAAATTGTGTTTGTGGAGCCTAGACTGTGTCCATTTGGCATCAACCTTCTTCAGCAGTGAAAGATACAAATCTCTTCACAAGCTTAAAAAGACAACTTCTCAGCTTTTTTATTAAAATAATCCTRCAAAACTGTCAGACCAACTCTCCTGGAAATTTTGAATTAATAAGAGTTGAGATACCAAAGAATCTCAGATTTCTCTGAGTTATTTATTCAAACCTTAAACAAAGAAACAAAAGTCAACAGCCAGGAGATTCCTAAACAGTTATTTCCACATATGCAGCTACATAAAATCCTGACTGCCTAAAGATTTGAATCATTATACATTTGTTTCCTCCTTCTTTCTCTTTCTTTTTTCTTTCTTTCTTTTTTTTCCTCCCAAGATTTGCTGCACTGGATTGTTTACTTTGAGGAAGTAAACAACCAATGTCAACAGAAATCATCAACTGTGTGAAGAGTTTTAGGCTAAAACTCAGGACACCAAGGATTTCTTTTAATTGGAGATTTTACTACATTTAATTCTATGTTCAAGGCATTGTACAATTGCCTTTCCCTACCCTGGGCAATGAGAATCCTTGTTAAGCAGATATCTTCTACATCACAAAGGAAAAAAAAATAGATAACTCTTTGTTTTTATAGATCTGACTCCATGTTAATAAATTACCTTTAATTTGCATTCTAGGTGAAAAGCTCAGCAGCTCTATCTGCTCCGTGATTTAAAAACCTGATCCAAAGGTAGCCAGGGTGACTGTTGTTGTTGCTCATGATTAAGTAGCTGCTGTTAGATATTAATCTCACTTCGACTTGAGTGTGTTAGAGTCAGACCGCAATGACAGCAGGATATCTTCCAGGGGAACTGCAGAGACTTTATTTATTGATCTAGAAGCAGAAACAATCTAGCAGGTCGTTTTCTGCTAGTGCTGCTTTCTTCCTCACAGATAGTGGTGACAGACAGGAGAGAATCTCTTTGCAAGATCATTTCCCCTGATTATTGGTGGTTCCTTTGCTGGCATCACTTGCATTCCCTTCCTTGTCCTTTTGACTTCTTGTAAGAAAGGTGCTACTGGTTTCATCTTCAAAAAACCAAAAGCATGAAGAAAGAAGGCAAGAATTGCTTCAAGCCTTCTGGGGTTGGTAGACTAWATAGGGGAAATAGGCCAGAAAGCAGATTTTATGATGCAATAGCCACACTCCTATTGCTCTTCAATCTGTGCTTGGCCAAGAGTTTTTAGATGCTGAAAGGAAAGCATAACAGTCCTATTTATTTTTTTGAGGCAGTTCCTATGTTTGCATAWCTCCTTCCTCATACCCTTAGCAGGAGGAGACTAGTAGCTTTTCTCCGAACATTCGCGACTGCAGTAAAGACTCTTGCGGGTGAGGACAATATGACAGGACACCCAGGAGCAACTAGAATTGTAAATGGATCTCCAGACAGAAGCTGAAAGCACTGAAATCAACAACCAAAGGGGGACACACAGTTGTGCAAATCTTTCTAGTTTCTGAATCTTGTGGTGTACAGTTATTTCTTTAGACATCATTATTCTCAAAAGAATAGTAAAAAGCTGTAAATATTGCCAGTTCCAAACACTTATAACCATGAGGCAAATGCTTTGCTTGTCTTTTTTACTTGCTTTACAGTTTTAAAACTTTAACAATTCAAGCAGCTTTAGGCTTTGAACTTCTTTTTAGAAGGCCAGACTAGAAATACTTTGTTTTAAAAGAAAGATGAAGGCATCTTGAATACATGATTAAATAAGATGGGATTTAATTGGCAGGACTTGCTGTGAAAAACCTTGCTGTGAAACCGTGGTGGTTGGCCACTGGAGGTCACAGGAAGAGGCCACCTCAGSTATATAACTTGTGCTCTCCTTCCCCTTCTGCAAAAAGTGAACATCATTATCAAGGGCAGCTCTGAAGATACAGCCCCTGCTCTAACAGCATAAATGGTAAACGTTCACGTGTAAGGTTTAGGTAAGGTTTACTGCTTTTCACAGTGGTTGCTGTTCCTTGAGTTTTAGAAAGGGTACTTATCCCGGATGCACACAYTGGAAAGTAACTGCTAAGTTTGGATAGCAAACTAGACTAATCCAAACAATTTTTCACCCAAAATTTGTTTTCATCAAAGTATTAACAAATAGAAAGACACAAACCAAACAAAAATATRAAAACCAGTCTACTGTATTATTAGTGGAAAGCCTATTGGATCATGGATATCCAACTCCTATTGGATCTATGGAATTCCAATGCACACTGAAACAAAATATGTTCCTTAATGCACTTAGCATGGTGTAAACTATTGGAGCTAAACAGGAATGGACAGCAAATGTTTTCATCACCTTTTCTGACCAAGTATGTTCTGGTTTAGTGTGTCTGTATCTCCTCCAATGTGTTAGAGCAAAATAAAAATGACACATTCTGCAGCACAAATAACTTCTTGTTTGTGATATGTCTTCTTTATGTTCTTAGTATTTGCTTTGCATAAACATCTGCCACAGCTCAGCAGCCATGAAACACAGAAGATATGGATTTGCTGAAGACATTTACTGCCATAGGACATTGATGAGCTTTTAAATCACAAAATAAGAGTMATTTAAGAAGCAAGGAACTGGAGCAAAAAAGAAAAAACCTTTGAACAAAAAATGCATATTTTTCATTTAATCAGCTTTACCAAATAGACCAATGTAAATCTATTGGGTCAAAACTTTCAGGAAATAGAGCTGTGCGGAACTAATGTACAAGCCATAGTCATTCCAAACAAGCAAAGAGCCTGTCTCACTGGAGCTAAACTTTTTGTGAGCAGATGTCAACTCAGTAAATAGTGATAGCCAAATTGTTTTAAAACTCAAARGATTATGGGTTTTATTAATAAATGCTGTTATTGGAATATTGCCCAAATATAATTTTTAAACCCTAAGCAAAAAAAAACATTGCAATTCCAAACATTTCAGTATACGAGTAATTAGAAAAGATGCCCGGGATCCATGCAGCTCTACAAGCAAGATAAATAATTTAACCATGCATAAAGATTATGAATAAATTTTGGAAAAAAAAGGAACCAAAAACCCACAGGCTGATGTCCTGTAGTGCCACTTGACCATGATGAAAGACATKACCTGATCATCCAGTTTCGATAGGAAACAAGGAAATCGCTCTCATCTTTCTCTACCTAAGACTGTGAAGCTGTGACTTCATTGCCAAACTCACTCCTTTTACCCTCTATTTTCTCTTGAGGAAAGAGAAAAAGCAGCTAGATGGAGCAAAGGTAAGTAGCAGTGATGATGAGGCACTTGGGGTGTAAGAGCAATTTAGTGTGCTCCTCCTGGAGTTTAAGCTGTTTGTTATGCACGTCATTGACCAGCCTTGCAGTTCTGTCCATAACCACTACCTTGGCCTTGGGGAGAGCTCCTGCATGTCTGGGGGTATTCCAGGGGCAGAGAAACCTCATCACATCATGCTAAAATTTGTTAGGAATAACTAGATCAAACAAGGTTATCATGGGCCTGCCCCCGCTGCCTATGAAGTTAAAGCCCTATTGACATCAAGGGAAAAGGATCAAATATTTTGTATTCTCTACAGAGTGAAGAGCTCCCAACAAAGAGTTTCGTGGTGCTGTATCTAAGCAGCAGGACATTTGCATTTTGTCACAGATGCCTGAGGGTTCAAGATTCTGMCTTTATCATGTTTAATTTAGCACTTGCAACAGCAAAACATATAAAGCTATGTAGTACCTCTGCAAAAATAAATAACTTTTTCAGTGCCAAGCCTTGAGCTCACTTTATAATATTTCTTCAGAAACTGAGATGATTATCAACAACAACAGTGCTTATCAGCTCAAGGAATTATAACAATCATGTGGCAGTGTGAGCTCTATTGTGCTCTGCAGTTTCCCTTAGGCCTGTAGGACTAACCTTTTCTCAGCTTGGGACCCTGGAGTGAGGAAAATTACTGTTCTGATGGATAGCCTATTATTTTTGCAAATGCCAGTACAGGGCCTGCACTGTCTCTGATGCCCATAATCTGCCTGCAGGGCAAATGTCACACTGGAGGTTGAGAGGATTTGCAGCAAACACGCATTCCAGACTGAATGGACCCTATATTGTGATCCACTGAAATGCAGCTTTGGTGAACCTAAAATGCATTTTGTTGGGGGCAGGGGAAGCAGGCGGGAATTCTGTTTCGCTTCTTTATAATGATCATAATTTATCTTCAGTTACAATGGCATCTTAGAGATTTTCTTCATCAGCATTAAGAACATGATAGAATTGTTGGCTGTTATTTTTATTAGCAGGACCAGACTGTGTGTGAGACAGAGCACAGTGACAAATACTCTCAGACACATCAGACAAAGGCAGTGTTATTGTACTATCATTCAAAGTATCCTTTGGAGAAYTCAGGCATGCACTGGTTATGGAAAACTAGAACTGAATCAGGAACTGATTCGAAGTCTGCCATAATCCAAGCCAATACATCAAACTTCYGCTATCAGTGCTTCTGAGGCAAATGTGCTGGTTTGTCAGGTGGAAACCAGAGAAAATGCAAGAGAGCAACATTTTATTTAATCAAATTGACAACAAAATCTGTTATCTGACCATTATTAAACTAGGGCTTTTTTTTCCTTTAATTTTAGATTGTTTGTGTCATTTTAATTCATGTATTTCAAAACAGCTTACGTTCAAAACATAAGGGGCTAGATTAACCCTTAGGATGTACACCATCAGGTATATTATATCCCACTCAAAATCCTTGTGTGCCTTCTCTTCCTCGCCTATGTTCAGTTTCCAGGTGCTGATCATACAATGTCCTTTTCTCTTGTGTGGCATTACGCTTCTTAAACCTCCTTTTGTGATCAAGTGGATAAAAGGCTTCCGTGAAACAAAAATCTGTAATGTGCACTTTCTAATGCGCCAGTTGATGCTCTTGTAGATGCAGGAGGAGCACCCTTGCACAGTAATTTAAGGGCAAAATATTGCCCAAAATATCAAAGGTTTGATACTGTTTCTTTCTGCCATTTCTCTTGGTATATTTGATTAATTATTTGATTATTTGATTATTAATTAATGATTTGTTTTTCAATGTATAAATCTTCAGTTCACTCCAGGTGAAAGCCTGTAGGTTTCTGCTTAAAGCATCATACTTTTAAAATGTTACCAAAGCCATGCACAACCTGACAGGAATCCAGTCACAATTTCTTCATTTGTGAGAGCTGCCAACATCCTCAGTCCTTCACGTAGCACAGTCTGTTCTTGGCCATAGGGTTTCATTCCACAGCATCCCACAATTTCAACCCCACAGTGTGGGGAATCACACTTCTGCTGCTTCCAATTCAAATAAAGGCAAAATCCAGCAGATAGCTGGATGAAAAGAAAAATCTGATTTTTAAAGAACTTGGGAATCTTATGTTTAAAATCTCAGCTTGTTCTTCCTCTTTGCTGTGATTATACAGTACTCAGCAAATGTAATTTTCCTGAATATTCTGGCGTTCCTTGTGAAACCCATGAGGCAGGTACTAGCAGACAGAGATCCTGGCACCCACATAGTGGAGTTAGAGGATCAGACTGAACAGAAGTTTGGATCCTTTTTTTTCCTGTAGACAGTGCATCTCCAACCTTCATCCAGGGCCCTTTACCCAGCTCCCTGTCCCATCCTGGGTTTGGAATAATTGTCTTTTTACTGCTGCAAGAATACAGCACATGGAGACTGAGGAAACCTTTGAAGTGCTCTCCTGCACAATAAACAAGTCTCCAAAATTAGGGGGAAAACTCAGGACAGTTTATGGATTGTTTGGATGGCGATTTCCCAGCAGAAGTGCAGAGAAGACTAGACCATGCCTTCCCTCAGGCAACTTGAAGTGTGTAYGGCTTCTGTCTCTCTTTTACAGCCTGCATAAGGGAATCAATGCTTCTGAAGAATTTCCACCATTTTCCCTTATCTCCAGGGTTTCCACCTCCACTTACAGACTTTTATCATCTGCAGATTRCAAGAGTAAGTTAATGCAGTGAAACCAATGGTTGTGCAAATGATACCCTTGAGAGCAGGAAGAGCGGCTGAAGTGCTGTCCGTGTGCAAGGCAGAGCTGGGAGTCATTGCCTAAGAGCCAGGAATCTTTTCTCAGGACACATTGCAAAGTGGTAAGTGTTCAGCTTCAACATTTTCCATGCAAATGTTTCACTATGAAAGCAACAATGATAGAACTCACTTAGAAGACAAAATCTGAYGTTCTAGTGTGGAAAATTTGTCATCTGTATGAAGTATAATCTTCTACAAGTAGTGTCATGCTCATCTGTCACATTACTCTTCAGCTTTGGGAAAAAAATGTTCTACAGATTGGTCTTCTTTACGAAACAATCCTAGTTCCAGTGAAGAAAAGGCTGGAAAAGATGTGCTTGACTTCATTGTAAAATAAGCCTTGTCTTTTTCATAGCATTCCACCCGTTCATTGAACCACCACTCTGTCTGCAGTTCAGCTCCAGTGAGCTGCAGGGCTATAATTCCCTTCACAGAACCACAGAAAGGTTCAGATTGGATGGGACCTCTGCGGGCCATCAGGCCCACTCTCCCTGATCAAGCAGGGGCACCTACAGGCAGTTTCCCAGGACCATGTTCATACAGGTTTCAACTATCTCCAAGGGTGGAGGTTCCACAGTCTCTCTGGGCAACCATGCTGCTGCTCTGTCACCCTCAGAGCGGAAAAGAATTTCCTGATGTTCCGAGAGACTCTCCTGAGCTTCCATTTGTGCCCATCACCTCTGATCCTGTCCCTGGGCACCACTGAGAAGGGTCTGGCTCCATTCTCCTTTCATCCCTTTCTCAGGTATTTACACACATTGATGAGATCCCCCTGAGCTGTCTCTTCTCAAGGTTGAACAGTCCCAGCTCCCTCAGCCTTTCCTCACAGGAGAGATGCTACAGCAGCCCCTCACTGGATTCTCTCCAGTAGCTCTGTATATCTGTCGTACTGGGGTGCCTAGAACTGAACACACTTCTAACTGTACACCAAATAAAATATTATTACCTAATAATTGGAAATTTGAATTTGTCCTGTTATCCTTACTGTTTTACTATAATTTCTGTACATACTTTATGTTTTATACTCTCTGATTTATGGTCAGATTTCATGACATTTTCTTAAGGAAGAGTGAGGAGTACAGCCATTAACTATTCTTTTTTTAGTGATTATTATCTGAAAAAATGTAGATATCTTATCTTCTGAGAGGCAGAATCTGTATGCAGGCCAGATCGAATCTGGGTTACTTGTATCCCTGTCAACTTAAATGAATCTCTTAACTTCTATTAAACCCTACAGCCTCTTTCTTTGTCACAGTTCTTCCATCGTGTTTGCATCTAGAACACCATAGGAAACACCCACTGAATTATGTATCTCTAAGGCTTTCTGGGTCAAATAGGAGAAAGGAAGTTGCAAAASAACAGCTTACACTGAAGGAATACTGTAGCTGCATAAAGATTCCTTTATTTTGTCAAGTTCACTAATTCTGTGAAAATGCTTTTTTTTCTATTAATTTTTTAAAGAAGAAATATTTAATCTCTTTTTCTCTGCAGAAGCAATTGCTTTCAAAGCCATTTATTCCACAACATAGTGGGACCTACCCCGGGCTATACCCACGATTCATGCTGGATGATGGTCRAATAAAGAGTTACTTAAAACACAGTCCTTCTTTGTTTCAGCTGACTGTGATTTCCACCTGCTAATCCCTCTCTCATAGAGAGCTTCTATGCACAAATCCTTCCCATGGCCTCTAATAAGGAGAAGGTGGGACACGGCACTTTATTTCCTTCTCCTGCTCCCACTGAGGTCTTGGCACACCCACCCTGGAGAACTAGAACCTGATGAGTCAAACAGAGCGTCTGAGGAGAAAGCACAAACTCATTTTGGCTCTTGCAGGGCTTTTGACGTTATACATATGGGAGACAACAAAATTTCAGTGCCTTTTTCCCCCCAAAGACCACCCATAACTACTGTAACATGGAAAGAGAGAGACACTGGGAGTTATGAACTCCCTGCTCACTGTCTCCTTTTGAAGCTTTTCATAATAATGGGCCCGTATTTCTGCAGATCTTCCACAATCCTCATGGCAAATCTAAAAGACCCACCTGGGGTCTGCTTACGCCTGATGCAGAGTAGAAGGCATGGTCCTCAAGACTTTCTTCTGTTACATACCATGATTTGGGACATAGCTATATACTCCGTTACCTATGGAAGCAGTCTCCTTTTTCCACAAGAAAGGCAGAAAATGAAATCAGGAACTTCTCTGCAGAGACATGAATCCCTCAAAGCCCATCCCCAAAGGACTGGATCATTTGGTGTCATATCATTAAATAAACACAATGAAGTAAAACCAACAGGTGTGTTTATTATCTTGTTTTCCACTGGCTGTGGAAGTAGAATGTGAGAAAAGCTTCCAAGGCAGTAATTGGAAAATAATCTATAAGAGGATGAACCAGGAAAAAAACAAAAGTAAGGCAATTGTGTAAATCCAGAATATTTTATTCTCAGAATACTTGTGTACTTTACTCAGGTGCAAACTGAGCCCTGGTTGGCCCCTGGGAAGCAACTGTCCTTTTCATCCCTGCTCCCATGCTGGATGCCATGGAGCTGGCCCAAGATCGCTGCATGTGGCATCCATGTAGCCCCAATGTCTTTGTTCTGCTCTCCCGAGGCTCTGCTGAGCTGCTACAACCTCTTTGATGCTGGCAGCCCAAGAAGCATGAAGACTCTTACTGAGCAAGGAAAATAGAGGGTGAATAACCCTCAAATAACAGAGCTGAAGGGAAGAACCAGAAAAGGGGTAAAAGAGGGCAAGTAAGGACAAGAATGAAAGGGAAAAAAAGGAAAAATACATTGGTCTTCCTTGCCAGYAGAAGGGAAATAAACAGCTACCAGAGACGAGATTTTGGCTGTGTATCCTGGTGATTTTAGAACCTTTTGTTCAGTTAATTGTCAAAGCAAATCCAGGCACAAAAGGACTGAAAATCTCTTTCTTAGAGGGGTCATTTCTCCTAGAAAAAAAAATTAATTGCGAGCCAAAACTTGTGAAAAAATCAGCATTTTTTCAGGTTAAACCAGCCGGCCTTTAACTCTTAACTAAGCCTAGGTATGTAAACAGGGAACGTTACAACGTCCATCTTGGTATCTTAGAGTAAGAACTTAAAGTCTGGCTTTTTTAATAWGAAGAAATTCTCTAGTTTCCTGAAGACGGTTACTTCTTTAGTCAAAACAACCCCAAACCACTGCTCCAGTAATGGACTACCATCTAATTCTACTCTGCAACCTTACCTCCTGTTCTGCTTCTCTTTTTGCTGGATTACAACAGTAGCACAGCTCTCAGGTTATTTGTGCAGCCTCAGAAGCAGAAATGAAGACAGTCCAGGGAATTTCTCAGCAAAACAGCAGTAATGCTGAGATTAGGCCACTTTTATAAGAGATACAAGCTCACTTTTCTTAAAGCTGAGAGAGGATTTAAATTAGGTCTTGTGCACCCTGGGTCAGCAGAACGTAAAATCGGCACAGACTTAGTAACTACGAAGATAGTTTGTCCCTCATCCAATCTTTTCCTAATTAAAGCTACATGAGGAAAGAGAGGGTCTGTTAACAAATACTGAAATTCTCACTTGAAAAACTTAATCTGGAATTAATTGCATCATTTACCCATATACTCACAACACTAATTACTGTTTTTCTAAATATCATCTCTTAGTTCATGTTCATGACATTAATTAAATAAGCACATACAAAGTTCATTTACTAATCTGAAGTCCTTTGCAAATTCTAGTAAACTGTATTTTCACGTGCAAACTTTCCCCTAGTGGCCAAGAAATGCAGAAACGATGAAAGACAATCAGTGTTCGAATTCAGATTGCAATATATCACCATCAAGATCAGAGCATGCTGGTTAGTTTCAGTGCCCCCCTCATCTCATCTGCCTTGTTCATCCCTCCCTTTCCTCACCCTGGATCTGCAGAGCAGCTGTGGAGGTTGTTATCTGCTCTCCCTACTCCAGGCAGCCATTCCCCCTGCAGCCCCTATCAGCTGGTACCAGGCGAGAGCTGCCTGCGGGTTCATCTGGACCTGAGAACATCTGGAGGACTCAAATTATTGCCATATGCTGGAGGAGCCCTCCCTGGAAGGTCAGAGAAAGGCTTGAGCTGTGTTTGCAGCACTTGAAGCATCACAAATGATATCTGAGACCAGTTTCATGGGGAGGGAAAGCAAAAAAATACTTTAAATATGGAGGAAGAACATGTTCTTCCAAGTGCTGCACAATACCCAGCTCTAGAGCAACTGCCCCTGAGGGTCATGGCAAGTATTCTTCAGAGCAGGAGCAGGGTAGCAGCCATCAGTAAGATAAATTSCCCAAGTCTATTCGTTAGTGCTGTAAAACATTTTTTCCTCCTGCACTAGGTTTTCTCATTATCTGCTGGTTTCCTGAAGAATTATTTGATTACAAGCAAATAAGCAACAAGTCTTTTAAAGGCTTTTGATAGAAATGGCTTGGAATTTGTTTGTTCACAGAAGATCTTGATCAAATAACACAAACTTAGTGGCAATTTCCATAAGAAGCTGTTGCATAGAAATGTTCTCCCTCCCCTCATTCAYTATGGCGAATCCAGATTAATTCTGTCAAAGTCAATAAAATTGATCTGGATTTGTGCCATTGTATCTGAGGAGAGAATTTAGCTCACAGTACATATTAAACGATGATGAGTACACTAGATGCGCCTTGTATGCTAATGCATTTGATCTCCTACCCATTCTCCCTCTCAATATGATGTTTATTTCCATATTATTATTTAAATCAAATAGACTGTTAGCATCAAAGTCACAAAGTTGTGGTCCTCTAAAACAGAAAATGCTAGAAACAGGCTACCACTTTGTTATGCTTTTCATGATGATGCAGCTGCAGCTGGAACTCTATCTCATCCTGTTATCTGCTGGATGCTTTAACAGATTCTGTACTCAGCCTTTATGCACTGTTTAGTTTGTTGTCACCAGTTCATTTAGTGGCCAAGGGGAGAGTAGAACGAAAAACAGGAAAACAATCCTTGAGAGCAAAACATCTATGAAAAAGACAAAGTTCTGGGGGAATTACTGGAACAGATACTGTGCTTCTTTCTCTCTTTACTGGTATAAAGATGTCCAGTCAGCTGCTTAATCCTTGTAAGTGCAGCATCTCATGACAAAGCTCTACCTCTTTTTATTTTTTTTTAGTTCCCAATTACTTGAAAAAGTCCAGAGTCTGTCCCCAAATGCCTTTTACTCTCTGGGCTTTCTCAGTTTTCTCCGTGCTTGTTTGTTTTTCTTCTTTTTTTATCAATAAGTGGACCAAAGTTTCCTGAAAAGTCAGCCAAATAGAGGCTATCATAAGATATGCACACAAAGAGCACTACAGCAGGCTGTTGAGATGGGGTGGGGGGACGTGGGGGTGTTTCAAGGGCTTCTGGAGTGTACCCAAGAGACTTTAAGCAGTCTTTGTGGAATCCTTGCTAAACTCTGTACGGTTGCCATTTGATTTCACCTTCTTTCTTTCTTTTCTCTTTTTTTTGCAATACATCAGTCACCATCATAAGAAATTGGAACTTTTAGAAATCCTTTATTATGATCCAAAAAGTCATTCAGGCATGTCGGGCCACATCATTGCATACCCAGCTGTGCTTTAGATTTCAGTGGCTTTTCAAGAGGACGAACTGCTAAATGGGAGTAAAAGTCCTTAAGCATTTCCATTCAAAGAACAATTCCGCCAGCAAAATATGGTATGAAAGTAGAAGTCAAGTTGATACAGCCCTTCACAACACAATGTATGCAAGCTCTTCTCTCGTTCGGGCTATTTTTCCTTTTGGGAAGTACCACATGATACAAAAAAATCTCCAGCTAGAGTTTTGCCCTCCAGCACACTGGCTGAATGCTGACACACTTACTGGCAGGAATATATATAAAAATAGGACAAATTTTTCAAGGAAGGAATGCAGTGTAAGGTCTTGTTACTCAGCAACCATGTGTTTAAAAGGACATCTGACAGTCGCAGCCAATGAGAACTTGATGGCCTTTTAATTATCTGCTGATGTAGAGGTCAGCAAGGTACTACAAGGTTATAAGGCACAAGCCTGTGAAAACAGCCTTAAAAACATGGCGAAAATTGGATGCTTCAAAAGGATTTTTCTAAAATGTCAAAGTAATTTTGATTTCTGTCCTGAGTTCCATCTAAGACCTTCTTGGAAATGACTAGCCTTTTTAAAGGACGTTGGTAAAATAAATTCAAAGGAGAAATACTAGCATATGTCCTTATTTGTTCTTACTTTGCTTTCAGCCATAGGAGAGAGGGATCCACAATATGCAGGCACATTAATATTTTCAAATGTTTTCATTCGTCCAACTTTCCAGTGTTAAGGAATAACTTTATGGCTGCTGTGCTGTGAAATATTCCAGCTGTAACTACTCATGGCTTTACAGTGTCAAATTCAGAGGTGACATTTGAAGTGTAGTGCCAGTAAGCCAGCTTTTTGCATTCAGACTCCCTAAAATATTCTACCTCTTTAAGTAAAGGAGTGTCATATCACACAGTCCAAAGGGACAAGTACAAATGGAGGCAAATTAAACTTAACATTGTTCACCTTCTTCAAATATTTATTGTTTTCTTTATTATTGTGTATGGTAACCTGTTGACTGCTGCGGTCTCTTCTGGCTTTATAAAACTATTTGGTTTTGCATTACAATGATACTTACATGATTTCCCTAAGAGAAAAAAAGATATCTGGTAGAGTCTGTCTGGGCAAACACATTGTAAGAGACTATTAAGTCTACACATCTCAAGAGGTGAAAAAAATGAGGCCAGAGACTTGCTCCACGTCATCAAAGTGAACTTCAAATTTAAGCCTTGAGTCACAGTCTCTGTCAATACTTTTATACTCTGGACTGCACCACTTACTCTCTAATTATAAAGTAATCATATTTGCCTCAGGAATTTTAAGACTTGCAAGTTTTCCCCAGGGTATCTGCTGGTGATAATAGCAATAGGTGCCATGTTCAGAGCCGCTGTAGAAATGAAGGAATAGGAAATGTCTGGGGAGGAGGTGACTTCAACCCCAGCCCAATATGAAATTAAAACAAAGGATAATACAAAAGTGCTACTCTTGGCCACAAGATGTATGCTGAGCACGAGGTTAGGGAACAAAGAGGAGAATGGCCTGGGATATTGGAAATAAACACCATTTCTCCCTGCCCCTTTGCCACCCCAGACCGGTGACTTTCCTGTCAGTAAATTCTTCAGCTGCTATCAGAAGAGCTAGAGACACAACCCAGAGAGCAGTAAATGAAGTGCTGGGAATACTGTGCATAATCCCATCCAGGTGAGGGGAATGAGGGCTAGGAAGCTTGGAGTCCAGTGGCGGTGGTTACCGAGGCCGGGAGCCAGCCAGCAGCCACGCAGCTTCACCATAGGTCAGAGCCCTGTTGGCAGACACTGTTGGTGAGTGCCAGGAGAGCACATGCTCTGATGCCCACGGAGCCTGCTGAAAAGCCAAGGAATAAGCAGTGAGGAAAAAACAGCATGAAAACAGACAGTGGGAGCTGATGAATTTTCCAGCAAGCACTCTGTCACCAGCACAGAGCTCCAGCCCAGGAGGTGTGAACAGGCTGCTGTCCTGTAACATCTCTAGGTGCTCCCACCTACCTGGGGAGGTGACAGCTTTTGCCACCGGTGYGAAACAGATTTCTTGCTTCCTCAGAGAGATGTGTTGCTTCCATCTCCTTCAGCACACACAAACAAGAGCACTGTGATCTTACAGGTACCTTTTTTTTGTAAGGCATGCTTTTGAACCCACTCCAAATGCTTGTTCCTTATCCATTCACAGTCTACCATGGACAGGAAAGTGTGGAACACRTAGTAGTGTCTCAGTGTCAGAGATGTGCTGACAGTTTATGCTTGTTCTTCAGAGGTTTTCTTCCTGTAATTTATTCAAGACAGAATTCTGATGAAATACGTACCAGACACTTTTAGCTGAATCAGAARTACGTATCTGTACGGAGAATGCCAGAAATGCAACATTCCATCCTGTGTGTTGAAAGAAACTTTCCGCCCTACAGATCTTCCTTTGGAATAAAAAGGGCTCAGCTATTCCTGAAATATTATTTTGTACTGCAACTGGACTCCATTGTTCCTCCCACTGACTAACATAAAGGAAAGCTTGGACCCGGAGGAGGACTGGGTGAAATGCTGTTCCCATTTGATCCTTTGGGGAATTCCAGCAGAAGGGAATCTCTGAGGGTGCTAGATCCCCTACAACTCCTTTACCTGTGTCTCTTCGTGGTCCTCAAGGCYGTGATGACCACAGTTAGGCTCCGTGACATGGAAGGTTTCTGCTACAGTACTGGAGACATGAGGAGACCGCAGAACCAGGAGCTCCAGCCCTGCTAAGCCTTCTCCATGGAATGCCGACAACACAAGATTTCCCATCTAATTTTATACTGTTAGCCACAGATCACAGGAGATGGAAGGTTTCTACCAGCCAGAGCTATAATATATAGAAGTTTTTGAAGTTTCCAACTGCTGAACTCRCAGCTTCAGCAACACCCTCAGCAGATTGCTGGGGTCTCAGCAGTGCCCGAAATTGTCATCTAACCCACCTTGCAGGTGTTTTGTCACTGTAAAAAATAAACCGAAAAAACCCAACAACTTGGGCCACAGCATTCAACTTCCTGGCTGAAGAGAGAATGAGCTATGTAAATATTTATTGCACAGGATGTACCAAACCCCAACTCAGTTCTTTTAACTCACAATTCAGATGACCTCTTTTCTACTAACTTTTCCATAGTTTGGAGAATCTCTTTTGTGATTCTTGCAACCACAGGAGAATGGCTCTTGAATTGTCTTACGGATTTTCATCAAGATGTGAATTTTACAGGGGTAAAGGCTGGTGCCTGCTTGGCATCAGCTGGCACCGTAAACCCAAAGGCAGGATTGGTGCTTGACTTCCTGTGCAAGACCATGTGCTACCTTCTGACTTCCACAACTAGGAAACAAAGCAATGCTTGTTTTAGCTTGATTCACAGTGTTAAGTAGCCAATCCAAACCTAATTTTGCTCTGTCAGGTTAAAGGATATGCATATCACTTAATAATCTTGGATTTGCCTTGACATTTGATGCTCAGAAAAGTTCACAGGAACACAGCTTGGTTCAAACAAGTGGAAAGAGCTGAGAAAACACTGTCTGGATATGTTTAGTCCAGATGCAGCTCAAAATCCGCTACCTGTAGCTTTTTAATGATATTTTCCTTTCTCTGCCATTCTCTCAGGTCAGAACTGGGGCAAGCAATTTGAAGCAGCAGGGACTACTTCTTACTTACATATTAACCTTTCCAGTACTCCATGCCCTCCCTTTTTACACTGCACAGTAACAGGCTTCTGCCAATACAAACTTATCTGTTTTGGTAATTGGGCAAGGTTTGAGCTCTAAGAGGAGGATCTAATACGTGACATTGTCTAATATGACTGTTGAAAGTGTGCTCCTTAGGAAAGGAAATGGTTTTAAATGATGGATGATCAAATAACTAATAAAGTCCACCTGGAAATAATATTATTCCCAACAGGCCAACTTCCATTTTGCTAACTTTCCTCGAGACTGGGCTATACATCCCTCTGGTTGTGCAGAACAGTGCTGTATAAAATCCTAAATTTTGGTCACCGTCTCACAGTACCATGTGRGTTGGTGACCATCAAGGTACTATCCCACCTCTCTCCTTGGGCCCAGGAGMCCCATTTCAGCTCAGGCTTGGTCTTGCCTTTGGCCCAGACTCGTGGACAGGCCTTGGATCTGTGTAGTAGCCTTGTTTCCAGACCTGTCTTTSGTCCCTTCTTCTACTGCTCCCAGCTGGTGTTCCCGGATGGATCCTGGATTATCCCTTGTTTTGGGGTGGGGGAGGGGGGGTGGCTGTTGATGGACTCTGTTACCACACCCAGCTCTGCCTGCTAGAGGACAGTCAGTGAGGGCACTGTGTACTTTGGGGTTGGCCTCATCTTCTGGCTAATCCCTCTGCTGATGGCCAGCCATTCCCTGCAGCTAACACCTGTAGCATCTCAGATCTGGGTCACACAATCCGTGCCGCCGACAGTCTACAAATACTGCTCTATGCATGGAGAGCACTTCTAATGYTCACTGGCTTCCACCTGGCCTGCTGCTAGCAGCCTTGCTCTTAAAGAGTCACTTTCTCCCTTGTTCCCTTTCTGTCTCTTCACATTCCTTACTTGCTTTTATTTCTAATGATTTTTTTTTTCTGCAAAATCTCTGACTGGAAAGTTCCAGGGACAGCAGCCCAACCTCGTGAGCAATCTGTGGGCATGCTGGGGGAAAAGAGTTGATGGGTATTGTCATTTGTGTGTATAAGCCTCATCCCCTACTCTACTTTATCTGAGTTTTTCAAAACATAACAGACGGTGGTGTTGAAAGGGTGAAATGCTATGATAAAATAATGTACTGCTATTCAAAGAAGCATATTCTATGACTTCTCTCCCTCSTCCAAAACTATGAACATAAATTATGTTGCTGGTTACATTATCACCACGCACTGCAATCAGGCATTCATAAGATTCAAATCCACTGAAGTCATAAGCAGTCTTTGAGTTAATGCATCCAAGAAAGTCCAAGAAGTATTATACAGTACTTGGTTTTCTGGTTTTGCAACATAGTTCGGTCCTTTGGAAAAGGGGGTCAGGAGAAAGCAAGCTGAATTGAAGAAAATAAAAAATTAGCATATATTAGTATGCTTGAACTGCTTCTACATCTATTTCAGCATCATTTTCTACATATCCCCATGCCATGATTCAAACTTCATCTCCTGTCTCTGATAAAGTCCTTGGTATTCATTCTTAATACAACAATGTTACTGTTATGTAATATTTATAGCAAGCCTTCCTAAATCCTCTAAATTAACTAAACTATGCAAAAATTCAAGCTATGCATCATGGACCAAGCACAACAGCTTTCAGTTGTGGGAAAGAGCGAGAAGTTTAACTCTCAGTTTCCTGAATTTGTCAAGCTTAATCCTAACCCAGAACATTTGTTTTAATGCATTTCTCTGTGTTTCAGGAAATAAAGGAGCATTTGTCTCCATTGCATATGCACACAAAGCCAATTTCAGTGTCTCTAACTATCATATATAATATAACAAAAAGATTTGCTCATGGTCTGTGTTGTTCTTGTCTGGGCATATCCCACTTGTGTAGCAGATGCATGATCTTCAGAGGTCTTAGTCTTTCCCTAGCATATCCCAAGGGTCCCTGATACATACTGATTCAATTTTCTAGTCAGAAATCATTGGACCAGATAAAATAGCTTGAAAATTACCAAAAATTCAGAAAATGAGCCAGGCAGGAGCCTTAAGAATTCCAGCCCTCTGCAGAAAACAATAATCCAGGCCCTTCAAGACAGTGTCTCTTCTGCTCTATTCTTGAAGACTTCCGTGCTGGCAGTCACATTTCCTCCATGTGTACATATGTACTTGCTCCCTGCAGAAACTTTTCATAGTCTCTGACCTAAATCTTCCTTGATACAATCTGATTTTATTCTCCCTTATCTGATTCATCATGGTTCTAGAGACAATTTATTCCTTTTGTCTTTCATTTTACTTGGAGGCTATTATTTTGTCTTCTCCTTAATCTTTTCTTCTTCAGGATAAACAAGTTCAAGTCTTTTAATCTTTCCTCATAGGTCGAGTTTTCTGGATCTCTGTTGGTCTGCTCTGCCATATTTCCAACTGTTCCACGTATCAAATACTGAACATCTTCACTTGCCTTAGACAGGACAGCCCCGCTAAAGCATTCTGGCATTGCCCATCCTGTGTGCCCAAGTCAGAGTAAAGGGGCAGATGGCATCGACCAGAATGTATTTCCTTTTTGCAGATACAGGCTGACAAGGCCATCCTTTCCTTACTGCCSGTGTACTTGACCTAAAGAGAGATTACAGTAGCAGAAATGTATCAACTCACTTCCTGCCTGGCTGTTTCGATCAGCTCTAAGCCACACTTTTGCACATCTACTTTAAAAATGTTAGGCATTTTTTTGCCTGTGTGTACTTGTGAGCATGTCTCTCTATATATGTAATGCGCATAACCACACACACGTACACATATCCCAGTATACATGCACGTATATATAGCGTTATATATAAGCACACGCATGCACATCCGGCAAGCAATTCTTCCTTCACTTCCCTTTGTTAAATGTGGAAGGAAGCACAATTTCATTCACCCTAAAAGAGCCTGTGCAGCACAGGGCAGATGCCACAAGTCAGCAGATTGTTTTTGCCTGGAGGAAATTGGAGAAATTTTACACTAAAGGGCAGGGAACTTTACTGGACCTTTTGATGATCTCCTTCTGTAATGTCACAGAATCTTGTTAGCACAAAGACAATAAAGCAGGCTTGTTTAAATAACCCATTACTGTTCGTCTCTTATTCAGACCACATCACCAAATAAATGACTGCTGTGTCTGTTTTTTCATCAATCCCTCTTTGTTTCAGACTACCACAGAGGTTTTCTGGATTAACTCACAAGTAAATTAACTAGTTCCTGCTGAATGGACCACACTGAACAGCATACCCACACAGAAAAATTGCATACCTGACAGGGACTGAGAATCTGTTTCTTGTTGAGCAGGACTAAACCCAAAATGCAGACATGAATATTAGTGTTGAAATACATAAGAAGTGATTGGAAATTCTGCATGCATAAACTGTTCTTCAGTGACATGTGGAGGTGGTGAATGAGTGGGTCTTGAGTGTCAGTTTTTCTAAATTTATCTCAGTATTTCATGTGAATTGAGCCAAAAGGTGATCAGCTGAGCTGGGCTGAGCCCAGTTGGAAGACATGTTGCTGAAGGGGCCAGGCTCTTCCTCTTCTTCCTTCTCCTCTCTGTTCTCACCTTGCTCTGACCTCCCAGGGAGATGATTCAACTCCCTGAATCAGCAGAAAACTAAGGGGAAGAACAGGGTAGGGTTTTGCTGGCTTAGTGAGCTGCCCTGGGTCACCCTGGGGCCATCCCACTAGAATTGTTCCTCTCAGTCCTGCACTCATCAGCCAGGGCTTTCTAGAGCTTTTGTGCATAGCCTGATTACATTCCAGAAGTTGACCAAGACACCATCCTAAAACACATGAATATTAAACAGCTTCTCCATTTCCTTATCCATTTGGTAATATTCCCCTGGAAAGTGCGGCTGAAATTACCTTGGTAACAATAGAGAAGGATGGGCTTTTGGGAGAGAGATTCAGAGCAGAAGTCCAGCTTTGCCTTCCTCAATCAGCTTTTGGAGAAACGTGTCCCAGGGAGGCTCAGGGCTAAGTGCTCATTCACAGCACTAAACAAAGCCTAGTTATGAGCACTTCTCCTGCCACCCAAGTGGTATTATCAAAGGCTGGAGGAAGATGATTGGACCCAAAATCTTAAAATACAGATATTTTATCTAAAGTAACCCACAAAAAACCTCCAACAAAAACAACAACAAAAAACCCAACCAAACCAAACACAAACCAAAACAAMGCAAAACATACAAACAAAAAACAAAACAAGAGAAGACTTTTTTTTTAAACTGAATTTTCCATTAGGAGAAGTGCTAATTCATTGAAATGATAGTATGAAAGTGCATTTCCTCAGCTGTGATAAATACAAAGCAGCTCTAGATACTATATTTTGTTCTCAGTTTTCAGTCATACTATACTAATTCTAAATGGAAAATTTATCTTAAAACTATGATATGGATTAAACCCTTTTGTAAACTTTAGTAAACAGTGCCAGTAATATTTATTGTAGTTTCCTATTTATTGAAAAAAMCAGAAAATTTAGGACAAAAGAAAATACACATATATTTGCAGAAATAGCAACTGAAACCCACAGAAGATAATCTGGAATATTATTCATTTGTGAAAGCAAACAAATCCTTACTGTTATGTTTAGACAGGCAAGACTAAACCTCCAATTTTTCACTGAAAGCAGAAAAGCATCTGGAAATTTATTTGTCTGGTTTAAGTTACATGTATTTCTCCAGCCTATATGTGGTATCCTTCTTGGAAAAGTGAGGACCATATCTCTTGAAGTCAGTGAAATTATTCTGTTGGAAAAGAGCCAAAAATTAGTCAGAAAGTCTGAAAAAACAGGCTAATAATCTCCTGCTGCCAAGGTCTGGCACTGTAACAGAAAGCTTGGAAGTATTTGTGTGTGTGTGTGTGTGTCTCTGTGTCTATGCGTGTGTGTGTTATCATTTTTGTGCTATTCTGGAGCTTCTGCTTCTATCTTTGGTTGGAATATTTGTATCAAAACAATTGAAATGCACATTTCAGAGCAGCAGTTTATGTTCACTGTATACAGAGAACTCCTCCAAAGACTGAAGTGTGACATGTCCATATGGCAGATCCAACCTGAGATTCCTCTATGCCCAGCGGTAAAGCTGACACCAATTTTAGTAGAGCCACACATCACCTGAAAATTAGGGTGGAAAGCAAAACCTACAAAAAAATCACYCGTCTGAGCTTTTCTGTATGAATAAGTCTCACTCCAGTGTATCCAGGGATCACAGTTAAAATCATTACTGTTCCCTGTAATGTGAACATTACATTAGTGAGTTACTTTACTGTGTCTTTTTATGGATCTCCAGTCCCTGGTGCAGTAATCCCTTTGAAGTTCAGCTGTATTTTACCCCATTTCATTGTGGTTATTCTTCCTTTAAAAGGACCAAGGCACCAGCAAAAGAGAAAGATGATTCAGCAGACAGCTGCTGATATCAGCAGAATCATAGTTCAAAAATATGAGGCTGGGCAGCAAAACTATTTCTCATCTTGCATTCCAGAGAGCAAGTTAATTTTCGTCTTCTCCTCCRTGTATAATCCAACAGCAATGAGCAGAATTGATATTCAGAACAGCCAGACCGATACGGATGATACAGAGACTTCCTGACCCATCTCCCCTTGCTGAGCCACAGCTGCACTGAATCTTGGCTGAGGTTCTGGCACTCAGATCAGTTCTTTCGTTGCACATTTATTTTCCATATTTCTTGAATTTCTGCATTCAAAACACTGTAATATCAAGTAAAAAAACCAACCAACCAAAAAACCAAAAAAACCCAAATAAACCCCAACCAAACAAAAAACCACCAAAAAAACCAAAGCAAAAAAAAAAACCAAACCAACCACTTTTCCCCCACTCTTGATTTCCCAGGATGGAAATCAAAGCAGGAAAGTT
Organism: Parotia lawesii; assembly: GCA_003713295.1. Classification (NCBI taxonomy): domain Eukaryota; kingdom Metazoa; phylum Chordata; class Aves; order Passeriformes; family Paradisaeidae; genus Parotia; species Parotia lawesii. The sequence goes on along the minus strand of RAHM01000148.1, from coordinate 400,811 downwards.
AAAAACTATGCAGGCTTGCCAAAGTGTTTCAAGACACACCATATTTCCTCAATTTTTAATGATGCATTTAGAAGAGAAGAAGACTTTTTCAAGTCTTGAGTTTACACAGCTGGTAATGTCCAGCTAAGATAACATCCTCTTCATGAGGTGTCACCCAGGGCAAAGACAGTCCCTTAAGCACTGGCATCACAGAACTGTTGTCATTTCATCTCTGTGAAGCTCTGGGACCCCAGGTAGATCTGGAATGAGTAGAATGTACCCTTAGTGCTTTCCCTACTGCTAAAAACAAACTTTGGTTTATTCTTCAGCGAAGTTCATAATGCCTGTTTTGCCACTGGCAGAATATGTTCTGTGTCCACATAGTTCCTCTTGCAGCCTTGCTTTCTGCACAATAGCTCTGCACAACAAGTAAAATAAGAATGCTTCCTACAGGTTTTAAACCAGAGGTATTGTGAAAAAGCATTTTGTATTGCATTGAGATCTCAGGTCAGGAACTAGTAGAGGCTTTTTTTAGCAGAGTGCCATGGGAACGCTCAGCTAACAGAAGCACGCCCTTAGGACCTGCTGACATGTCCGGAAAGAAGGGGCAGTGTGGCACTTCTTCTACAGATCCAGTGAGAGATCACAGCCCTGCATGAAGTTGGCATCAACATACACAGTACTGTCAACTTTTGCACTGATGGGAAACTTCTTTTCTAGGGATTGGCACTCAGTGCCACTACATTCATGCATAAGGCAAATGTCAAAAGCTTTTCTCCTGGAGCAGCAAGTGCTTACCTAAGGATTGCATTCTTTTTTCCTTTCACATAAACCAGCTTGAAAACATCAAATGTAAAGAAGGAGAAGGGATAAAACATATTGCACTGCAGAGCAAAAAAAAAGTCATTACAAAACCATACACAAAGTTCATTATTCAGGGAAAAAAGCAATTTTATTCCTAACTGTTACTGCTCTCTCTGGGGCATCTGTCCTTTAGTTTATACCTGCATCTGTCTTGAAGATATGATCCCAACAAATACCATTCACTCCTACATGCTCTGGATGAAATTCTATTCTCTCTGAAATCGATGACAAAACATCCTTCATTGCAGCCAAAATTTTTTCTGTAATTATAACTACAGTTTATTCCCTGTCTCAAGTGYAAGTTTCTCCCCGCACAACACTGGCATACTCCTTCCATCTGGCTCCTAACATATTAAATTTCCTACTTGTTTTTACAAATGTATAGCCAACGGTTTCCAGAACTTCATTCCTAGATCACCGACTTACACACAATTTGTCAAAACTTAGTTAAAATATTCAGTGCCCCCACTGGCCTAAGGATGACAAATGGGATGTCTGTTCCTCATATTTCTTTCCTTAGGAAGCTCTAGAAACTCCGTTTATGTGAACAGAAATCCACTATCAGAGACTAACCAAGAGAAACTTGTCTGGTAAGTGATACTTCTGTGCATTTGCTGATGCAGTCAATTAAAGTAAAAACCTAATATCCATGTGTTGGCAATATTTCAAAATACTTCCTTTTCCCATGCACAACCGACTAAGGAATCTGGATGCAACACTGACGTGAACATTACAGATGTTTTTTCTACATATCTGGCAGAGATGCACCTAATCATTGCTAATTAAAACTATAAGCCAACTTATTATTATCTCCAACTGCACCCCAAACACAACAGGATACGTTTTTGACGTGCCCCTGCTCCATGTCATGCAGGCACTGAGTGGCCTTAGGATTTTGCTCAGTGGGAACAGCTACAAATGCAGACAGCACAACGGCTCGACTGCTGCCCTGTGCCTGCTTATGAGCAGCATGKCATGCTTCTGAAAGAATGTCATTTGAGTGCTACTGCAGCAGCAAATAGCATTTGCTTTATCTCCATTACAGCCCTGCTATAAAGATGTTTTAAAGACAAAAAATCATTCTTACAATGCAATTTGTTGGATTCAGCCCGGAATTTGTGCCACCAGCTCTCTAGCTTCATTCCTTCATGCTTCATCTGCCCAATTATCAAATCCCCTGTCGTACAAAGACACAATTCAGCTGTTCTGAGGGCTTAACTGTGCCCTCAGATACAGGGATGTGCAGTGCTCTGCATCTTGTAACATCAAAATGCACAGCAGCCAGTTTTCACTGGGTACATCTGCATCTGAGGACTGAAGTAAACAAGTAAACATGATCTGAAAGATCGTTTAAGAGACAAACATGCATTTAGATGCAATGAACTGCTGACCCTGTCAAACCAGGAACATACACCAAAACAATACTGAAACATGAATGCTGGGAGAACAGATGCTCTGATTTACTTTTACTGTCCTCTCAGAGTAGGTGTTCTGGGTGTGCAAGTGCACTGTAACCTAGACTTTTATCCAACTTCCTGAATATTTGACATTCTTTTTTTCATTTTCTTTAACCAGCTATTCTCTCTCCCTTGAAAGATTTTGTGCCAAGGCCTTACTTCTACATCAACTATCTCCCTGTCAGTTCATCTCTCTGATTATCAGTCACTTCTGAGAAAATCTCTCTGATCTAAGATGCTTTAGTTGTGCTTGCAGCTTTATCACATGTTGCAAATGAGGCTTCTTTTCTGTGATGGAATGACCAACAGACTGATGCTGAGAAAGTGTTTAAAGAGAAATGCTACAGAAAAAGAGGCTGCAGGCAAATGTCCATTGCAGAATGATGCACCAAAAGCTGCTTTTGATCATTCCGAGCCACAGGTTTGTTCATTCTTTCCAGAGGTTTATGGCATACTGCACATTTTTCTATGAAAAATATTAGCGGTATCATTATAATTCAAATCACTCACAGTAATGGGACTGAGGCCAGTCAAAGGATATTTTCTGACCATCAGAAAGGAAGGTACAGTGTAAGTCCTACTTTCTGCCATCACAGAGCCCCAAATAGCATAACCAGTGTTATCTGGCACCCAAGGCAGTGACACGGATCACCTGACACCAAGGGTTGAGTGATAGCTGAGAAAGTGCAGTTGTCTGTCCATATTGGTGCCTTCTCCAAGACACCCATGTCAATAAGGAAGAGAAGACTTCACTGCCCTGGCATGCTCTCTGTAGACAGGCGTGGGGTTTCCAAAGAATGGCCCATGTCATGGTGCTGAGGAAAGCTTCCACCCCATCTCCTTTAGGAACCTGCAATTTCAAGCGAACAGGAGATGTGTCCTCTCCCCCAGCTTCTCAGTAAAAGGAGGAAGGAACTGCCAAGAAGCCATCAGAGCACTTAGGTTACAATTCTGCAATGGCCTGTAAAGGCAATGTCTGTCTCTCTGCCCTGTGTGCATACTTCCCTCAATGGAATCAAACATGGACAAAAAGCTCATGAATGGAAAAGGTGGGAATATTTGGCTCTCAACAAGTAAGGAGACGTCTTCATTCTTTGGTCATCTTTTTGAACTGCTTCACCCTACAAAACATTATAATTAAGTTATGAAGTGGAAACCAACAGACTCAGAGGCTTCCTCTCCCTGATGAAACTGTTAGACTTCTGTAGCCTGTTTAGCTGGGGAGTGCATGAGCAGACTGATTTTGTAAAAGCAGCCTTCATTTTTACTGATAGGCTGAGCTGTCAGAATGCATTTCACACACAGATAAAATCAAAACACAGATCTCTGCAGGAATAAATACCTATGCAGACAATGTGCTGCTTTGCAATGATTGCTACTCAAAAACAAGCCAGATATGAATTCAAGAAAAAGTTCCCATTAAAAAATAAATGAAAAATTATGGACATGTGGCACTGGAACCTTCTTAAAGGATTGCATGAAAGACTTCATCATTTCAGAAGCACTGAGTTTTCCCTTGAAGCACAGTGAGAGGTTGCTAGGCTCCTGAGAGAATAAATAAAATGGAGATGTTCATTTTTCATTCTCAGTAAAATATTGATGAAGCACCTTTGTCAAAATCTATTTGGCAAACTGTTTGGTGTATCTTGAATTACTGCATTCTATGTTTCTGGACATCAAGAACATAATCTTTCAAGATGTTCCAAAATAATAGTTGTAGTGAAACAAGAATATTGAATTTTGGTTTATTACAGTCCACTAGGTAATAAAACTGTCAGCGTTTCATTTGGACAATTTTACTGAGTGGAATAAACACTCATAAAGGTCAGTGTTTTTCACACTGTTTTAAAGATGCTCACTGACCATTTTCTGATTATACCACAGTTTTTGGCTTCATTATCATAAAAATCGCGGCCTGGAGAGAGCTGCAGATTTATAGTTATTAACATGTACATTCTGTTTGGTTTAATAGGACCAACTGGTAGGTCAGTGTTCCAGACAAAGACTAATTAAACTTTTTAAAAAAGAGACTTAGTTGTCTTCAGAGTGGTGCAAGTATATTAATGATTGACCTGTATCTGTATTTGATGAACACAAGGTGGGTAAGTAGGACAGAGAGATGAGTCTTCATGGTGAAGGGGGAGAAGCAGAAGCAGAAGCAGAACCAAAAATCATTTAAGATTCCTGAGATGTGCAGATACAAGGGAATTCCATCTGTATCCCCATGCAGCACTGCCACCACATATGTACATATAAATATGCATATGAGTATGGCCATTTGAAAAGATTGTTGCCCTCATTGTATCTCACTGTTTAAAAGAAGACAAAGAGCATTTTACCTTCAGACCAGCCTTTCCAAGCCTCTGGGGCTGCAGCCCAGCTTAGAGCTTAAGAAACTCTGCAGCTGGCCAAAAGGTTTAGTGAGCCATATTCCTGACAGTCTCAGTCATTTCTGCATTTGTTCTCTCTTTCACTCGAGGTTCAGAAACGGGGAGTCCTGGGGACTTTTGTACCAAAGCCCTTTGTGCAAGTCTCACCTCAGAACTGCTCCCAGSTCGTTGTGAGCAGCCGGCTGTCGACCAGTGGAGTCAGTTTGATTTGGGTCTCTGGCTGAGAGGCAAAAGCACCGTGAATAGAAGAATAGCAACGTGCTCCTTCGCAATTAGGTATTTGTATGAAGGAAAACCTCATTTGTGAGAATGATCATGAATAGCGAATAAAAAGAGGTATGAACACGATCACACTGAACAGCTGCTCAGAACTGGAACAAATGTTGGTGAATACTCATTTGCAGTATTCTTCTAGATCTGGATTTTCTTTTCTCCCTTCAAATATGGTCTCTGCTTGAGTGGCTTAGCAAAATRAAGACAGATGGCAATGGATTATCTCTAACACTTCATTAATTGCAGTGCAGCCATTACGGTATTTCTAAAGCACTCACCAGAGCTTTGCCTGATGATTTCCTTTTAACTGAGTCACATGCCACTTAGTGAGTAGGGACCTAATAAGAAATTGTGACTTATTAATTAAGAATGCATGTGTTAGTCATAACAGCATATAAAYACATTAGCAAATTTCATGGCTGAATATATTGTGTATTTAGGATAACTTTTTCAGTGTAAAATAAGAAGCCACAAATTCTTGCAAACACATGGCTGCCTTACAGTGCCTTGCAGTAATGGCACAGATAGTGAACAGAATCAAGCCAGATTTTAGAGCCTAATTCACTCTGATGCCATTCAGCTTTCAAAATTAGGAGCCTAATTTCCTTTTTCAAAATTGGCTTAGGAACATACAGCCAAACTGAGAGATGACTCAAAGCCTAAAGATTCAGATAACACATAGTGAAATTACTAAAGTTACCAGGTGCTTAGATCTAATGACCACAGAGACTATCTGGAAATCTTTTGGATATATTTTCTTCTGCTTATAAAAATGTGATTCATTCAATCCTGGAATAGAAGTAATAGCAGCTTACTTAAGTAACCTGAGGATAAGTGACAGCACATATCTCATTTTTTTAATTCTCTTTTAGATAAGCAGTAGCTTGAAATATATGTGAAGACAATGTCTGTTGAACAATTTTGAATACACTTGTTTAAAAATATAGCTGAAATAATGTGCAGAAAGCAAAAAACTATAACCATAAAGGATCTCTCAATTCTGATAGAAAGCAGTTTTAGGTACTAACCCAGAGGCACATACTTACAACATTGTATGTATTTTACAACCCTGACATTCACAATTCAATAGAATTATCAAAGTTCACAGACATTCATCCAGTGAAAAGCTGGCTGCCTCCAGCCTCTGCACAACCAGTACAGCTCTCCTGTCCAATAAGATATACCCTGTCCAAATCAGGGTATCTGCAGCAGTCAGAAGGATGAGAACTGTGTGTCACAGGGATGTAGTGAGACAGGAAGGACCTAGGGAAATGGGATATGGAGATGGTGTAAGCAAGTGAAAGCTGACACAAGACTGCTAATATGGAGTGTTTCTGAGGAGGACGCTCCCTTGCTCCCTGGTTACGCTCCGATCCCTGAGGATATGCTGGTGGCCCAGATTAGCTAGAAACACCGTGAAGGTCCTGCACCACATGTGACACATCCTCATGTTCRCTCAGCCAAAACCTGCTATGCTGTCCTGACCTCCTGCCCCAGGTTTTCACAGGATCAGATCCTGCAGCACAGTAACAGCAAGTGCCCAGCCACGCTGGCAATATATCACCTTGTCCCGTGAGTATAGGGGATTATCCCCAACCTTAWTGCAGAAGGAGCAGCAGCTCTTTTTGCTGTACTGGTCTGAAGAAATTTCCATCCCTTCCCTCCCTTTCTACGGCTGCACCACTCCACCAAACTCAGCATAGGCTAAAGAGAAAATATTCATCTTGCCAAGTGATATCTTTGGTTTGATAGGCAGCTACAGCAGAGAGAGAGGTATTACCTCTGTGTACAAGACAATAAAGTCTGGCACAGGAGCAGTTCAATCCTGGTGTCGAAGAGAAAAGGGCAAACAAAAGTGGGATCAGAAAGAACAACAGACATAATTTGTGCTGTGGAAAGTCTGACGTAGGTACTGAAATCTGAGGTGCTCAGCCTGAACTTGGCTAAGCAGTGATTCAGTTACAGTCTAACAGTGCCAATATAAGAAAAAGATTACTGGCTGTGGCTGTCTCTTTAATTTTGCAAAGAGAGAAGAAAACAAGAAAAACAAAACAAAACTAAAAAAAAAAAAGGAAATAGGAGCAGAAGCTAAACAAAATCAAGCCAGAAATAGCACATTCCCAGCAGCAAGGGAGGATAATTAGCCACTGGAACAGTGTGCCACTGTATGCAGTGAAGACATTAAGTCTTCACAGCAAGGTCGGATCTGTCTCCTCTGCCCAAACACAAGTTTTGATATCTATGCAGAAATCACTGAGGTTTTTCTGACATGTGTTGTCCTGAACATTGGACCATATGACATTTATAATTCCTTCTCTTCAGACTATTTATTGACTACATGATCTTCGTGTACCAGGGTGGCAAAAACATGCAAGTGATGCTATGTTTGACTCTTTGTTCTACCTTTGTTGCCATTTATTAAAAGGGTTCTCAAAAGTCTGAGTAAGCGCCAGAATGCCCTCAGGCTCTGCACAGCTGAGTTAGAGGATGGAATGCAGCTGTACCTCCCAGGGGGTGTTGCAATGCCCAGTGCCCCCTGCCTCCTCAGGAGGAACCTGGTGCCCTGGTTTGGACACTGCAGCTCACCCTGAAGTGCATGAGAAGTGCCACCTGCCTCAGGTGAGATTCAGGACAGGCAGCACAACAAGAGGGTAGAGATCTAAACTAGCTCTTAGAAAATGCTGAGAGACATGTTTACTGTTTTCTCTGTTTGGTCTAGTTTTGAGATGCAAGGGAGTAACCAGTGCTACCTTTGGACTCACAGAACAAAACCGGCTCTTAAATTAGGAAGCTAGGGTCACCCTGGCCCTTAAACCCAAAGAAACTGTCAGTTCTGGTCACTTTCAGCAATTGCCTGTCAGAGGACACTTGGCCAAGCACAAGTATTCATACTCTGGAACATGGGTTCAAACCCAGCCTGGTTTAGACAGTAAGTAGCACAGTGAAAGTGAGCACTTTCCAAAACTTGCACTGAATACAAGGTGTGACAAGTCTCACTGGACCATGAAAAGGAAAATCAGTTGGAAATATATGAAGTTTGGCTTTTGCTTACAATGGGAGGAATTAAAAGATAAGTAAGTTTTAAAGTACATCTATAGAACAAATGCATCAGCACTTCCCTCTCTAATGGTCTATCATTTCATGTCTTTTCTTCAATCTAGGATTTTCACTCATCAGGTGCTCTCTATCATAGTGTTCAAATCACATCTTAAAAGTCCTGTTTCAAATGGGTCTTTGTGGCTTGTTAACTAAAGCATATTTGTATCCCATTAGTTTTAATTGTACATACGCAATTTTTGCAAAATCTTCTCAAGGCAATGATTTCAAAACACAGGTGTTTTGAAAACAATGAGTAACAATGATAAGTAGCAATGATTATTTCTGCTAATGTTGGGAAAAGGGTGAAGGTTAACGACTTATTCAGAACAGAGACAGAATTGTCTAATTTTGTAGCAGCACAAGACTACTTTTCTGAGGTCAGCATTCAGAGGTTGGTCTCACGCTGATCTTTTGATGGAAAGATTCTTTTTTGATTTATGTCTGAACAAGCAGAAAGAAGGCATGTTCACAGTAACTTTCCATAGAAATTCAAGTGAGCTCTGAAAAATAATTTTTAGGTGTTTTAGGGGCAAAGATATGAGCAATTATATTACTGACTCAGTACCATTCTTTCCTCTCTAATTTGCAACCAATATATGACTACAGGAATTGTTACATTTGAGATGCAGTCCAGTACTCTCAACCTGTGCCCAGCAGATGTTTCAATGTAGGATTTAAGAACTTCTCAGTAAGTGCAGGTGGGTTAGTTGTCCCTCACCATTATGTCCCCTCTGGATCCAATAAAGATTAGCCTATGCATGAGATTTTCTAGCTATTTCCCAAAACTGTTGTCATTATTTATAATCACTTTAAAATTCTTTTTAAATTCCTGATTTCATTGACTTTCTGTTGTAGTGAGTTCCACTTTGCAGGTCGGTTTTTCCACCACTCTTTCCTAAACCTGCTGTTTTCCTCTCTCCAGTGCTGTTCTTTGTATTTTAGATGGGGAGGCACACTTGGTTACAGCACTATACCTTCTGCAGAATTTATCATCCCATCCTTATCTCTGCAGCATATCCTGTCTTTTATTGACTGCATTCAGCAGAGCCCTAATGGCGCTATGGTGAGAACCTGTCCTCTCTGCTGGGCTGATAATGTTAATTGAGAACTCTCTAATGGCTGGGTAGTTGGTACTTTTCTCAGAAACAGGCATGAAATTCACTTACCATCGTTCATCTGGATAACTGAGGTTTGAATTCCTCCTCAGCCCTCTGGGTCTTCTAAGTCACCTTTACTCATCTTTTCCACAGTGATCACCCCTCCTTCCCAGTCAGGTATGAGTGCGTGTAATAAGCACTATATACCTAAACAAGCTGATGTATCATGTCCTAATCTTAACCATTCTCTTTATCACAGCTTCTCCACCTGTCCTTCTTTTTGAAAACAGGTCACAGGAGGCTACAGAAGACAACAGCCAACTTTGCTGGGGACCACACCGAGCCACCAGCACTCCACAGACACCTCAAAGCAAGTCAGCCTGAAAGGAGCCAACGATGAGCAACACAGGCTAAAAGCAAGGTAAGGTGTTTCCTGTTATCAGAATGAGCTACTTCACAGCATCATTACGTCTCCAGTTTACACCATAGGTATTGACAAATAAGCAAAAAAACCCTATGCACTCCTCAAGACGTCTTCAGATGCTTTGGAGAGTCTGAATGTGGGATTGATGTTGACGATATTATATGTTGTCTACATCCATCTGATTTGATAAAATGCCAGGAAGCAGTGTAATAGAAACTTTATTTAAATCGCTGCTATGAATGCTATTTCAGCCTTTATCAGGCATTTCATAACAATAAAAAATGCATCATTATTTTTCTCACAGCACTGAAACTTTACTGGTATTTCGCAAGGCCTGTGGTTTCTGTTCAAGTATAAAACAGCTCATATTTTCCTCTTACATAATGCTGACCTTAAATTGCATCCTGCACTATTGAACAGTAGGAGTGTTTCCTATAAGACTTGGGAAACCTACCTTTAACCTTTCACATGGAATAAAGCTCCTGGGAATCATAGCAGATAGTTTTACGTGGAAATCCAACTGACCAAAGAACGGCCCTCATTTTCCAGAACAAACAGCATTCAGAAATATACCAGATAGGAATCTGATTGTGTTTGTCCAAGCTGAAGATAAATCTTCACAGAACAGTCAAAAACAGAGCTATTGCTGTGCTACTGTTATGAAGGATGGGGAAAAACAATTAATAAATAAATGCTCTGAGAGATTTCACCCCTCAAACATTTTCAGAGCACATCAAAGTTCAGTAAATTCCCTTTTACTTTTAAGCTTTTTACATACAAGGGCACTTTCTGCTTTCATCTTATCCTTTTTCCAGATGCATGAATATTGGCGGATTGCTACACAAAAGAGCTGCAGATTCACTGGAGAAGGGAAGTTTGTTCTCCCAGGAGTTTCAACCCAATTTTTCACATTAGAGTTGTGATAAAGTACAGTCACATTTAAAAACTACTGGCACTGCATTAATTACAGTGCCTGGGCTGTTGGGTTTGTAATGGATGGTCTGTGCCAGAGATGCAGAAGCTGCTCCTAGTCTGGGTGACATTTTGTACTGAGCTTTACATCAGAGCAATTGATCCACTCKCACTGAGCTTACTCCTGCTTTCTTTGGCAGAGAAGCCTAAATTTTCACCTGAATAACAGCAGTTCAGTTTAGGCACCTTAAAGCAGTGAGTTGAGGAGGCTGGCATGGTCCCTGCCGCAAGGAAGTGAATGTGGGGCAGTCAACACTGATTCTCACTCCTGCCTTCTCCTTCCCTTGCAGTCTGACACCTGGGTGCTTCCAGCATACCTGGATAGCTGTGCAGTGTCTGAGCTGTGAAATGCCCAGCTGGTCTCATACTGCCTACTCACACCAGCAAAGGGTATGAACCTATCAGGGACACCTGAATGCAGAGTATTTTCAAAGTACCAAATGACCCATACTAACAGATTGAGTTTATCACAAAATTATATTAATAGGTAAGAATGAAAACGGTCTTTGTGTCCTGGGAAACTGCTGATATTTTATTAAAAGTCAGTTTTCTCACCCAAACCAGGTCAAACAGTCAACCAGGAAAATTTTCTCAACTTGGTCACTGTTAATAACAAGAAAGAATGGAAATTATAGAAACCTTTCAGCACAAAAGTGTTTCATTTTTGTTTGAACATTGTAGAATTCTTTCTTCTTTCCTACAGGTTAAATCAGTTTGCTGAAATAACAGCCATCATAGAATGAACAGTCTAAATTCTTTGGTTTGAAAATAGAACCAATTTTGTTGAATTCACAACATATTTGCAAAACCAAATCCCAAGCAAGGAATTCACTAAAATTGGTTCTTTTTCACAAATACGTATGAATCTTCAAAGTAAAAACTTCTGATAAAAAAGGAATGCAGTTTCTCTCCGCACTTTGAGTAAAACTTACCATTTCTCACTTCTCTCATCTTTCTTTTGCAAATATCAGAGAGCTCAAAATTTTATAACAACATGATTAAATCTTTTTCATCTGCATAAATATTTTAGCAACTGCTATAGGCTGCAATGTCAATGTTTTTTTCTCAGTATAGGAACAACTTGTCCTTGGGAACCTCTTTTCCTCAATTTTATAAGCTTGCATAGATATGCTGAAACCAGACACATTAGGAAATGTGCCATCAGTGCATTTCATGACCATAGCAGTTTTACTACTATTACATTTGATTAGGCTGCTTTATTCATTCCAGTTATCTTCTTCAAGGTCAGAAAAAATCAGTCCTGCAACAGCTGTTTTCAGAGTGCTTTTCCTGTGTACTAACCCATACCCTCCCAATAACATGAGGTCGAATAAAGTAATTAACTCTTCATAAACAAAACAGTGATCTATTATAACTGCAGCACGAAAAAAAAGTTGCTACTTCCTGTAAATGTAAAGAGAGGTGATTTTCAATAAATTGAAGGGGGAAAATGGCAATGTTCCCAGTTTTTCAAGGCTGTATGTTTAAGGATCCATTTATCACCTTAGTGACAAGTTCTGGAACTCCTGTCATTAACGCTGAAGCAAAACACATTTGAATGTCATGTCAATAAATCATTTGCCAACTAGAGGGTTGAAGGGTTTTACAGTTGTTAATCTGGCTGGTCTGGGAATAGAATTTGCACACAATTTCCTTTCATTACCAGGAACAAAATAAATCCAGATTATTACAATCATGGAATAAAAGACAGAGCCTCAGTTTAAAAGATTCTTAAATATGCAGAATATATACAAAATAACATTGTAATGTGTTTGTTTTCCTTATTCTGATATACTATGTGAAAAAGCGTGTAAAATCCAATCACTTGCCAATTACTTAACTGAAAACTGAACACATTTTTTGTACCCAAATTGGTTGTACTTTGTTTTGTCAAGAACCAGGCAAAACAAATGGGCACTGAAGCACAGTCTGAAAATAAGCTAATCAAAGCTATTTCAGGCAAATGGCAGGGAAGCACTGCAGACGTGCAAGCCTGTAAGGTCAACATCTGTCAGCAGTTCACCCTGTCCTATGAAATGGAGGTCAAACATCAGCATCTCGCCTGACTGTAACTGTGTCAGTAAATCAAGAAGGGCATATGTGATGGGATCTCTCAGGCATCCACATCCTGGCTGTTTAGTCATTGCTATATTAGTTTATGCTCCATTTATGTCTTTCAGTGGATATAATACAACTTTACATAGTAGAAGGTACTATCAGAGCAATGAGGCAGAAGGCAAAATGCTTGTYCAACAAACATTTTTGTAACACTTGCATTCCAATAAAAAGTAACAATCACACAAATCTCCAAAATATGAGAGATGCAAAATCCATTCCCACCACTACCTTAACCAAGTGAATCTCTTGTATTTTTGAAACCTGGAAAAGTTTGATCAAAACAAGGGTCTTCCATACACCATTTTTTCAGTTTTGAAATTTAACGTGTTTTTCACTGGCTAAATAAGCCAATAGGCCAGCACGGAGACATACATGGTGAATAGAGAAAGAAAAATGTGTGAATGCCTGGAGAGCAATGCTAGGCCTGTATAGTGGTGGTGGTGAGCAACGTAAGCTCACTTCTGGAAGTGTTACCTGTCATTTGGAAACCTCTTGAGCAATCCCACTTTTTTTCAACCTATCAAAGCACAAATGTGCACATACTATCCAAAGGAGAGACTCAACCAATACACCACAGAGGCCCTGTAAATTTAGGTGTTTGCAATCCAGGTAGCGGGGAAGTTCAGTGCTCTTGTGTCAGCCCTCTTCTAAGACAAAACATCAACACAGGATGTTGATCCTGAATTAACACATGATACAGTAAATGTACAAAACATCATGGAGCTATAGGGTAATATAGATGAGTGATATATGCCAGCTTTAGAAAGAAAAAGTTTTGGGAAAAAAGTGGATTCCCCAAAGTCAGCACATTAAACTTGATCATATAGCTCAATTAGTAGAAGAAGGCTAAAAATTCGAGTGCATAAATGGTTTCTGAATATTTATGAGTAGCCTTAATGTCGTACAGAGGAATAGATCAGGAACCGGGAAAATATCAGAGTACCAACGAAGCCCTTATGAGCCCTTCCACTTTCACCCAAGGCTGTCACAGAAGGAAAGTGTCCGCTCCAGACAAAGTGACATGATGTTCAGGGGCTGAACAAGATTCAAGAATAAGCAAGGACTGTTCACCCCCGTGAAAGATAAGGGCAGCTGGAAGACACAGAATAAAATGTCTCCTGAGCATCTGGAGCTACCGAAGAGCATGGAGAGTATCCACCCCTCTTGGATTGTTCTCTTTGCTCCTCATGCACATGTGCTCAGCTTTACTGGCCATGGTGGGGAGCAGCCTTGACATCCCGTTTGTCAGTGAAAGGAGAGATTTCTCCCCTTGAAGTTGGCAGCTTCTTAGGCCTAGTTTCTCGTGCCTTTTTAAGTACAGGACACAGTTCCATCACAGTCAAGCTCGTGGGATGAGGGAAAATTATCAGCACAGAATCATAGAATATACTGAGTCGGAAGGGACCCATCAGAATCATCAAGTCTAACCCCTGGCCCTGCGTAGGACATACCAAGAATCATACCACATGCCTGAAAATGTTGTCCAAATGAAATACTCTAAAAATAAGGCCTCCTTAATTACTAATTCATGAGACCTTCAGAGAGGGGAGTGCGTCAGAATGGCTTACTGTAGAGAGAACATCTTATAAATAAACATTATATTACACATATTAATTACTTTATTGGTATATTATTTTTATGAAGAGACCATATGAAAGAACAATGACTCTTGAGGGAACAATTAAATGGGAGGTAAGTTATTAACAGATTTAACAGACTATGTTTAACTTACTCCATACTCATACTTTAACATAGCTAAAGATGCTTCAGAAATGTAGTAAGTAGACCTTGTGCTGATTTCTTAGTACTTCTTTTGCCATGGAGATCATCAAAAAGTTGCTGCTGTGTTGCACAGAGATTAGACTGCACATAATAGTCCTAATTGAAACTTCAGTTACACACTTGCAAGATGAAAGGCTATGGCAGAGTTTCAAAAATATAGCAGGAAACGGGTCTGTTCTTCAGCGCTAAGCAAAATTTAACTTGCAGTACCTGGAAGATTTTACGATGCCTAATTCTGGAGAATTAACAGTTTTTTTCCTCAAGTGTACTCAATGAGTACATTCTTGAATAGACCGGCATAAGGTGGATTTCATTGATCTGCATGAAATTACAGGCAATTCTACCTTGAGTTACATCTTATAGTAATGAAAATTCTGAGAAAAGCTGTAATTTTAAATGTTGACTGCAACTGGTATCCAAGGGGATGTTAATGATTTGAAAAGTGTAAATGCTCATTTTGAGAGAGTAGCTAAGTTTTAGGTTGCATATAAATGCATGCTTGACTTTTGAGAGAAAATTGACTTCCATTTCTCCCAGATAAAAATCGGGTGGAAGAGCCCCGGCACAATTTTTACCTTCAAACCAAGGTCCAGGTCCATGGGTTTGACAGGAGGCAAACTAGTTCCCCCAAGATAAATTCCTTTTAATTTGGGGAAATGTACTAGCATCACCAGTGGTAGTTTAAAATGAATGTAGGATGTATCTCATCATTAGAAGGTACAGTCTTTGGTTTCCCTGTTTCAAGAGCGAAAACCAGACTCATCATCTTGTTTAGCTTCTTACTGCATCCACTTCTTTTAGCTCTGCCCAGGAATGCCAGTGCCCAAGCAGCCAGTTCAAGATGTYGGTAGCAGGGGTTGGAAGGGAACTGTTAATTAAGCAATTAGGTCTGGGGAGGGAAGACTTGCTGAGGACACCTTGAAGAGGTACACAAGGTCTGGGTGCATATCCACAGAAGTCCATGAGCCAGATGGTGGATGTGTAGGAAAACTGTGGAAGTGGAGTTAGCTCCTGCTGTTGGCCTCGGGCTTGCCTGGAGGTCCTCCTGCAAGTGGCAAGCAGACTGAAGGCAGGACAGAAGCAATGGCAGGCAGCCCTGAAAAAGCACAAAGCATTTTAAAAGAACCTAGATTTAGCTAAAAGCTTTTTGAAAGACACTTAGTGCAATGCTTCTCACCCAGCTGTAATGGCTTTTGGCAGGTGGGTGTTCACTGCTTAGGTTTTCATTTCAGGCTCTCTGTCATAGAAGAGAGAGAAATAGGCAGTCTTAAGCAGCAGTTCATCTGACCTATTTTAAGGTGCTGCTGGGGAGGGGTTGAATTGCCCAGAAGTGCGTATCTCTGGTCAGATGAATTTGTCAAATGGTCAAATGAAACCTGCTTTTACTCACAGCTTTGGGAAGAAGAGATTTCTGAGAGGATCCCAGCATGGAAGGAGAGTGGATGGTTGTGGGTTGATTGCATTTGTTTTAGTTGCTCTGACCATTATTAAAGCCTGTGCTGAGTATTGCATGAATATTATGCTTAATGATGATAGAAAGTGTCAGATTCCTCATGTGTGGTGCACAGATGGCCCACAGTGACCCCGATTGTGTATTTAATGTGCACAGAGACCACTTGTACCACACATATGCAGGAGATTTAAAGCCTTCCAAAAACATCAGCCTTGTCGCACACATGGTGAAAAGTTGATCCTCACATAGCAGGAAACCTGTGATGAAGAAACTATTCCAGCTTGGTCCTTTGTTATCTGTAAATCTCAGTCAAATGTACACATTCCTTACATGCCACCATGTAGCTCTTTCAGAGAGCCAAGGGGAAGYGTGTGGGGGAACCCAGACACTGGAYAGCCCTACCATTCCTGTCACTAGGAGAACAATCCCTCAGAGGGATCAGTGAGCTAAACTACCATGACGGTAGACATTTGGTGGAGCAGAGCTGTGTCATTGAGGAGAAATACTTTGAGGGTTGATTTAATCCAGGCTCCCAACAAAGAACAAACTGAAAATTGTATAGGAATCCTACATACTGAAATTTCACCTCGTATTTGTSCCAAAAGCAATCATGTCTTTAGAAAGGTCTGCCAGTATCATTGAATTTAAATGTATTTTCTGTTAGCTAATCAATTTTTAGTATCTAAACCTGGTTGCTTTTCCTTGGTTCAGCTAATATTTTTCAACAGCTCCRAGAAAAAAAAAATCAAGGCATGCTATTTTATATACAGTGCTACTGTTTTAATTCATAGTTCAAAAGAAGGCCAATATTTTTTGCAAAATGACTGTTTCAAGCAATGTTTTGACCAGCTGTCACTGATACTGTGCTACCAGAAGATTTTCTGTTTTCTAGAGTTTTGTGCAGTTTGGGCAATGTATACATTGTAGTGGTAAATCAGCGTGAAACCTGCAGGCATTCTAGACTTGTTCTTGTTTAAATTATACCCAAATCAAGTATTTGGGGCCATCAGATGTTGTATGACATGTTAATGCATGACTGTAAGATATTAATTGGATCTCCTCTCAAATTCGACATGCAGTTTTGGTAAAACTCTAGAAGACTAGAGAGTTTTGAAAACAGTTTATTGAATTATAGCAGTGCAAGCTTCTTCATCCTAAAGCCTGTTGTACACTTCAGTGAATTTTGCCCATGTGTATGAGAAGTAAAGAAATCCACACTRACCAGCTAATGGGTTGGGACACTTTCAGCATCTGAAAAGCCTGAATTTCATATTTCCTCCCAGTATAARGGCACTTCAGGAGACTGCTTTAATTACCCCACTAGAGAATATGATATGATGCAGGAAGAAAACTGTTAAACCTGAGTTAGGTTTTGTGCAAAGTCCTTAAAGACTTATTGAAATTAGGGAAAAAACTCTTGTTCAGKCAGGGAAGTGGAAGTTGGTTTGCCTGAAAAAGAGAGAACAGAATTTAAATTTCTCACTTTATTCTGTGAATGGTTCTCAGAGCTCCATCTGTGTTTCCTATTACTTACATTTGTTAAAATTGCCCTCATTGAAAATGAAATATTTTTATTTTGTCTCACCTGTTCTTCAGTGTGGAAACAGGGAACAAAATGTTCTCATTTTGGTTCAATCAGTTCATTTTACTCTTTTGATTTGAGAATACCAAAAATTTAACCAAACTTTTTCAAGGAAACCAGAAAAATTAATTATCCACTCAATCCTCTAGCTGAAAACCATGAGAGAAAAAAACCCTAAGAGTTGTTATATGATGTATCCTGACAGATTTATGTGCAGGATTGTATAATGTATTTGTGGCAGCAGTAGCCTCGAATGGAACAGTCACAGTGAGCCTTTACACTCACATGTTTCTTTAAGTTTTCTCTTTAGGGTTTCTTGCTGCCGGTGTGAATAACAGGAGGAAGCTGCAATTCAACTTGCGGTGTCCAGAGATAAGGGAAGGATTTTTATTTTACTTTTTTTTTTTTTCTCTTTGAATGAGAGTGGCTGAAAAGTCTGTATTGAGTAGGGACTGAGGAGCTGGTAGCCATGGGAACCAGGCTGATGCTGGTGTCTTTGTCTAAAGGAATCAAACCTCTCAAAACTCCCAGAAGCATCTTTATAAGAGCAACAGTAGCAGAACTGACAACAGGAAGAACAGCTATTGATGCCCTGCCAGTAGAAACTGGGAATGTCAGGATTAGGGAAGACTGTGACCATGATTTAACAAGAAATATATAGCACATACAAGAAAATTCCAGCAAAATCCTCCCAAAACTCTAAAAGCTGCAAAAGACGCTGTGTACCAGCTGTTGGGAGCATGGKTTTGAATGTAGGAGGGAATGACTCAGTCCTCAATTAAGTGAGTTTCGTGAGTATGAGTGTCACTTGCACGTGTATAGATGGAACTGGGGCCCCAGCTCAGAAAACAGTCAGCAGCTTTTAACCCTTGCATTGAAAAACTAACTCCACAGCATTTTTCCCCGTGTTTGATAGGAACAGAGAAGAGCTTTGGAACCAAACACAGCTCTTCTACAGAAATGTGAACTACCCAAAGCCTGAATACAGTGACACCACTGCTCTGACAAAAACTGAGTAATTCCAAGTAGCACATTGCCCATAACCACAGCAAGAGGGAAAAAGGTTTCCTAACCGTTTTGGAGAAAGAACATCTCTAGGCAGATGGCATTTGGCCAGGGAGCCCGCTCCCAGGAGGCTGATCTCAGAGCACTGTCCTCAGTGCTTTCTCCTGCACCCGGCAGAAGACACACGCCAGCAACTCTCGCCACACGTGTGAGAAGTCAACACCTTTCCTTAACACTCACCCTCCCAATGCCCAAAGCAGCTCCTGAGGTGGCAGCAAGCACAGATGAAGATATTTTAAAATGGGAACGCAAATCCAAAGTTCCCTGCTAAAAGCCGCGGTGGTCTGATTGGCGCAGAGGCTGAACGCCTGATCTCACAGATGAAAGGGACTCTCCCTGCTGCACAGAGCTGTGCTGACTCCCATCCAGCACACTCAGGGCATGCAGAGCTCATCTTTTTCTGCTCTTCTTCAACAGCGCGCCACGTGAGAAAATCCCCTGGTTTGCTCCCAGCCCATACCTTATGTAATATTTAAATGTAGCAATAGGATACCTGGAAGAAAAAGATCCAAATTTATACGTGTGCTCATCCATAAAACAGACTAAAACCTCAGGAGCTGCTTGCAGTAGCCTAATAGGCACTCACCCAGCCAGACATCTAATAGTTTTTAATGCTAATCAATAGAAAAGATTCTGAGAAGTGACCTTGAGAGCTATTGTCTCAGTGTGATATATATTTTGAAGCAGTGGGAGATTCTGATGCTTTAATGGAGTAATTTCTGGAAAAGGATATGTGGAAGGAGTAGTGAAGATCAGAAAGGGTGGCACTTGTTGGAGGAAGGTATCCAAAAAAGGGTAGTTTCTGGGAGGAAAAAAATGGTTAAAATCCAAGAGACTGAGCCAAGCTGTTTCAGCTGCATTCACAGCTTCTCTGTGAGTTTGTTGAACACTCATTGCATGATCAACTCATGAAAATTCCCTTCCCTGAGGAAGGGGTAAGGATTTATAATCACAGCAAACTTTTGAAGGTTTATTCAGTATTGTGGGAAATACTGACTTGCAAATAGTTAAAAGAGTGAAAAGGAGTTGCTTTCAACTATGAAGAAAAGTTTCTTTCCTTTGTAAGCTTAAAATTTATTATGTGTTATATAAATGCTACTTGGTATTCCAAGCACCCCTCCTATGATGGCTGGTATTTTAAGGATATATCCATTTTTTAGTACCAAACATATATTATGTCTTTTTTTCTCTTCTGTATGCAGTTGGACCTTTCGGTTTGGCACCAGACACAATGCAATTAGACTTTGAAGTGTTTGAACCACTGTTAATGCTATAATAACTTGGAGTAGCTTCTGTGAAAGAACACCAAACATTTCTTTCATCAATAAAGGCTCTATGGCATATGTTTCTACATTTCAATATCCATTTATCCATATCTTTATTTCTGAGGAAGTCAGTAGTCATTAAAAGGAATACACTTTTTAAATGTGTCATTATGGTAAAGCATTTTTCATGTGAGGTAGAGAAGAAATTGCAAGAATTTTCAACCCCAGGCATTAGTACAAGATTTCACATTTTTTTAACATACTCTTTATTTTATCTATGAACTTCCATAACAGTCAGAAGACTAAGGTCGCAGTCTGTAGAATAAAGTTAATGCCTCAGCTAAAAATATTTTAAAACCTGAAAAATCTCCTTAAATTCAGCATCTCTCAAGATATGTCTCTTTAAATTATTTCTTTTATGCCCTGAAAGCAAAATGAATGTAATAAACCACTAAGCTAGCTTAAAGCACAATTTGAGTAGAACAATTGTTTGTGTGCTTAATTGCAAGTATATGAGGTGTGCAATTCTGGTATCTACAGTGAGGTCACTCACAAGTCTGAACACAAGTGTTTAAGTACCTTGTTGGATCAAGTCTTTAAGAAAATTACTGTTGCAACAGAAAAATTAAAGTCTCACTGATGGGGTTTGACTGCAGGAAATTTAGCATAGGTAATACCACTTAGAGAAATCCTTCGTGGTACCTTGTACAACAACAGACAAACAGCAATGTATTTTCTTCTTGCTTTGAAATGCAACAAATGACTTTCTTGCCCTCCTTTTGACTTGTAAATATCAGAAGTGAAAAGCATGCTCTGACCAGTTTTGGGGTTGTTTTGGGTTTTTTTATTCTTAATATTTGATTCGAATATAAAATAATTTTTATATGTTTAGAGGATTGAGGAATCCAGAAAAGGAATACAACAAGAAAGGAAGGAAAAGTAAACTTGTTTGGAGAGGGAAGACTACCATGAAAATTAGAGATGAAGGGAAATCTTAAGCATTATCTAGAGAGAGAGGAGGACAGTAGAGGGAATGAGGTATTGTCAGATGAGACATTGTCACACAGAAGCTGCAAAGAATCTTAAAAATGAGGGTGAGGAAGTCTGAATTCTGTGACCAAGATGTATGGGGACTGTGGTGAGTGAGCCATAGGTTGGGTAAAGTTTATTTGAAATGGCAGAAATTGTAAAGGTTAAAAAAGAAGGGTAATAGGAAGTGGTTAATGCTAATTATGAAAGGATCAGTGTTGGTTATTTTTTACCACACACCCACTAAAAAAGGGTTGTTATTTTGAATATTCCAGAATAAGTGAAAAGAATTAGTGAAAGTCTCAATGTAAGGAGAATGATGTGAGAAAGATCGAACCTGATACTGAGCTTCAACATGTCAGAGAAAACTGGTGATAAAGGAATGGGGGGAGGGAAGGCRTTTTAGGAAGAAGTAAGAGAAGTTCCATTTTAGAGCTGCTTGACCTTGAGAAACAACAGGACATCCAAGAGAGCATAGTAAAGAAACAGATACAGACACAACATGCTCAGAGAGAAAAGAGAGGTTTTGGATTCGAGGGTCAGAGGCACTGAGGCAAGAAAGAGAATAAGCCATGCTACAGGCAAGGCATGGTGAGCAATACAGGGTGGGAATCTGGAGATGGCCAGGGAGCCACTGAAGCCCCCAGAGAGGCTTCATCCTGGAAAATGCAGCCATTGAGTGGTCACAGCTGAAAGCATAGGAAGTATATTTTTCATGGAGTGGGGAGGGAGAGGAACGCTGTCAAAATCTCAGTCTTCCTCTCCAGAATGAGACATGCACTGAAGAAAAAGTAAAAGAACCAGGATTTGGGAAAAGGGGGAGACAAGACAAATAAAGGCAGCAAATTATGTCAGGATCAGATGTTAACGAGGAAGAAAATGAGAGAAATTGAAATGGTAGAACTGAAATTTGAGGCCACTGGTATAAAATCTGAAAGGACCAGAAACATTTTCTGGGATGAACTATTTTAAACTTTCCTCCAAATAATTATACCCTTGCAGAGTAATGATGTGTTCATCTAAAATGATGGCTTTTTGTTCCATGTCCAGCATGGTATTCGGCGGGTATTAAATGGGACGCGTTGCAGTTCAGCTGCAGGTACGAAGCAAATGATGCATTTCTTTGCTTGAGGCCCTCATTATGCTCTGTAAACAATCAGAATGGAGATTTATTCTCCACTCACTGATTTCCTGCTCTCGGGTAAAAGCACGAGGGGCACGTTAGAAAGAAAGCACTAAGACACTGATTATCTGTTTCTCCAAGCCAAATTGGTTTAGGTTTCTCCAGGCCTCCTAGCAACAGCTTTATTATTATGGAGTAATTTCCCCCCAAATACTTCTAAAACAAGTATCAGATTAATGTTTCAGATAAGAAGAAAGTATATTCATTAACTCCCAGGGCCAGTCTATTGAAATAAAAGCCTCAAATAAAACATGCAAGTATGGTTTCATTATATGTTGATTTTTTCTTTTTTTTTTTTTTTTACATTATTTAACAATGAATGGTTAATGACGATCAGTATACAATACATTCATTCCATAGATGAGAAAAAATAATTCCTGTTAGCAAATATTTTCCTGCAGTATTCGCATATTTCACGTTCCGTTTAATCTAGCTGTGGATATGAATCATTGCACACACATGCATCACTTTTGTTTACTTACAAACCAGCTATACTGCATATTATGTTGGAAGTAAACACATATATGAGGAATTTATTCAGTTCTACAATAATTGCAGTTTCTGTTGTTTACAACCTCATGGCATTCATATTTCTTATGATATCCCAGGAGAACTATGGTATGTTAAGAGAACTGAACTAATCCCATAAAAATGTATTCTTTGTTTCAAGGTAAAATTTTTAGAAGTTGTTATGTTACTCAGATGCATACCTCCTAATAATCATTTTTTAATCCCCAAGTAAAAGACATAGTCTCCTTTTCAAAAGTACCTTAAACACCAAGAAATTGGTGAGACTTGGGTTCACATGGCAGCTCCTGAAAAAAATATTTCTTCAAGCTTTGAAAGGCAACAAATATTGTACAGAGAAAAGATACACAATGGAGCACCTCTCTGATTCTCTGATTTTTATGCCATGGTACAATTGTGATTTTTCAGAAGGAAGAATGTATTGTTTTGGTGGTTTCTCTTGCCTTAACCACAGGTGTAACCTTCCCAATAGCTCTACAGAGGAATGGTGGCTGAAAACTCCTTTTCCCCTTTCATTATTTTTCTCTGTTGTGGGCTGCCATAGCAATAATGTCTATGGTGGGGCCAGAAGCTGGCTTTGTAGTGTCACTTTGTTCAGCCACACCATGAATTGCAAAGGACTGGAGCAAGCAGATGCTTGAGGACACAGGTTTAGCCAGTGCAGACGTGCTCTGCTGCTGGGGGAATGTGGGAAGGTCCTTATGGGTTCTCTTAAGGGGGGCACCCTTAAGATAGAGGAAACAAAGAAGAGGAAATCAAGGTATCTACAGTGTTTCTAGAGGACTTGACTAAAGGGGTAGAAATTGTTACATCCATATTGCAACACCCAGGTGCTTCTTGGGTAAAATGCAAAATGACAACAGTTTCATCTGTAAAGTCTTTTTAGCATTAGAAATGTTGCTGGTAATTACAGAACATGACTTCCTTGAGGACAGAGTCAGTTTATATCTGATTCACTGTGTTCCTAGAGGTGGTTGTTCTATTCCTTCCTTCAAGAGAAACTCAGGTGATATGCCAAGACAGACCTGGACTCATTGTGCGGGAAAATGTACTCTGTAGCCCATTTTGGTCAAGTGAGATTTAGCACCTTCTTATGATCAAACTTAATTCAGGTGGAGAGAGTTTCCATTACTCCTTCTACTAGTGGTACACGTAATGACAAAGGCTTAATACTAGAAATATGGAATATTTAAAGTTAGCAAGCACTCTTATGCAGCCAATGTTGCAAAATACTTTGGAGTTTTAAAAAATGAAATCTTTCAAAATGTCAGGATTAACACCTGGCAAGAAATTTGAGGGACTACACAAAGGAAATACATGCTTTCATTAAAAGTCACCTGAGGCCTAGGAAGATAGTTGTTTATAATACAAGATTTCTTATGAACAGCAGCAGTTTGTAGCATAATGTAGGACAGTGATTCAGAGACGAATGCTTCTAACTTCAGACTGTATTTTGAATATTGGGTATTTTTAGCAAAGGTAAATGTTGAGTTTAACACGCTCCATATGTACAATACAATAACAAAAAAAAAAAGAATAAAATTTTTAAAAAAGAGGAAGTCTTAACTTATTATCCATCTAATATAACATGCTTCAAGCTTCTCAAAACTCCACTGGGGACCAAGCACAATATATTCAACAGTTGTACAACCTTTCCTGCCTGGTATATTTAAACTCCTTTCAGCAAGAGGAAGTAGATGTTGCTACAAATCAACCTCAAATTTAACAAAATGGCAAAGGACAGCATGTGTTGCCCCCCCCGGCCCCCCTTCATTGTGGGTACAAAACCAAGCTGTCCCTGGCTGGTTTAATGACCCTGCACAGCAATGCACAGAATGTGAAGGGAAACAGGTTGGCACCTCCAAAGTTCACACATGAAAGCCCCAAAAGTTTTCAAAGTGCAAGGGATTTTAGAGAGATATGAGATCCTTTTTTTTTTTTGCCAAAGAGCTTTATATGGGAACTTTTATTACCCAAGGACCTAAACTTGCTTCTGCATTATTGAAAGTACATATTAGAGCACAGCAAACAAGCAATGATTTATTATGGAGTCAGGAGGATTAGCAACATAGTTTTGTCACTTTCTTTTATGAATAAATCATATTAACAACAGCTTTGCAAAACCAAGTAAGGTAGAGCATAATATACTGAGGCAGACAATAAATAAAAGTTGAAAACTTTAGTAGACAAGAATATTTGTTTATGTTTCTCCTTGAAATCAGCTATATGCAGCCTTCTTAACTATTTTGCATATCTCTGAAGAAACTTCATTTAATGTAGAACTGAACCTATTTGAAGCTGAATGTACATCTTGAATATATGTTTAAATTTAAATCTGCAGCATTAACAGCAAATAGATATTTCCCTAAAGGTCAATAGTGTTCTCTACATGTTTTTTAATAGATTATAAATATTACATACACCTGGTCAAAAATCAGGGAAATGCTTGAATGGTAGTCGAAGTCTATTACTGAAAATATGAAATAAACACAAATTAAGTTGGAGGCACACCTGAAAAGGGATGTTTTATGTTTCTGAACTCAGGTTGTGCTTTTTATCTGTATTAAACATTGCAAAATTAGGAATTATGATAGTAAGTAAAATTCCATAAATAGTTTGTGACAATATACCATTAAATATTGCACAGTGGTTTTCCTGCAGCTGTGAATTGTATTAGAGCTCTTTCAATGGGGTATAAAACACAAGAATCCAATCTTTCTTCACATGCACCAATAGTTCCCATCATTTGATTCACATAAAATCTCCTAGTTGCTAGTGAAAAATGGCTGATGAGTAAAGTAGGATACATCCCAGTACATGGTACATTTGATAAAACATCTGCCATTTGAACAACTGGGAATGACTTCAGGAGTAATTTCAGAAATTTTGGAAAAGAAAGAATAAGCAAAAATTTAAAACATTTAAATAAATTTATTTAAAGAACAAATAAAATTTTTATGGACAAGTTTTTGTTGTAAATCATACTTTCAGATTCTGTAATGTAACTATAATGCTACACCATATCTTTGCAGAGTGTTGTTTTCTCACAAAAAAACCCCCACTCTTTTATAGTTATTTTGTACACCCTTTTAAAGATAAATTTAGAAGACATTGCCATTTCTGCAAACATCGACAACAGATCTGTTTGGTGTAAAATAAATACCTGCATTGCTGCACTCAGCAATCAAGTAAGCAATACATAACTCCTTTAGTTAACCTATTAAATAATGAGGTACTACATGCCTAGCTGCGTGTAGAGCCCTCAAGATTTCCTGACGATTTACACACTTTATAATATCATTTTGCAGAGGCCCTGTGAAATGAGGAAATAACAAATATTTATTCAGCTCCTGGAACAGAAGCACAGAAAGGATGTTTTCAAAGGTGGCATCTCTGTTCCCAGCTGTGGAAAGGCAAACATGCGGAGGCTGTTTAGCACCTGTGGCTGCTCTGCAAGTGGAGCTGAGTGCAGTCCCTACCCTGCCATACCCGGTCTTGGCTCCCTCCCTTTGTAAAAGCTTAATGTATGGCTTTTCTGCTGCAACCAAGTCTTATAAGCAGCCAAGCACACAAAGGAGGCAGTTGATGCTCCACTTCCTTAATACAATATTAAAATCCTGTTGTTGTTTTTTCTTGTGGATAGACAATGTGTCTCTTCCATGATTTATGCTATTTAAGCATGCTGATTTGCATAGTTTTCCTGTTGTTATGTTCAGTAAGTTGAAAAAGTGTGCTGACTGATGTGAAGTTTTATCTGACAACTCTTCTATGTAAAAGTGCTGTTTGGGAGTGATAATGAGACCACCACATGCGAACTGACACTCTGCTTCAGCCACTGACCTGTTCTGGAAGCTCCTCATGCCTCTCTCTTCTGTTTTTCTGATGTAAAATATTTCCTTTTGGAAGATACTTCAATGACTTCAAAGATTTGTTCCCTGCTAGATTATACCCGCTTCTGCTCTCAAAGGAAATAATGGGCAGTGTGTGAATAAAGAACCCAGGAAAAGTACATACCATCTTATAGATTACTGGTCTCATTGCCATTTCTAGTCTACAGATAATTAACAAAGAAAAGCAAAAAGTCTGAATGAAAATACAGTCATCAGCTCTACTAGAGTCTCTGAAAGAGCCTCACAAGTTCATTCAAATGTCTTCCCTGGAATAAGTCATTTCTAGTTGAAAAACTGCATTGTTCTTATGGGGGTTAATCATAATATTTGTTTTATGGTGTGACTTCATCACCATCCAAATTGCTTCTACACTACACATACCCATCACCCTCCCTGCTCCTGCTGTATATTTTAAATAACTTCACAGAATCCTTTTTACTTGCAAACCAGTGTCTCACGATCAATGGACTTCACATACCTGTTTTACAAAAACACATTTATTTCATAAGGTGCTGAAGTCATTATTGGCTGTGTATAGGAATTCAGATTAGAATTTATAAACACTTTCTTCTTTTTCCTGATCTGTTACACTGTGATTCCTTTCATCTTCGATTTTTCTCCTGCTTTTTAGCAATTTTATATTAGTTTTGATCCATTTGTATGTGTATATTCTCTCTTTCAATAATCCCACTCCTTTTTATCTTTATCAGCTTATTTCTGCTTGCTTTTTCTCCTTGTCATGGTTATTCATTTCTCTCTTCTGTATTTGCACTCATCCCCTTTCCTTCCTTTCAAGCTAATAAATGTAGACTGTATTTACAGACTGGATTTTTTAAAGAATAACATATCAAAGTCAGACTACAAATATTACTTATGCCTGATGTCAGTTATTCACTGCTTGTCACTCCCAATGCACACATCACCAAAGAGCCTCCACCGGCACTCTGGCCTAGAGTATAAAACCTCTACCACTACATTTCAAAAAATAACAAATCTTTTCATGTTTGAGCTGTCAAAAGAAACTCTTAGAATAGCCAGCATAGAAAGGGACACAGTCACTACCCACACGCACTATATAAGTATGATCACTAACCTACTAACAGCAAGAGCTGATAACTCTGGGGGGTGGCAAGCTCCTTCTGAGCAGCTCAGATGCAGCAACATGGATTGATTTTTTTTTTTCCTTTTTTTTTTCTTTTCCAATCTGCCCTTGCCAGGGTATTTGGTGCATTCTTCAAAGCAGGGCCTGGGAGTAGCAGCGCCTGGGACGCAGCTGCAGCTCCATTGGAGGAACGCTGCGGGTGAGTGCCAGGGTGGCATTGCACACTTGGGGTTAGACAATGTATAAGGCCATGTTGTGCTGCCTGTTGTGCTGCTTGCTGAGTTATTCCTGGAGGAGAAGCCAAGTGAGAAAGAAAAAGCAAGGCTTGGAAAGTGGGGTAGTTTCATCATCTGTTGAACTGCTTTAAATAACCCCTCTCTGACACCATCCCATAGAGGGACATGGATGCAACTCAACGTGTGCCCTGGTAGGATCCCACACCAGCTGTGGTGCAGAGGCAAGGAGAGAGTGTTGCTGCCAGCCCTAAGCCAAAGGGGAAGTGAAACCTCTCATGCAAGTTAAAACCATCAGTCTTCTGGACCCCTCTTGACGTAGACTGGGAAAAAAAATGGGAAAGAGCTGGTTCAGGGCAGCAATTCTCACAGCTGAAGTCCTTCAGAAAGAGGCATCTGTTCCTTCTAGCAGAGTGCTTTACTGAAGAGGAGAAAAAACATGCACATAACTGTAAAGGCATACAAGGTTTCATGTGCTAACCTTATACTTCAGACTTTGACTAAGATTTTTGCTTGTCACATTAGTGGGTTACTGTAACTGCAAAGTACTTCAGTGCAAGCAGACTGTCCTCATACTTAGAAAATTGTAAAGATACAATAAATACCATGAAATAAACGTTATGGTTGATTTATCTTAATTTTGATATATCATAGTTGTTTAAACAACAAGTTATTAATTTCTATATATAAATCAGTTCATGCTCATCTTTTAATATTCCTTCTTTTTTTCCTTAACTGTTCTCAAGGTCCTTGCAAAGCTAACCCTCTTTTCTCAGGAAAACAACAAGTAATTACATCTTTAAAAAGGTTAAATGAAGCTTTCTTTCAGAAGGAAAAAACAAACACCACTTTCTGGATTAATGATTTACCAATCCAAACCATGTTTAGTTCTTGAGAAGTTCGTGTGTTGTTTTGCCATTTTCCTCATGCTATTCCGAGCTAGTTCTGCACCTCGCACAACTCTTAAATGATGGAGAGACCCTGAAATCAGATCTCACTGCTTTTGGGTTTATTCACACTCAAACATCCACACTGCAACTCAGCTGGCTTGGATGATACTCAGTCACATTTGGCAATTTTGACTCCTCTCAAATTTTCTAGCTCCTGGGAATTAGGAGAGAAAGCCATACAACAGGCAATAAACGACTTCTGTAGTCACTCTTCCCTAGTGTTTGCTGTGTGCTATAGGATCTGCTGGATCTTTCTCATCTCCCCTTCTGATCCAGACTTCCCTGATAGCATCACTTCCCATGCTGGCTTGATTAGCTGAAGAGAAGAAACGCCTGCTCCAGTGTCTGAGAGCTGTGCAACAGCCAGAGTGCTGCAGGCTGATGTGAGCACAGGAGTAGGGTGGGGGCTTTTTGCATGGATGAATTATGATCCGCAGTTTAGTGTCATCACATTTTCTATCTGTTACTGATTCTGTTGTTAGTGCYGTTCCCTAATGTGGTCATGAGTGTGTTCCTACATTCCTCTGGTACAATACTGAGAAATGTGATGCTCTGTGGTTTTAGTTCCTGTAATGAGAACAAGGCAGTTCTCCTCACACACAAAATTTGTGCTTATACAAGAATATATTGTGTTACTGGCAACTAATTAGAATTCTCTATTGAAATGACATTACTTTATTGCACATCATTAACATAAAATGTCAAAACTAGCATGATAGTTGTTTTCATATGAAAAATGAGCCTACTTCTGTAAGTGAAAGCAACAACATTACAGCAATTTTAGTACCAGTATTTTAATATATTTTGTATTATTGTTAATGTGGTATGGTCAGAGGTTTTTCCACATAAAAATCACAAAAAGGGAATTCTCCCTTTAAAAAATGTCAGTGACCATCAGTTTTGTCCTCTGCATTTATTATGCAGATTAAATAAAATTCAAAAAACATTAAATGTCAAAGGGGGGGGGGGTTGAACTTATAGTACTATGTGCATATTTTGCTCTATATCCTTAGAGCACAGGGTACACATTACAACTAATTTACTCTCCTCCACCACTAAGTAAGTGTTATTATTATCATATTGCACACAGTTAAACTGAGACAAGGAATTGAATTCCTTCTGGCCAGACAGTAAGTAAAATGCTGGTGCTGGGATGAGGACACAGGACTCTTTGGAGCAGGCTGAATATCAGGATATCATATATACTTCTCATTTACATGCTAGTCTTGAAAGTTTCTAAACTAGATAATAAGTAGGTTGTTCATCGGGAATCTGTAGGACACATTGGTGAATTCAAGCCATAGTTGGCAAGGTACCTACCTGTTCCTTGGCAATATTATGATATTGGTAACATACAAAACTGATGTGAGGGTAGCATTCCCTTGGCAGCACACTAAATATGCCGCAAGACACATAACCAATGACTATAATTTGCAAATGTGTATGGAGAATCAGTCTTGACAGTTTTGTTTACAAAGGCAGGCAGCTATTTGCTGATAAGAGATATGACATGCTATTCATCTTGCTGCTACTAAGCCAAAGGGATTGCAACTATGATAACAAACTGTTAGATTTGATTGTTGGAATGCTTATGCAATGTTAGTAATAAAGGGTGTTTAAAAGCATATCTCATTTGTTCTTGGGCAATCATATGGTATTTCTTATAATAATTTTCCTGGGACACTTAAAAGGACAAGCTAATTAAAGAAAAGATATCTGTCTGGCTCAGCTTTAATGGGTCTGTGTTCTCTAAGTAGGTATACGTAGGAAACAGGAGCAGACGTGTCTGTATTTCCCTGCTTGCATGGGTTGAGGCAGGATGTCAAGTGACATAGTCATGGCCTCACACCTTTCAGTTCCTTCATTTTGGCTGGCATTACCTCCACACACCTTCCAAAACTGGAAAATAAACAGTCCTAAAGATAGTACAAGGGTAATGGCTTTAAACTGAAAGAGGGTAGGTTTAGATTAGATAAGGAAGAAATTCTCCACTATGAGGGTGGTGAAGCACTGGAACAGGTTCCTATCCCTGAAAATTTTCAAGTCCAGGTTGGATTGGGCTCTGAGCAACTTTATCTACTGGAAGGTATCCCTGCTTATGGCAGCACGGCTGGAACTAGATGACCTTAAGGGTCTCTTCCAACAAAAACCATTATATGATTCCAAGTATTGCTGAGACCTTCAAGAAGCTGAGGAGGAGGTTTCTGGTTTGTTTCTCTCTGTTATTGAGGACCAGAAGAATGGATCAGCATGACTAACACCTCTCCTTTGTCATGTCCCCTGCTTCAAACAATACTGAGAAAACACTTTTCCCAGAACTCCTAAATACCTGCACCATTTATAGCCTCCAGTAACGTTGCTCACACATTTTCTACAAAGCTTATGATCAAAGTGAAAAAAACCCCAATTTATATAATACTGTTCAGAGCAAATACAGGACTAGAGTGTCCTGCACCACCTTGTTTGTGTGAGCAGCTGGATGTACACGAGGGTGGGAATGGAGAACTCAGCCTTTTTTTGTGAAATACTGCTCGCTGAGCTTTGTTGAATGTGTACATGCAGCTCAGTAATGTGCAGGCACAGGCTGATGCAGCTGTGATGGCTAAAGCAGTGCTTTTGCCTGGCCATCTCACTCCCACCTCRGAAGGCACAGCTGAGGAGATGGCTGGGTAGGCTGAGCAGGCAGACCAGGCTGACCATCAGAGATCATGTACATGCCTCACTAATGGATTTAACCAAGGCCAAATACACTGAAATACTTGGTGAGGGTGTAGCTGATGCAGGTTACAGCTTGGTCTGCTGAGCTTGTCGCTGACCCCAGCTCACACCTCCTGGTCAGTAGACTGGAGAGAATATTTACAAGGGTAGGTACACCCTACAGGGGTAGGGGCAGGTAGGAAGGCTACACCACTCAGTACTTGAGTTGCTGTGGCTAATTCTGCCTGAATACCGCAGTAATTTAGGCAGCAGTCTGCATTTTCGAATGTACTTGAGCATTGCACCTAAGTCTACACAAGGAAGACATATCGAAACCCCAAACTTTCCACAGCAGGGATTTTAGAGCTAACAAGTGCAAAATGAGCAGCTTTGTTCTCAGTCATTCTTACCCACAGCTACAGGTGACTTTGTGAATAGCATATACCGTGCCAAACTACAACTGAAATCCTCTTTGAATGCAAGCAGGCCTTAGGTTTAGCAGCAGCTGTGAGATGGAGACTTACTATTAATGGCAGATTCAAGCAGCGTGAACAATAACGAGGCTCTGTTTAAGGTGGACACAGCTTGTCTGCATTAGAACTGGACCTTGAGAACCTGTGTTAATTAACACAATTTTAAGTGGCATCAGCTGTTTCTGAGTAAAGCTGTTGATTAGAGCAACAAATGCTTTATTCTTGGTCTTATAAGAATATGCATTTAGGAAGAGAGTTATGATCAACAGGGGGGGTTTTAAATTTTTTTATCTCAAAACCTTTTGAAAGCTGTGGAATATTTTAATGGACTGACAGGATTAATGCATTTTTTAATAATCTGTTATTTGGAAAGCACAAAGAAGAAATCAGTCTGGAATGTGATAATTTTATGTTCACTTCCAGGGGTTCTTGACTTTATTCCAGACAACACAATTTCTTATGCACAATTTTTACTCCTATTGAGTGGCCTTATTGAGTGAGTTTAATCAGGTAAATGCATGTTTATGAAATTACTTTCTTGTCTTGGATATGATTTATAAATCAGGGGTTACAATGTCTCCAAATGCAAAGATTTGTGTACTAGGATAACCATTTAATGTACCCTTAAATGTCATCTTTAAGGGCCAGGGTGCTGGTTTCATTGAAGGCATCTGGCATGTGATGAAGTCCATGGGTGTTCATGATGAACTCAAGGCTGCAGCTCACCTTGCAGTGGGAGGACCTCTCTGCAACCTCATCTGTCTGAGGCTTCCGTCACTAATCTTGACAGTAAGAACAAAGATCATATTTTAGTAGCTATATTACAATGTGAGGCATTAATTGCATTATTCCATACTTCTTCCTAGATGCAGCTGCTGCACAGTGCGGCACAATTTAATAAAGCTATCCATCATCTGATGCCTGGGTGTGAAAAACTTACCAGGTAGTAGCATAAGAAACAACTCCATAGCTCTTGGTTTGTCAGAAAGGGCACAACTGCTATACATGCATCTAGGCTTTAGAAACGTCTCTATATTGATCTGAAGTTAAAATATTGATGAGCCTCTGTTTTGACCAGGAATTAGGAAATTTTCTGGCCAGAACAGGTCATCTAATTTCACAGTACAGTTGCATTTACCTAGTCCTCCCCTTACTACGTACATCCAGCCTAAAGAATGAAGGGCAGAATGCACATCCTGTAGAAGCTGGCCACAAGAGGTGGGGTGCCCGTGGATTGAACATGTGACAAATGCCTATGCCATTGTGCRGCAGAGGCTTCATTCAGCACACACTGTGGGGCTGATGGTTGGCTTCTGGCCCTAGCACATAATGCAGCAAGCAGATCTCGATAGTACCTAGGATGTATCTTACACCTCTAGCACACTGGTTTTATTTAAGGCTGCTTGATGTCTTAGGCAGGCTTCTTCATGCTTACTACACTGTTTTACATTTTCAGGCTTTTTACCCCCAAGCACATAATTTTTTAATTTTAAGATAAAACAAAAAAGTTATCCCCCCCCTACAATACCACTACAGGAGTAAAGGCTCAAACTCACACTTTTCATTCCCTTTTTCTGATGCAGCTATGCTAACACATACAGGAAGCAGAAGGTCCTTGTGGATGATGTGGAAGAGCTCACATGCCACAGGTTCCCCTTCTTCCTCACATACCTCATGGACCACGCAGAAAATTTCTAGGTAATAGCTAGGGAAACTAATAAATCACCTGCTTCTTTGGAGCACAAAAATGCAACACGGTGTAGTCCTAAACTGGAGGACCTGGCTTAGCATCTAAGGCCCTGTGCCGCTCTGCCCCTCTCAGTCTGAGAAGAAGAACTCTGCATAGTGAGAGCTCCCAGGTGGGATCTTTTAACTGCTGGGGCTTAATGAACATTATGTGAAAAGACCTTTTAAAGGAGCCTGCTTAGGGCTTATGCCGGGTTTTAACAACCCTTGGGTAGCCTAGTTTTGTTGCTGCCTTCTTAAAAGACCACTCGTGTATATACAGTGACTGCTCATTCCACCTCTATGCAAACGACTGAAGTCTAACTATCCTTCAGAGAAGGCCTCTTACAAGGGTATTTCTGTCAGTCTCTTCTAAGTTAGATGTAAATCAGAGAAAATTCTCCCCCTTCTACTGTTTTAACTGGCATGACAGGACTGCATGCATTGATGTCAGGTACCTGAACTGAATGACTAAATCAGTAAGCTTGGAGATTTATATGAGCAGCACTAAAGTACTGGGACAAAAAAAAAAAAAAAAAAAAAAAAAAAAAGCAAAAGCTTTGAAAAAGGTACCTTAACTGGACATGTAGACCAATAGGCAAATGAGTAGCTACGTTTGAAAGAAGATCTGTGACCTACCACAGATAATGGGGCAAAGGTGTATCTGAATTCGTTTTTCAATACTTCTTGGTGGCTGCCAAATACAGAATACTAAGAAACCAATCTTCGCGATACCATCCACCCTGAGCAATAAAAAACCCACCCTTAATTTAACAGGAGTCACCAGTCAGCTCCTGAGGCGTAAACAGGCAGCTGAAGCACCGCGCGTAGGCTGACTTCAGTGCTGAATGCCGAGCAGCATTTGGCACAGGTGGAGGAGTTTTCATCACAGACCCAAATTAACTCCGGTGAAGTTGCTCCGCGCCTGCCAGTGCCGGAGGAACAATCTCCGTGTGGGAGAAGCGCCCAGCGTGCCACCCGCCGCCCTCCCCTCCCGGCGCCGCCGGGCCGAACAAAGGCGGCAGCGGCGGGTCCCCTTTGTGCGGCGCGGGCCGGCGAAGGGGCGAGCCCAGCGCCGCCCGGAGCTCCCCTCCCCGCCCCGCCGGCCCGGCTGGGCAGCGCGTCGGGAGGAAGCGCCGGCTCTGCGGAGGGCGGGCGGCTGCCAGCGGCCCGGGCCCTCCCCCGCCCCCGTCTCCTCCCCTCCGCCGCCGATCCTCCGCCCCCTCCGCCTTCTCCTCGCGGCGGCGGCGGTGGCTTTCTCGGCCCCGGCTCCTCGCTCTTCTCCGCGGCTTCGCCTCGCTCCTCTCCGGGGGCTCCCGCGCCGCGCTGGCAAGGACGGTAAGGGCGAGGCGCGGCGCCGGCTCGGGGCTGAACGCGGCTCCGTCCCGCGGCTCCCCCGCTGGCAGGGGGCGGCCCCGGCGAGCGGGGGCGGGCGGGACCCCCCGCTACCAGCCCCGGCGGGCGTCTGGCGAAGGGGCTGCAGCGGGGCTGGGGCTCCGCGCTGCCCCGGGGGCGGGCGGGGGGCTCGCCCCGCCGGGCGCTGCAGCAGGAGCCGCCCTGCCTAGCCCAGCCCAGCCACGCCGCCGGGGGTCGGCAGGCGGGCGGCTCCCGGCGGGGACGGAGCGCAGCCCCGTGGGGTGGGTGCTGCGGGTGGTGCCCCACCGGCCGAGCCGGCTTCGCCCCCCGCCCCTGGGGCGGCGGCTCCGGCCCCCAGCCCGCGAGCGGGTTCGCGGCGGAGCGGGCAGGGCGGTTTGGCTCCTCTGAAATGCCTCGCTAATGGTAGGGGAAAACATATGGCCCTGGAGAAAGCCGCTGGAAGCGATAGCTGTTGGACTCCTCCGAGTTATTTCCCCGAGTCGGTGCGAAGTGAGAACTTCCTCCCGGGATGCCCTTTCGGGGGGATGCGGGGCTGAGCACATGGCTGCCTCCCCTGGGTCTGCCCCGCGTCTGTCACAGCACCGCCTGCCAAGGGGCCTGCCGGCGCCTGCTCTCCTTTCGGAGTGCTAGTCTGACCTCAAGAAAACTTTAGCTGGGTGAGGGAAGGAGGCTGATCCAAAAGGTAATTTACTTAAACGTGTTGAGTTTTTTCCTCCTCGTCCTCCTTCCCTCGCTCAGACAAGGCATCTGTGAAAAGGAGAGAAAGCAATGGTATTATTGGTGTCTAAGGGTCCAATATATATGGCAGCTCATAGTGCAGAGAAGAAGGGTAGAACTTGCAAGGACCTGGCACTGGCAAATTAACGTCTCCAGTGAATCGTAGTATTAACTTTTTAAGCTTGAATTTTATGGTTCTTTGGATGTTGATTCTTCCTCGTGTTTGAAGTCTCTAGGTACTCAGATATTTAAGGATGAAACATCTTTGTGCTTGCAATGACAATGCTGTTGCATTTTGTAAACATCAGGACGACTTTTATCTTTAATGTAGACCTTTTTATCACTCAGCTGTAAATACTTGTACTGTTTGTAAATCTGCTGCTGATTTGTTGGGTGGCTTTGCAAAAGGTCACTTCAGTTCATCCAATACAGGCATTTTTTGTAAAACGCCTGTATTGATTTAGTGTGGTACAGGGTCAGGCTTGGCATTTATAAATTATTTCACGTTTGTACTTGTGTGCTGTGAGAGCCATGCTTTATAAAGCAACTATTCCTTAGTTGTGCCTTAAAGCCTACTGGCAGATCTTGGTGTGTGGTGTACAGGAGGTGTGCAGCTTGGTGTGCATCTAATGTTAAGTGTCCTACTTATTTAAAAATGTTGAGAGCTCTAAAAGGGTCGGTGTAATCCATACCACATGTGCGCTCAAGTGACCTAGAATTAACAGGATAAAACACTTTTAAGCACTCCTGRAGTAAAAGGTAGGATGCTATTTCCTCATGCATGGCTAACAATGAATTGCTTTTTCAAAGTGTCCAGTGCCATGCTCCCCGATTTGGAGGGCTGCAGAACACCCACCCCACTGCTGGAAAGGCTTGGCTTAAACTGGTGAGACTGGTCATGGGAGCAGAAGGCACCAGCAGCATGGAGGTGCTCCGTGGGGAGATGAACATGATGGTGTTGGTGGCCAGGAGAGGTGGATGCAGAGACCACCATCAGTCCTTCATGGATGGTGGGCCGCTCTCGCCGTGGTGTGGGGCTGTTGGAGCTGACAGAGCTGTGTGCCCTTTCAGGGCCCCCATTTCATGTGGGTTAGTAACTTAGCATGTCAGTTGGTATTTCATGCTGYGGTACTGGGTTTCCCCTCTGGGTTTCAGGAGGCAGCAGGCAGGTGCCTGTGCACTGCCGTGTAGGTGCAGGCATACCAGGAATGTGGTGGTAAGTGTGATTTACTGCCTCGATGGGACTGATAGCCTGCGCCAGCAAGTTCACTCTGCTGCACAGAAGGCTTGGACTGCCTTGGTGCCAGTGCATCCGTGTTAAGAAAATTGTATCACAATCTAAAGAGGGAAACCATGTTTTCCAGATTTATGTGGAGGTCATTCACTGTCACTTTGCTAGAGAGGCTCTTTCTGTGTTGTAGCACTTGGCCACCAGCACYCTCCTTCTCTGCCCCTCTTAGGCTTGTGGTGGGCATGCTGAAGATCCATTTGTTGCTGCACTTAGTATAGGTGCAGTCTTCCACTGTATGGGAGATGGTTCTCTGTTAAAGATTCATGTATATGCTTCAAAATCTGGAGGTCTAAGGTTGATTTACTGAGGCAAAGCTGAGTCAAATTATAGGAAGCAGCTTTGCGAACATGTTTTGACCGCTCGGAGCTACAGAGCACATTTTGGATAGTGTGCTAGTGTGTAAAGGGAAGGTGTTTCTCAAATGTGCTTTAGTAAGTATGTTTCCCAGTGCTGACTAGTTAAGCTGGAAGTCAGTACACTGAATTATCATAGGGTAGATTTTGGCCATTAATTGTGGTGTAATGCAGAGTAAATGAAGGCTTATGTTTACAGCCTGCCCAGAACTAGAGGGTGTATCTTTAAATTCTGGAACATCTCTAGTCTCCCACTGGCTGACAGTGTGTCTTGTTTTCCGCTGCTAGATTACGGCTCCKTTCCATAAGGCCTTAAGCACATGTGTTGATAAGCCACAAGTTAATAATTTTGAATTAAACTGAAGGGCAAGTATATGTCAACTACAAAGTGTTTTTCTTTCAAGGAAGCTTTATTTTAGTAGGGAAGGTTCTGAGAAGTTAGAAGAACTAGTTTGTGTTGTCCACAGAGCTAAAGGCCTGTTGGAGTTGGAGGTTTAAATTTAAAAAAAAAAAAAAAAAAAAGCTTGGGCTGTCTTAAGTGGAAGGTTCAATGGCTACTTGGAAACTGCATTTTAAGGAGGAGGAAAAGCTTGCCAAGTGGGGCTGTGGACCTTGGTGTGAGAATAAGATATTGCAAGTTACCAGAAAACCTTAAAGGAGGAGATTGATTGTTGGAGAGCAGAGGCTGCAGGGGTAGCATGTGAATTGCCAAAAGCTAGAGGATGAAGAAATTTAAGATGAAGAAGGGGGGAAAAAAAATAAAAAGAGCAGGAGAAGAGAGTTTAGCTATGATGTTGTGAGGACCAGGCTGTATGAAAAATGCTTGATATCTCTAAAATTAGCAGTTCTTGTTTTAGTTGTTTAGTTTTAGATACAGATGAGGATTTGAATATGGGAGAAAGATAGGGTGACAAATGGAATTGACCAGAATAAATGTCTTATGTCTGCTCCCAGTCAAACTAAGTCTAAGGGTCTTTGCTTTTGTGCTTTGAAAGAGTTGGTGCAGGGCACTGGAGCCAGGTTAAAAAAATAGAATTGGGTGTTATCTGTTAGGTTGAATGTAGCAGTTGTGATAGCAAGACAGCAAAAGATGTATAGTTCTATTTATTTTAAGAGAATGAAATCTTCGCACCTTTTGCTCTGGTCACAGTAGAATTCAAGGATTTAGAACAAATTTGGAGTGGAACAAGTAATTAAGTATACAGAGCTAAGTGGAAAACAGGATAAAATGCATCATGTATTTGCCACAATTAGGTCATGAAAGGCTAAAGTCATATTATTACTGGTTAAATACTGCATGTCCTAGACAGTAGGAGCAGAAGGCTTCAGTTCGATGTATATACACCAAAAATAACTAAATTAGAAGTGTGGGGCTTAGCTGAAGAATGATGAGGTGTCTCCTGAAGGAGAAATTGTGCGTTTGCCTGCATGAATAAAGGAATCATTCATGCCCTGCATCAGTATTAGTGGGGAGCTGGTCTCTTTGCTTCACCATACTGGCTGAAATAACTATGAAAAAGATGATTGCTGATGAGGCAGAATTGGGAAATGTAGTCAGCACCGAGGTGGGTTGGATTATTGCACAGGAAGAATTGAATGTCTGTGATGACTGAAACAATAGTAATGACAGGAAGTTAAATAGGTCTAAAAGCAAAGTTATCTACTGAGTGATTATTAGCAACACATCTGCTGTCATCTGGCAGGTCATCTCTTAAAACAGGCTTGGAGGAAAAGGCCTGACTGCCATAGTCAAATGGGGATGACTCTTATTTGATGCTGACCATGAAATGGGAGTAAACGTGGTGCTCAGGAAGAGCTCTTCAGTGAAGATGGACAAGTTATTAAGCAAGGCTTAAGGGAGATTTTCTGTCAAATACTGTACATAGTTCTGGGCACTTATGTACARAAAATATTAAGTCCTAGTGGAACACGTAGTTGGACATCCAGGCTACCAAGATCATGTAGTGTGAACAGTGTGGAATTAGATGAGAGACCAGAACTTAAACTACTCTGGCTTTTTTCTGTATCTTAGTAATGACAGAGATGGGAGATAGCAGCTGCTTAGAAATTCCCTGGGGCAAATTCTTGGAGGAGAGGAAGGGTCATAAACTGAAGATTCATCTGTGATTTTGGGTTAAAAACTAGATGTACAGAAGGATAATTTGATGAATGAATACAAGAATAGTCTACATGGGGAATTCAAAAGGAATTTCCTTACTGTCAGATTTTGGATGCCCCCCTAGCTGTACGTCTCCTGAGTCCCAGCTAAGTATTGAAGTTTGGATGTGACTGTTCAGGAGTTGAGCAGTTCAGGCAACTGAAGCTGCCATATTTTATGCTTTGGTGTTCACAGTTAATCAACAGAAATAGAAGTCACTTCAGTAAAGGAGGTGTGATGAGCAGAAGCACTTATTTTTGGGGAGCATGTGTTGTCTAGTCACGTGGTGGTAAATGGAATTTATAGCAAGTAAAAATTTATATATGACATTAGTAACTGTTTTGTTCTCTTTTTAGTGCATAATGGAGTGGAATCAAGCTTAAGTCATAAAATATTAAAGATAAGCACAAATTAATATGTGTGGGACAGAAAATGCATAAATGGATGTGCAGGCTGGAGGTCAGATTGGCTGACTTGCACCCATAAATAAATTAAAGGGTATGTTCTCCTGTTGAGTGAGTGCCCATATTTACCCTGTGCCTGATTTCATGCTCTCTGGTCTTAGGAGTGTTTAGTGGCACTGGCTGCATCCTCTTGTTGGGGACTGTGCTCCTGAGAGGAGCAGAAGGAGACGCTGCCCGGGGAGGGGCTTGGGTGAAGCGCAGGGCTGTTGAAGACCCGTGGTGGGGGCTCCCAGCTGGGGGGATGTGTGCTTGTCTGTGGCTTCGTTTTGCAGGACCTGACCCAGGTGCTGGTGCTGAGCTACGCAAAGGCCAATGCAGCCTCACCACTGGGAAGAAATTGAGGTATAAGCTGTGCCCMTTGAGACACTTTCTCTAGTGACACTGTTGAAGACTTGACTGGCCTGTTGAAAGTGTAAAGATGCCGCATGTGGTTTGAAGGCTGTGCCATGTTGACACAGTTTGATCTCTGCTGTAGTATCAGAGTCTGTTTGTAAGCCCTCCTGTAACTGGTCTTTGTATGCCCAGTGAAACTTGTGGAAGTTTCGAGATGACTTCAACCAGAAAAAAGAATATGTCACCTTTGTGAATGTTTTTTGAGAGGAACCATTGAAAAAATAAGGTGCTTTGAGTGTGTTTGTACRTCAAAGCAAGATCAATATCTTGATATTGCTTTGTGTCTATTTGTTTTGAAATTATAAGGCAGGTGTCTTACTTCCTTAGAAATAATCCAGTTGCAAACTCCTTTCCAGCATAGTTTAGTAAAAATCTGAACTATTGAATTTTAGGTGTTTGCTTTAAATGCCTGTGTGGTTTTTTTTCTTTAAAGAGGAGCTATGTAATGAACTCAGTGTGTCAGCATGCCCCATAGGAAGCAATTGTGAAAAGATTGTGTTGAGCCATCAGAAGAATAATTTAACAATCCCAGGGAAAATTGAATTTATTGTCCTGGTAGCTTTTAGCATGCATTATTAGGCTGTTTGCTTACTGTGATTTTTCATTTACTGCTATTGCTCTATTATACAAGTGTTGGGTGTATCGTTAAAAAAGATGAGACTAGGGATGTGTTGGGCATTATACCATCTTTCACTTGACAGCCAAATATTAATGGATGAGGTGGAAAAGTTATTTCATATTTACAAGGTAGAGGTTCAACCTAAATTCAAACACTCTTTAGCAAATCAAAGAGCAGAGCACTTGTCTGCTGGTGCTTTGCTTTGGTCTTTAAAAACAAAATCACTCAAATAATTTCCTGTTACAGTTTGAGGTCTTGGAAAAGTCCGCATTAAGAAATGGGAGGAAATGTTTTAAGACTTTATTGGACAGCGAAGATAATAGTAGAGTCCAGTATTGTCTGAGTTGTCGTCTTCATCCAGTGCCTCTCCACAGTATTAGACAAGTCTATTTTAAGTAACTACCCAAATTCATGAGCGGACCCAGACCTTTAGATTTGTAATGACCTTTATATATTGTCTCTCTCTATTTGACAAGTTACTCTGTGCATGCTACTACTTGGGAAGTCAGGTGGCCGCAAGGAAACTTTCTCATGTATGCATGTGCATATATAGATATATGCAATTTAAATTAGGATGGAGGAGAATCATTTAAGTAATGCTTGGGTAGAACACTTTTGAGATGATGGTGATGATGATAATGCACATTTTATTTGTACTTTATTTCATATATATAAAACTTAATGTTGCTGTGGTATGTTTGTCAATCTGTTATTTGTCTTCCTGTCAAACTCCAGTGGTGTTTAGGCCATTTTTAAAATCTTGCTTAAGAACCTTTTRTCTCTTCTCATGCAACCATGTATGTCAAGATTATATTTGGAAAAATTCAAATTTACTACTAACATTTGTAAATTGGTCATGTAAGTACAAGTAAGTAACATGATACATTCCATATGCGTGTTGTATTTAATTGCAAGATTCTTATAATCTGTGTTGTTTTGCCTTTCTGAGCTGCAATATTACTGAATTTTACTACTGTTGAGTTGTCCCAGTGTGTTAGTTCTGGGTGTTGAGTGATAATTGCAGTGAGTGTCAATCCTGAATGAATTTAAATGGTAGACAGTGTGAATGAGACTTCAGGGTTTGCTTTTGCTCCGTTTGGATAGATGTTATTTGTCACTGGAGAT
The DNA here is from genome assembly GCA_003713295.1 of Parotia lawesii. Classification (NCBI taxonomy): domain Eukaryota; kingdom Metazoa; phylum Chordata; class Aves; order Passeriformes; family Paradisaeidae; genus Parotia; species Parotia lawesii. Next base: position 358,684 of record RAHM01000148.1, on the reverse strand, counting down.
CGCTTGTGATCGTCTCTCTACATAATAAAACTTGATACAATATGTAGGGACTTACTGATAAATCAGTAAATTCTATTAATTAGTATGTGCTAATCAGAAACTAGAATCACAGTTCCACAATGTGTGATTTCTGCAATGTGTTTGTACAAATGCTTGGGGAATATTTGCAGATGTGAAGGTCTGCTTACTTAGATTTCCTGCAAGGCCTCCGTACATACTTTGCTGAAGGATTTCAGGTATTCTAGTTAATTTTGTCATTATTGCTGGGCTGTGTCTCCATCTTGCACTGTTTTCTGTGCAAGCTTGGTGTTTGCTCCTGTTGTAATATTGGGTCCTATTTCCTGCAAATGAAATTGTGCTTGTTGGGCTGAACTTCAGCACTTCTAGCTGAAGTGAATCCCCCAAATCTTTGTGTGTTTAAAACCACAGATTTCAGGTCTTTCCCCCTCACCCCGCTTCCTTTCTGTTTGGTAGACTGTGAGGAAAAGGAGACACTGACTAATGAAGCACAGCATACAGGAGTGCACAATGTTCTCTTTAATTTGGAGAGAAATGTTGTTTTCCTCTGATCTTTGCTGTAGTTGTTTGAGGTGTTCACTTGTGACTAAAATAGACAAAATTGTTTATTTAGAAAATAAATCCTTRTTTGTCTTCTGATGGCCTGTTTATTATAGCAAGTTTGTGCTATCACACAAGTTTCTTTTAGGACTGAAAACTTTTTTTTTCCCCCCTGTTTAATTGAAAGATGATCAGTATCATTTCTCTCTTCCTTCCCTCTCAATCCCCCTTAAACCAAAACAAACCCTTCAGTCCTTAAACAAAAGTGTCTTTGTTTTTACATTTGTTTTATGAAATTGCCTGAATCCTTTGGGAAAAGCTTTCCTCTCACAGGAAGAGAGGGAAAAAAAACCCCCACCCTTCTAAAGCCAAAACCAGCAAGCCTGCTACCAGACATTACTTTGTTTTGCTATCTGAATAGTAGCAGATTGCATAAAAAAAGCAATTTCTCATCTTAATGAATGAAATGTGCAATAGCAGAAATGCACACAAATAGACATATGGTTTTCACTCAGCAAATGTAAAATTGGTTCTGTTCAGGGCAATAATTTGCTGCACAGCTTTCTGGGAGCTTCTTTGTATTGTTACTATTGGGAATGAAATTTTTAATGGGGTATTTTGTAGTTCTGAGAGGTGGGACAATCAACTGCTCTTTGGCCTTTCTGATTTTATTTTAGTTTTTGATACTATTTATTCCTAAAAGTCTCTTGGTTCTACACTTTGGTGCTGTAGCCCTACTTGTGAAGCCATCCATCCTGGCATACTCAGCAGTTGTGTGAAACACCCTCTCCTGACCTAGGAACCTGGAAACTGACAGCAAACTTGAGTTAAATGAGAGATTGGACCAGAAAGACAAAGAATTATGTGAAATATCACCCTGCTAGTTTGTCTACATGGGCTTTATCCAGGCTATATACTAAAGAATGGAAGTGCTGATGAGCTAGAACAAGATTATTGCAGCAGACTTTCTCCCAAATGTAATAAAAATGCAAAATTGAGTCAGTGACCTACAATTCTTGATCACCTGTATTATTGTGCAGGCTGGAGGGATCAAGGATGAAGGAAAATTTTCTGAGTAAATGCTGAATGTGAATGAAAAAAATAAGGAGGCCTCCCTTAGCACCAGGAGGTAATGGCTTATCTTCTGAAGAGTAAGAAATCAGATGCTGGGCTCAAAGAATTGATACAGGCCTGTCCTAGAGGACCCCTTTGTAAGCATTATATGGAGAATTTGGAGCATGGTGGCCTCCCTGGGTTCCAGTGGCACCTCACATCTTAAGCTGCTCTTGAATTTTGCCAGGCATGCCCTCTGTTGGTGCCCTGCATTGCTACTGTCCCCCTTCTGTGCCCAAAGCCCATGCTGTGTCAGCTTTATAGCTCGTGCTGGGCTTCAGTGGGTGTGCAGCCTGTGCAATGATGGTGATGTGGATACTGTGCAGCTGTGAAACAGCTGTGTCCTCATGACTGGCTTGTCCATAGTGTCCTGGTGAAACCTGTGTGTTTCCTGGGCTTACTTTTTACATCCTAACCTTGCAGGTACACCTGCTTGTGCTTCCAGTGCCTGGGAAGAGAACTGTGCACTCTGCACCGCCTTCTGGAGTAGCATTCATACCTTTCATAAACTGGCATGTGCAGAGATGATTATAAGGATGTTCACATTATATTTGAAACATTTTTAAGTGCTCTTCATGAAGACTAGACCAGAGAATTATAGGCTTTGGAGAGATAGAAGTTGAATTAACTTGTGCTTTGCTGGCTAAGCTGCATTAATGTTTTCATTACTTGGCCTAAAATGCAGTAGGCAAAAGCTGTAGGGAGAGGCCCTGTCACCCAGCTATGCTGAATTTAATAAAATATAGGATTTCTCCTTTTAAACTTTCATTATCCAAGAACCTCTATGAACATATCAAATGATGCTGTTTAGGTTGTTGCAATCAACTAATTTGATTTCCATATTACTTCTGGATGACTGTTACTGAAAAGATTTTTTTATAAGATGCCTTGCCCCAATATGAAATCAGATCCTCACACTCCACCTCCTACGTATATTTTACTGGATTGTGTGGGCTGTGCTACTGAGCCTGACAGCAGAGAGGAATATTTGCCTCCTGTGCTGTCATCGTGGTCAAGGCTCATCAAATGCTACTAGTGAGAGTAGGCTTGCTTTACTGCTGAATAGCAGGATAGTATTATGTATTTTGCTCAGAGGGGATCAGCATAGATGCTGAGTAGAAGAGCTGCCCACCATACAGATCCATGCTCACTCTCGCAGTACCCTTTGTTCGCTCTTGCTGTATGCCCAGAACGTTTTCCCTGAAAACACTGTTCCCTGTAGGTGTTGCAGCTGAGCTGGGACAGCAAGGTGGAGACTGGAAGGACAAAGACTGGTGTCCAAAAAGCCCTTGCAGTGAACGTGGTTAGTATTGCAGCTCTGCAGGCCAGTGGCTGTCACCTGTTGCTGCAGGTTCAAGCCTGGAGGAATCGCAGTATGAGCTGGACGTGAAGGCAAGGAGGCAGCTTGTATTATTGTGGTTGTGATACAGATACTGTCTAATGCAAAGCTGCCTGCTGTGAGGTTCCAGTCTTTCTCCTACGTCTTTCCCATGCCTAGAACTTCCACTAATTTAAAACTGAACTTCTAATGAGAAGCAAAAAAACCTGTTCCTTAATCAGTGTGATTTGCTTTCATGGAATACTTCATTCAACTTAGTGCAAATTGTGAAAGCCATGTTATATTTGAAAATTATGTCAGCTGTTCTTGACATTGAACCAGACAGAAGAGTGCTGACAATCCCCATGAAGTCTGGCTGCAGTGGAGTGTAATTTGGAGCCATAATATACTGAGCTGAAAGAAGTAATGAAATAGTTCTCCACATTGTTCCTTTTGCATTACAGTTCTGGAGTTGCAAGTGGATTTCCTATTGTTTCCTTAGTACCTTTCCCTTCTCAATAGGCAATATATAGAATACGGAACTCCTAAAAGTCACTTCTAGTGCTATTGGAAAAATGGGTATGTTGGAGTGGAGACAATAGCCTCTTGTTCTTCTGTAGAACAGTCACATGGGCACAAGTTCTTTTTTTCTTTCTTTGAAGTTGTTTTGCAGAGTTACACAGAGATGCAGAGATTTTCCGAGGCTGGGATTTTTCTCAAGTCAATGTCAGAACTCACTTTTTCATAATCACAAAGATTGTGGTCTCTGACAACAAGATAAACAGAACTGAGGTGAGGTATATCTTGTTCATCAAGTTGAACAGCTCTTACATTTTTTTTCCACGATCAACTAGCTCATTGGCATGGCAATTAATAAAAGTGTAAATGAGAATGTCAGAAACTCTGTGGTCACTGCCCTATAAACTTCACTGGCACCTATAGTGAGTGTTCTCCAAGGGTGAGGAAGAGGCAGAGGTTGGATATGGAAGAGGGAATTACAGTGCTAGAGTATGGCTGGGTTAATGGTGGCTTCTGTGCTTTGTACCTCTGAAGGCTCCTGACAGTGAAGGGAGTGTATAATTCGGTTGTTGTCAAGTGTCTCCTTTTTTTAATAATATGATATCTCTGATCACAACTTCACAGACTTTGGCAGCTTAAAGTCTAGGAGAACTTCTTTTCCCTGATGAGAAATTACAAACCACACCTACTTATATGTTCTCAATTACATGATGGTTTTTGTTTTAATTCTTTTCTGACTTGGGAAGAAAAGGGATATGTTCTTCATGAAAAGAGATGTTTTCTACATGGAAACCATGTACAAAGTTTTCAGATGATTTAAAAGCACGTTTCAAGACAGATCTGAATTGTCTTGATTTGTATATTTGGTCTTCAGCCTGAATACTTACAAAATGTAAAGTGAAATAAAATTAAGATGTCTGGTTTATTATGTTGTCTACTCATAAAATACATCTAACTATTCACAAGGGAAAATTTTCTTGGAAAAAAGATTCTAATTAAGTACTGCCTTACTGTCTCTGTTGTTACTTTTCTGTTGTCTTAAATTTTTTTGKTTTTTTTTTCCTTTCTAACAGTGCCTAGGATGTGTATTTGAGCTAACCATTAATGCTTCATTTTTCATGTTTGTGGTACTTTTACCTGTATGCTAATGTATGTAGATGAACAGGTCAGGACTTGACCTATATAATACAAGTGCCTTAATTTACTCCGATGTACATTCCAGGGTGTGGATGTTTAAATAAAAAGGGAAAAGAAAAGATGAGCTGGTACAGTAATTCTAGCTGGAGACTGGTACTTGTGACAGGAGGGCAGTTACCAAAATAGCCACCATCTGATGCCATTTTTTCCCATTCCTGCTGTAAAGGCAGCTCGTGGAGGCACATCTGCAATGAGGCAGAGGCCGAGGGTCTGCTTGGGCAGAGTCTTTCAGCAGTCCTCCGTTCCATCTTGATGGCAGGATGCGTGTGTCGGGTTTCTCCTGGCAGCAGGGGGCACCTTGCAGCCGTGCTTCCCGATGGTCTTGGGAAGAGGCAGCCCCTGGAAAGCACAGAGCCTCCCTGCTGTGCCCCAGGTTCAGGCTTCCTGGACTTCCAGGAGCCCACGGTACATGGCCTGGCCTGCCTCTCCCCTGGATTAGGGCATGGCTGGCCTTTGGGTTGGACAATAGGATGTACCTGGCCGTCCCTCCTGAATCCTTTGGTGTCTCTCACCTCTGGTTCTGTGATGGGCACTTGACAGGAGAACCACAGACGACTTCATTGGCTGCTGTGCCAGGAGCTCAGCCCTGCCAAGCACTCACAGGTCACCGTTGAGATTTTGCATCTTAAATAGAGAGAAATAACAATTCCTTCATGTTAAACAATATGAGAATACACAAAAGAACATTTCCAAGAAAGCATGCATGCGTGAGATGGGGAAAAGGAGTTGATCTGGTTTCTGATTTGCGCTGTTAACTGTGGGATGTGCAACATTCCTCAACAGTTGAGAAACGTTATGTGGATGTCTGCAGGTAATCTTGAGTAATCTTGGAGACGGAAGACTGAATCCTCCTCTCTATCCCTTGGTATTCTTTCTGTAACATGATGATGTCCACGTGTGTTCATACATAAATAATAMTCTTTGTTTAAAAGTCCTAAATGTTTCTGTAGGGACGTGGTCTAATCTTCGAGATGAGCTTTCCCTTTCTGCAGCTGGTTTGGCCTGAATCTGGGGAAACAGTTACAGTACGTGGTCTGCATCCAAAGGAGAAGCGTTGCTCCTCCGAGGACTGTTAGCTATGGTAGGAACGTAGTCCTTAGCGGGAGGGCTGGGCTCAAACTGCTGCCCTGCCCTGTGCTTTGAGAGGTTGTCCATGAGTTCTGAACTACAGCATTGCTCCCCCACATCTTCTGAAGGGTGCTGAACAGACTGGTGACAAGGCAGCATGAGGTGGGCACCCAGTGAAACGTATTCCCCAGGCCCCTCTCCCAGGTTCTCTCCTATAATGTCTGAAATGCTCTTACTTTTATCTTCCTGTCCATCTTCTGAGTTGGCTTGTCTGGAAATAGTTACTTTCTTGTAGAAGTTCTTGCTGGTGGTATAAGATAGCTTGGCAGCATCTATGAGAAAACAGTTATATGGGGAAGAGGTTATTTTGAGATTTTTGTCTTAACTGGAAAAATACCAAAAGCGGGGAAGTGCAAAATACATGTTTTTTTTTTTCCCCTGAAATTTCACACTACTTTTCAAAATAAATTCTTCTGCCTTTAAGTGGGTGAGTCCTTGCTCAAAAGTAGTGATTCCCAAATGTTCATATTTGAGCCAAGAATAAAATCTCTTTTTATGCAATCTCTTCAGAGCCTGCCTTTGAGAAAGAAAGAATTTAGTCTTCTTTTAGAGACTTTATTTTCTTTATAGAGCATAATGAGTTTGCTTTTCAAAGGAAAAACTGAGAATTGCAGTGAAGGGGCTCTGTTGTATCTTGGCTTGATTTTATGCAGGATAAAGCTGTTTAGTATTTAATACAGTAAACTGTTTAAAAGGATAAGTTATATAATTACCATGAATTTTTAAATAACGATTAGTATTAGTACTTGATTGTCAGTCAAGGCTGTGACTTTCTAAGTAGGAAAATGGTTGCAGATGTAGTTGGAGCTTTTWAAGATTTTTTTCCCTTTCTTTTTGTTTATCCTTATTTGCATATCTTAATTATGTAAACATCTTCAGTTTGGAAGCTGAAATGCTATTTTACTTCTCCAARTATCTTTTAGTATCAGCTCAGTGAGTTCCAGTTTTTAGGAGCTTGTTAACTTGCCTGTGACAGTTTCTTCATAGTCAGATATAGCAGCTGATGTCCGACTGCTTTAAAATAATAATGAATGCCATAAAATTCTTTGTTTACTTAGTGATGTGATCCTGTAGCTTGATTGCAGATGAACAAGCATCCATATGGTGTATGGGAATAAGTAAGTTGTCCCTTGCTCTRTGATACATGTTGCTGGACTGCAGCTGACTCTTCAGGCTATAGAATAACCTAGTGGAAGACTATGAGGTGGTGTGAAACCACTCCTGATGGCAATCAGCTTGTTATATATGCTTGAGGGGAAGGGCCAGAAAGTAGCCTGCAAGCATTTCCACTTCACAGTGTTGAATTGTGGTTTTATTATTGTCAGTATTTGGCTACTAATGGAGTTGAACCCAGTTTATGGGTATAGTTCACCAAATTCAATTCTACTCCACTTCAAGAGGAACAGCACCAAATGTAAGCAAAATGTCTCTTGCTCCTTTAATATTTAAACTTTTGTAACAAAATGACTCAAGACTGAAAGCGGTRGCTTCGGTCTCAGATGCTTCTCAAAGCTGCTGCGCTGGAAAGTATATTGGTCTCTGTGGCTCTCTTTTTATTGCACTCTATGCTAAACTTATAATCACAGGATTTAGAAACCCCTCCCCATGCACTTTTTAGTAGTGACCCAATCTTTCCGTGGTACAAAATGGCTCTGTGGGCTTGGGAATGTTTGTTTAGCTCCCAGGTGCACCTGAAGAGCTCCCAGATAGAGACAGCAGGAATTCCTGAGGTCCCAAGCCCAGCTGGAAGTTTCTTGCTGCAGCACCTAATGTTGTAGTACAAAAGTATCAGAAAAGGTTGTGTAAGGCAAAAGGAGATTATATTTGAAGACGAGCCTTGTTCTTTTACTAGTCATTTTGCAGCACCAGATAATGATAATATTTAATTGTTAGGGGAATTCCATTGTGTTTGAAGGATTCTTCTGTTAGAGTCCGAACTGCAGGGAATATTTTTCTGCCTGTTTTGAAGAGTTTTACCCCTCTGGACAACCGTGTCTTTGACCTTTGTCCATGGAGAAAATTACCTACCCTCTGGGAAGAAGCAGAATCTACACTGGTGTGAGTTAGGTGATAGAACATTATGCAAGATTGTCACAGGGTGAAACTTTAGAGGTGTTGRGTTTGTTAATATAGTAAATAGATAAGAAGCACAGACTCCAAGATGGAGGATTGTTGTTGTTCTAGGCCTTCTTCTTTCTTCTTTCTTTACTCCATGTTTGCGGCAAAAGTGGATTGAGAGGATTGGGTGAAAAATKCCRCAGTTCCTTTYATGYGACAGAAAGATTTAYTGAACATTGGTAGAAAAGTAAAAATATCTTTCGTTTCGGGCTTTCATTGGGTAATTTACCTTTAAAAGAACGGTGTTATCTTGATAACTCAGCTTCTCCTTCACATGCTCTAAGAGGAGCCACGCTTGAGCCTTGGCTCCTCTGATAAGACTTAATAAACAACTATCTAAAAGCAAGAAGCGTGGAAAAGTCCTGTTCGTCTGCAGAACCCAGGCGAGGGTTCTGGAAATTCTCCCCCATCCGGGGAGGCATAATTAAGGCCCRGTAAAGCGTCATATGGTGCCCCATGTCATTCTTCCTCCGCTCCTCAGTTTGTGAAGACCTTTACCAAGTGGGTAGACTTCATCAGTTAATCCAGGAACTTACATAAAGGTAATGCAAAGTTCACAGAGTAATGGTGGGGTATGACTATCAACTTGAACTGTTTAATATGYTCACAGAAAGAGGATGTTTGTTTTGGGATTTTTTTTGTCTTTTCTTGAGCTTTTTCTTAACTGTCAAGTCAATCCCCAGGAATGATGGGTTGTGGATGTGTCACATCCAGGTATCATTCTGGCAAAATCACTGGCGAGCTGATGTGTGTGGTTGTTGTTTGTTTTTTGGACAAGGCTGATACTCCTAAGACAAAGAGAAACTTTTCTCAGACAAAGCTTGATCTCCTTGTAAGTACTTTTAAATCCTGCCTGTGCAGGTGCATGCCCAGACCACATGCTGCCTGGTGACCGCTACTTCTGTGAACAGAAGGATTAGAATAAAGTTTCAGCCTTAATCCTGGGTTTCCTGTGCTTATTCACTTTACAGTCTTATTCCTGCTTAGTTTCCTCTGTGTTAAAAAGCATGTTTTTATTTATACCTGCTCTCTCACATAAAAAAAGRCAGTCCCAGTTCTATTTTGGTTTTTATTGTTGATAGACTATGTAAAGATTTGTGCTTTTTTTTTTCCCCCCCCAGACTCTTCACAAGGTAGTAATTAGCCATATGCTATGCAAATTTATGCAGAAAAATGACTTGGTTATCTGTTAATTAAAACTAAATGACAGCAATTTTATATTTAGGTTATTTGAAAGTACTTAAATTATTTTGGATTTGAAGTCTTATTTTTTTTCAATGCATGCTTTAGTCCCCTCTTTGTTACTTTCAGACTCTGTAGTAAACATACATGGTTTCTTATGTACAAAATTATGTGCTATAATTAAAAAAAATCCATTTTTTTGTCTTCTTCAGGGCTTGAACTGATCTGCAGAATTTTGTGAAATGTGAAAAATAATTGTTCGCTTTTTTAGTGGTCTTGCTTTCTGTACTTTTATGATCTTTGCAGTTTTAAATGTAGTGTGCAAAAATCGAACTGCATYTAAAATTTATTATTGGCCAGAGCAAGATCTTGCAACTAAATTTGTTCAGCAATATGTTTAATTGACAAGAAATTGGTAGAAGACTATTTTCTCTTTATGCAGTTTCTTTTGTTTATCCTTGAAAGTTTTGTATTTAGGGAGCTATTTAAATCATCTGTCATCATTAGTTAAATCAATAGCAAGCATACAAGCTGGTTTAAGCAACAGGAAAATTAGTTTCTTGGTGTTCTAACAGATTTAAAAGAAATATTTTTGAGTTGTGTAGTAATGACATTGGATGCGTTTTTGATTAAAGAAAACATACTAGAAGCATGTATTTGTGGTGTTTTGTTTTTTTTTTTTTTTCAAGTTTTCATGTCTTAATTTCAGTTTCTTTACCAGTCTATTGAAAAACTGGGCTTGGTGCCCTGGTGAGTCCTCTGAGGGTTGTGTGAAAATCTGAAGTCAAAACTTCAGGGGTTCCAAAACCACTAAGTCAATAAGATGTTTGACATAGAGTTGGAGTTAATTTATATTTGGGTGCTACAAAAGTGTAAATCTGTGGTTAAGATGTGCAGGTAAATGTATGGAGGTAAATGAAGTTACAGGGCCACTGGGAAAGATTTCAGATGTTGACAATTTCACTGATGTGTTTCTGTGAAATGATTGCCAGGGTTCCCTCATTCTCACTACTCAAAAGGGTGCTTAAGTGGAAATGAAGCCTGTTGGGAGGAAGTGCTGATTAGCTCTTGTGTCCCGTAGGACGGAGTCATGAGCTTGCCCCCCTGCATGGGGAGGGAAGAGAGGAAAGGGAATTCTTCAATCTCTGATCCATATATTTGTAATCTCCTGCTGTTATTATTCAGAGGTCTAAAAATATATTGGATTCTGCTTCAGAAAGAAGATTGAATATATGTTATTGTAGGAGTGTTTTAGGTAGTTTAGGAAAGAAAGCAGCTGTTGTATAAAAATGTCTACATAAGTGTAGAGTCTTCCTTTGAGACAAATAAATTAGTTTTCTATACAATTAAGTGCTGTTGGTTTGGGTTTTTTTCAATTCTTAATAGAAGCTCAGCAGTAAGCCTTGAGCACAGAATAAATTCTTTATCCTGTGTGATTTGTGTGCATTTGTCTTTTAAATCTGTTTAACAAAGTAGTGCAACAAATTTGGGATTAGCAACATGCTAGTTAGCTTTGCTGGAGAAAGCTGGGACAGAAAAATGGGGAAAATCATGGTTTTTGCATTACGTTTGATGAGCTGACACAAAGATTAGCTGTATCGTGCATTTCTTTTCAAATGGTCCCTGACCTCATGGGTGCAAGGAAGTTGAGATTCAGCTGTAGCAGGATAAATTTGGCAAAGAAAATAAGCACGGGTTTTGTGCTGATTTGTATTTTGGCAGAAAGATATTCTCAGCTCGTAGACTTTCCTTTTACCTCTCACAAATTTAAAAATAAGGTTGATTTAGTGCCAAATGTCTTTTGTTACACATGCCCTTTGTATTGTATTTTGGTGCTCTTTACTGTTTATAGTGCCTTTGTTTTTTCTCTGGATCCGCTCTGGCACGTATGATATGGAGGGCTGTTAATGCAAGTAAATCAGGTACTGCTCGCAAAAGTTTCTGATAGGTTATGAAATACACATTTTAAATTTCAGTTACATGGAATCTGGACTGTAAAATCCTACTTTTAATCTAGGCTTATTTGGTTAGGCTATGATAAATCCACTCCTAAAAATACCCAAGCTTTTTTATATTATTATTATTTTCATTCAAGATCAAATCTCTTTGAACTGTGTAGACATGCACCTGTGCTCCTTTTAATCCCTGTGTAGTTTTCATCAATTATCACAGCAGGCAAGAAGAAAATCAAATTGTAAAATGCTTTTGAAAAGTAAATACATGCAACTTGGAGTTCAGGTTTCTGTTTTAATCAAACATCATCTGTATTCATGTTCTTAGACAAAGAGGGTAAGGGAGGAGCACAAAAAGCCTTTTTTTGTTTTCTTTGTGAAATATCTGTTTTGAAGTGCTCTGCTGTATGATGAGTGTAACATGGTTGTGTTTGTAGAGGAAAGCTGTGTTGTGTGTGTATATGCTTTTTTTTTAAGCTGGAGAAAATCTAGGTCAAGAGATTTCATTCTTATTAATAACTTAAAGCTTTATTCCTCAAAAATTATCCTCCCTGGCTAGAAAGCTTTCTCACTGGGGAAGCACTGCTGCTCTCAAACATGGATGGGAGCATTTTCCTTTCCATCAGGGTGTTAAGATGTTCACCTTAGAATCATAGAGTCATTTAGGTTTGAAAAGACCTCCAAGGTCATTGAGTCCAACCATTAACCTAACACTGCCAACCAAGTCCACTGCTAAACCATGTCCCTGAGCACCACATCTACACAGAGGTATGGTGACTCCATCACTTCCTTAGGCAGCCTATTCCAATCCTTGACAGCTCTTTTGGTGAAGAAAWTTTTTCTCACATCCGATCTAAACCTTTCTTCACACAGCTTGAGGCCATTTCCTCTTGTTCTGTGACTTGTTACTCGGTAGAAGAGACTGACCCCCTCTTGGCTGCAACCTCTTCTCAGGTAGCTGTGGAGAGCAGTAAGGTCCCCCCTGAGCATCCTTTTCTCCAGACTAAACAACCCCGGCTCCCTTATCAGCTCCTCATAAGACTTGTGCTCCAGACCCTTCCCCAGCTTCATTGCCCTCCTCTGGATGTAGTCCAGCACTGCAATGTCTTTCTTCTGCTGTGTATTTTTGAACACCATCATAAAACCTCACAGGAGCATATTCTGTATTTGTTTCTCAGCGTGGGGCCAAGCTTGGGGCTGGGGACCCTTGGCATTTCCCCTTGCCTGCTGTCCATCCCCATGCCATGGTCCCGGCCTCCTGACCCATGTGTGACCACACTCTACCCAAAAGAGGTCTTGTGGTATTGATATAACAAAATTTGGTCACAGGACTGAATTTTTTGTTTTCCTGAAAACATACATGCCTTTCAGCAAAATAAACAAATAAATATGGAAGCTTGTCAATTCTTGTTGTAGTTCATTGGGAGATTCTAAAACATGAAATCTCTCACTTGGCCGTGTCTAGCTTTCCTGTTCCTCTTCCTCAGCAGCTGCTGCCCTGTGTGCTTAGCTACACAGCACCAGTGACTTGGCCTGGTATTGTATATGTGAACTGGAAGCACTAGGAAGAGTGCTGTTCAATATGTAAACTGGAAGAATAGAGAAATTCTTGCCTCTTGCAGCTACAGTAATCTACTGTATTAGAAGTTTAAACAAACTTGGGGAAAATAGCTGTATGAAGCCTTTAATTGTATCTTAATCTTTTGTGTCACCCTAGACCTGAAAGCAAAGGTAGTTAAATTAGGATAATTAATCATGGAATAACTTACACAGGGGGATGTAATGAATTTTCCATCAATTTACAAGTTATTTAAATCAAGATAAGAGTCTTCTCATAAACATTCTGTTTGTAAGCTATGGACAAAAAAAATAGGTTAATTTAGATGCCCTCTGTGTTGGCATTTTGAAGCTGTTTCTTGGTGTAGTTCCTTCAAATGTTGGGGTTTAGAACTTTAGTCTGTATTTTGATGTCTGGCACTGTATGAAAGAGTGCAAACTTGAGGGAGAAAAGGTAATTTTTGGTTTAAATGTTTGTGTTCAAGACTGCTGTATTGACTTTCCTTTTCTCCTGCTCCTGCCTAAGATCGTGTAGATGTAGGAGAGTTTGGAAAGCCTGTTAATGTGCTGCTACAGGACCAGCAAAACCAGATTTGTGCAACAAAAGTCAAGCAATGTATTTACTGTTTTCAGGGGAAGTCTTCCAATATGTGGAGTTGCAGGTCCTAACTTCCCAAAGGGAGATGTGCAGAAGCCTTAGACATTGTAATCAGCCCATGTGATTAATATAATTGCATCTTCTTTGTGAATAACTTCTGTAGATGTGAAGCAGACTTCGAAGCAAGTCAGTTGACACCCGCACAGAACCAAATTATAACATCCTGATTAAATTGCTATGCAGTGTAAATGCTAAAGTGTTGTCAATGCAAAGAAAGTTTGTTCCCAACAACTCTTCAAGTATTGAAATTTACTTGAAATTTGCTGGATTAAAAAGTTAACATAGTTATGTTATTTGCATGTACAATGAGCCAAGATTATCAAGATCTTTAAAAACATAAAACACATGAGAGAATAATGTCAAATGTATTTTAAGAATACCTGTCAAATTCTGTTCACATCCCACGTATTTTATTTTAACTTTTTTCGTTAATGATCAAATGGTAACTTTTGGTCACCACTACTTTTTCTTGGAAGTATAATAAAATAATTCTTCTTTGGTTTGTGTCAAGCAGATTGAAACATATTCTGCCTGAATTGCATCATTGAAACACTTTCTCATCAGGGTCAGAGAAAGCATGCTTCTGAAAATTTATCCCTTTTTTATTATCATAGAGCAGTGATAGATGCCACATCTCTGGAAGCGTTCAAGGTCAGGTTGAATGGAGCTCTGAGCAGTCTGATCTGGTTGAAAATGTCCTTGCTCATTGCAGAGGAGTTGAACTAGATGGCCCTTGAAATTCCCTTCCAATGCAAACTCTTCTATGATTCTGTGATAATAACTGGGCATTTAAATGCATTGTTTCTATACTATGCAAATGTAGGAGTAGAAATTCTAGTACTGCAATAAAAATTAAGATAGATATCTCTTTAGATGTTGGACTTATTTTTGAAGTTTGTTCCTTCTGTCTGTAGTGCTTTTGATACTTAATTTTGTATGTTGCACAAGCATCTCCTTAGATGCCTCATATTGACCTTCAGAATGTTCAAATTCGATGTTTGGTGTTTAGTACTTGTTTGGGTGCCTGTCTTTGTAAATAATGTGCACAGAATTTTCTGCAGGAACATAATGTTGTTAACTCTTACAAGGAAGAATGCCGTATCAGGATTTTATTAGCCTGGTGGAATCATCAAAATGCGCATCTGTAGGGATATGTGAGTGAAAAATGCCTCCAGTGAAAAATGCCTGTTTTAATATAGAAAAATGTTGCTTATGTTTTTTGGAGATTTTTTTGTAACCCAAATGACCAGCATAATTTTCTTCGCTGCGGGTTCTTTTGAAATTCCAAAGTTAACCAGTGTAAGTGTTAGAGGTCCATCTCATTATTTAAAAAGAATTGCTAGGTAGTTTCAGAGTGAGTGATGGGATAGGACGGTCTCTCAATTGCCCTTTGGCTTCAGGGTAGAAGAGAGTCCTTGCTTATGGACTGATGACATGGGAGTGACTAGCTGCAAGCTCCCATGCATCTTTCCTTTTGTGACTGGGGCTTTGGAGTAGCTATCTACTTTGTGAATTCTGTTTCCATTTTGTAAAGCTTTTTTAAAAATACTCTCTGCTCTTTTCTTCTTCCCTGGACTCAGTGCTGTTAAATGAGGATAAGAGTTGTCAAAGGGAGACTCTGCATGTGGCTGTCTGTGGCTTTTTGTCCTGCATCTGGTGATGTGTTGTGACTGCCTGGTATTTTTATTTTTAAAGTATAAGAAAAGTGTCAAAGTTCTATGTTATGCTATGCTGAGTTATGTTTATKTCAGAACAGTATGAGATTGTAAAACTCTTTAAGCTTTACTCCTGTTTTGACATTTCACAGTCAAGTGGCCCAAATCAAGGTCAAACCSATGGAGGTACTCTGCAACTGGTGCCGCTTTCATGCCTTTCCACAGTGACCTGATACTGATGCCTTAGGTTTTAACTTTTATATTTTTCGAATCCTGTACTGCCTAGTGTGAAGTTTCGTGTGGCCTGTTAGCTGCTGTTCTCTCATGGTGGTTAGACATAACAAACCCTCTCTAGGTTTGCACTTCAAGGACACCTTGATTGTCTCATGCCCCAAAATGTGTAAACTAAAGCCTTGAGAGGAGGAGCAAACTTGGGGTAATTACATCATTAACTTAAATTATAATGGGAGAATTAACCCTGATATGCAAATGGACCAAACTTATAAAAGTGTGAAGAACCTGTGACCCAGGGTCCGTCTTGGGTGGAGCCCCTTGGAGACTTTACACTCCCAAGGTGTACCTTTGAAGGCCCTTCAAATGAATACCTACTTTTATTCTCTTATTATTGTCTAGCCTCTGTTTTCAGGTAGCCACTTCAAGGCATTAGTTCAAGGTTGATAAATGTTTGTAAAAGAAGCAATAAGTGGCCGAATCCTCAGAAAGGAAGTGTAAAGCCTTCTGATTCAAACTGTTGATTTATGCTGCTCTTAGCAGTAGTGGTTGGTTTGGCTGCTTGCCCCTTGCTTGTTTGCCAGCTTCCTGCTACTTGGAAATGAACAGAGTCCTGGATTCGCTTTCTCTGGGGTATGGAAGTGCTGTACCATTGCACTGAAATTCTAGTTTGTAATAATTTGCATTAACAATAAACAATTTCTTTATAACCGGATTTAAACCAAGGAAAGTGATCAATTGTGGCATCTTATGTATTTTTTACTTGTGTACAGAATTGCCTCAAATGTCCTGTCTCTAAGCTGGAGTTGCATTGGTAACTACATTGCTGTTTGCTTCTCTGTTTCTCAGAATTGTGCTGCGCAGCACAAAAATGTTATTATTAAATGCTTCTGATGAAGGTGGGCTTTTGCAGAGCTGGCATGTTACGCTTAATTCCTGCTTTCATGACCATCTGCTGAGTTGTCCTAAGTGCTGAGCCCATGGCCTGGAGATGGGCTCCACTTCTTGTGGTCCAGGGTGGAAGGCTTTTGGTAAGACATCCTTTTTCCATGGTGTGCTGGGAGTGATGCAAGGACTCTTTCCACAGCCTCATTAAAGTTAAATCATCGATACCCTATACCCAGTGCTCTCTTTCCCTGCAAGTGTGATACTGTTTTACTGTTCCTATCAATGATGATAGTGTCGTATTGGAAAAGGTCCCAAAGGGAAGCAATAAACTCCTTGTACTTTGTTGTGGTCCAGTATTAGGTATATTTAATAAACAATAATGATTTAATGTAGTTCCTAGGAAAAGTTTTTAGTGTGTGTTCTCTGAGGTGTCTTGACTTGAGCCTTCCTGAATCCACAGCTTGATCAGTAGTGTGAATCCTGGGGTACTCCCCAGTTATACACTGTCCAGGGGAGCTCCCCTGCTTTAAACCCTGGATGTGAGAGCCAGGTCCCCAAGCTTGGCTGGGGACAGGAATTAGGTCTGACTGCTAAAGCAGGCAGCACATCTGTGACAGGCTGACATCTGTATGCCCTTGTACTTGCCTTTTTTTCAGTGTTGATATATTTTCATAAATACTTCTGTGCTCACTGTCTTGTCCTTTGGAAAGTAAGTTTTAGAAATAATCTCTGATTTATATCCTCTTTGTATATTTGACCCTGTGGCCTGACCCCAAGTCAAAGCTTTGTATATCTTCTTATTCCCAGCAAAGTGGACTGTAGGGTTTTGTTTTGAAGCCCAGCTGTAGATTTAGTATTTCCTATCGTGGGTAATGTGTCTGTTTCATGTCTCTTATTACTAACATTTCATTTGTTGACTGATTTAAAGTCAAAACTGAGGTCACCTGTTGGTATCTTTTCCTCCTCCAGCTGTAAAACATCCAAAGAGAAACAATTACAGTTGAATAATCAGGAACCAAGTTGTTCTTTCCTGGTTATACTGAGTTGTGAAGAGAGAACTGACAGTCTGGGTATGAAGCAGGGTAAGCAACTGGCTGTCCTCAAGTAACGATAGAATAGGGAATAAAGTGAATTCTTGCTGCTTTGGGGTTTTAATAACTTGCTGATGAAAAGTCTTTACTTAGAAACTTGAATGTAGAAATATGAGCTGGAGAGTCTTTCAGGCCAGAGGAAAATTCATCTTTACAGGCTGTAATGTCCATCTGTGTTTCAGTCATGTGTAATGAATTGATAAGTCAATGACTGTTTACCTCAGCTGATTCCTCCTGCTAGTTCTGTCTCTTCTTATGAAGTGCCTAACTGGGTTTTTTGTTTTGTTTGGGGCTTTTTTGGTTGGATTTTTTTTTATGGGGGGAGGGTGGGGCTGGTGGGTTTTCCTCTGCATTTGCAGCTATTTCATTATTAATAATTGTGCTTGTTCTAGTTCTCAAGCTTATATTACAAATTCAGTTCTTGTTGTCTTGGCCAGTGAGCAAACAAAGGTGACCTAAAATTCCTCCAAAATATGTGCATTGCTTGGTGTTCTGTAACCATTTGGCACTTTCTTACTTCCTGATTTCCTGTAGATCTGAAGAAAGTGTCATACTGCCTCTAGTCATTCAGGTACTTTGGAGAACCACCCTGGCATCATTCCCTGGCAAAATTGCTTGGGCATCTTTTGCTTCAGCATCTAACTGTGAGCTGAACACCTGAGAGCTGCCTTGATCTGATTGTTTAATGGAATTGGGTGTCACTTTTACTGCTATGAATTTTGGTCATTGTCCCTTGGTCACACACAAAGGAGAAGTAACACATTTCGTGTGGGGGCTCACTACCAGGAAGGGTTAGGACTCTTAATGTCTCTTGCACAGCTTATCTTATACAGATCTGCCAAGATGATGGAAAGATTAGAAGCTACAGCAAATTTGTTTTATAATTTGTGTAAAAATCGTGCTTCTACTGTGGCAGGATTTGCAACAAAAACAATCATGAGTCCAAATCTGAAGTCATTAAGGAACATTTGTGTAACTTTGATGATATAAAGACTTCTGAAAGTGTCTGTGTATTCCAGAGTATGATTCTTAAAATGATAATGGTGTCACTATTAAAAGCCAGAGAGAGGTGTCACCCTTGTTAGATCTAAAGTCTGTCTCATGCACAGTTTTGCTTATATTTCCATGCTTTTCCTATGCTTAGTAGAGTTCCAATTCTGCCCATTAAGTGCTGCTGATTTTTGGAAAATTTGTTGTGAGAATGCAGGCAGGCAGTGTAACATACATGTTTCCTCTTTGAGCTGCAAATAATTAATTGCTCTCATGTATATTTGCATGAGTGTCTTGTTTTCAGATTTTTCCCAAATAGCAGGCAAAGATGGTGACAGCATATGGTTGCTTCTAATGTTTGTTCTAAAGTCAAACCAATTACTTAGCTTGCATCTTAGGAACAACAAAGTGGTTATGCTTTCATGGGGACTATGAAAAATGAATAAAGCTAAATGACATATTCAAAAGGAGGACAGTTCAGAATTTGGTTTGCTTTGGGGTTATACCCAGTCTGTCATTCAGAAACCATTATATTTGGGAAATAAATTTGAGACAGCGTATACCAACATCTTCCCTGGATTGTCAATAAGGTCTCAGAGAGAACACTGTTTTTTTAAAATTTAAAAATTAACTACTTTAATGATGTCCTTTTTAGGAGCTTAATTGGCTTTTTTTTAACTGATAGAGAACTCACCAAAAACTCTTACAAAAGGTCTCTTATTTTGTCTTTATTTCACCTTCTATTCCCTATTTTATGGTTCTCTGTAACATTTGCAGTAATAAGGCACTGTGGCATTTTCCTATTCCCTTTCACAGGGAAAACTTAAGAAACCTGACTGATTTGAATAAATTTCCTAGTCTTATTTACTTAAAATTAATCATGGTACCTGGCGTCTTCTGAAGCCTATCTTCTGGTGTCACTTTGTGATGGTTTTCGGTGGGCTAGAGTAAATTTTTTTCATAGTAGCTGGTCTGGAGACATGTTTTGGATTTGTGCTGAAATCAGTGTTGATAACACAGAGATGTTTTTCTTATTCCTGAGCAGAGCTTGCACAGTGTCAAGGCCTTTTCTGCTTCTCACACCACCCCACTCTTGAATCATTATACTTTCATCATGTGCCTCGTTTTCCTTTCTCATTTTTCATCATGTGCCTTGTTTTCCTCATTTTGCAGCCTTTCTTTGAACACTTAGTTGGCTGTTGTCACCAAACCCAGGAACGTTCACAAGTTTAAAGGCTTTCTCCTTTCAAGTCCCTTGGCAAGAGGTGTATATTCACAGAGACTCAAGAGGGTAGGAGGTGGTACATTAGCATATAAACTCAGTTCATAAATTCCCAGTTGCAGTTTTTAGTTGGTGTCCCTTGAATTGTGTTTGTACTTTCAGCTGGGGAGTACTTTCCATCATCTGCTGCTTTTCTGCAGAGTTTCTTGAAGGAATGGTTTTCTGTAAGAATTGTGTTTATCCTCTTTGATAGCCACCTGTCTTAGCAGACCTAATTCTGATTGCTTTTTTGTTGTCATTAATTTGTTTGGCATCTGCCTGTTGTTCCTCAGGTGCACAAAGAGAGAGACAGCATGGAAACCCATCAGGTCTATCCATGTTGCTGCTTTGTTCAAGTACTGTAATTTCCCTGCCCTTCGTTCCCCTCTACGACAATTCCTTCCTCCAAAACCACGCCACCTCTTTCTGCTCATCTTTGGAGTCCTGTTTTACCAGGCTGCCCACTGATGCTTAAGCACTCTAATTACTCTGTCATGATGTCTATACACACTTTAATTTATTATTTAACTTTAGAAAAACAAATCCCATCATGCAGGGCCAGGTAATGTGCCGGCCAGAAAACCTGTTTATCTATGTTCCTTTTTTTGTTCCTATTATATTTTAATAACTGATACACACTGTAAATTAAACCCTTGGTGTTGGAGACTAGAACAGAGAGTAGCTGAGAATGTGGGCAGAAAACTAATGAAGGTAAAATGAAGATCTGCTTTTTGTCTCTTGTAGATATGTTTCTCAGACATGCATGTGTACACACCAGCAAACAAAAGTATTAGTGTGTTGGACTTGGTGATCTGCTTCTAATTGAAGCTTTGTTTCAGTATAATTAACGTTTAGGAGATTAGTGCACTTTATGCTTCCGTAAATGTACTGTGACTTTGCCTGACAGTATATAGTGGCTAGATAGCTGTGCTGATCCAGAGTCTCCTAGTGAGATACAGCTGCAAGAATAGTGGTAGTGAAACCTTGAAACTTTTAAAGATGTTGCTGCCTTCCAGTTGTCCAGTTGGTGTAACTCTTGCTTGGATAGATTAGCAGTATTTTCATCAAACTTTGTGGGGAGTAGGGCTCCTCTCAGTATCGTATAGGTGTCTTACGTTGCAATGAAATTTATTAGTCTTGATCTGAATTGGGATGAATACTTTTAACAACTGGGTATCAAATCAGAAAACATGAATGTTATACCATCTCAGAAGTAAAACCTTCMCTACTGAAGATACTTCTTACTAGCCAGCAAAAATAATATAGAACAATAATTAAAGTAACAGTGTGTGAAGTGTGAACATATTAATATTAATTGTGGGAAGTGCCTGATTTGAGATTTTTCTGTATATCTTTAATTTCATTCCTCCATCTTTTCAGGGGCTTAGTGCTGAATATAGGAACAGATTACATCTTAGTTTTATTGTTGATGTTAATGAAAATAAGTCTGCAGGAGTAGAAACCGCCAGAATTAGTGGATATGGACCCTTTCTAACAAAACTCCACTAATGTTTCTGAAAATTGTATTCTCTAAATTGATTATACCTTTTAATTTATGCCTGATGCGAGATTTTTACCTGAAAATTATAGAGATGTGAGAGTAGTGAGTCTGTACCTGCTGCCTGTGAAAATGTAGGGTCGGCATTAAGAAGGTTGAATAGTTTTTCACAATATACATTGGTAGATATTCCCTTGTTTCTAGTTACGTGTATAGCTGAGATCTTCTCTACCTCTTCTGCTTTGTTAAATAACTTTATTCTCTCACAGATGTTTGGCTGCAGAGAGCATTCTTATCTTCTTTTGACACAGAAAGTATATCTTACTTATTTGAGTAGCTAGATTCTTCCAGCTGCCTAGTTCCAGTTTCCTGATTTATGTTTCTCCTCAGTGAGAGATTAAGGTAACGCCTTATCAAAGCATCAAGTTATCAAATGCTTAATCATATGCTGCTGAGCTTCCATATCAGCTTATTTCTTTGTAAAGAAATCCTACTTTTTTAAAGACTTTAGTTTGGATTATGGAAACCTCATGGTAGACTTGAGTGAGGTTTGAAGGTTTAGATTGATGCCTTTGGGATTATTAGAATAAGAAGGCCATTCATTCATTCACAAATCCTTCTACATTACATTTGGCTTCTCTTCCATGACATGTGTGTTTTTGTAAGTATTAAAATTTTGATTTTATACTTAGCAAGAGAATGAAAGAGAGGAAGAACATAGCAACTGAGGATGAAAAGTCGTTTCAGAAAAAAAAGCCCAAAGACTTGTTGATACTGGACAGTGAAGCAGGAAACTACATGTGTCATAAAAGGCTCCAGCTTGTTAGATAAAGGCTGAAACTCAGGATGTAGTCTATAAATACAAAACAGGTTCATAAAAATATTTTTAAAGTGCGGTTTTGAGCAGTTTAGAGAAGCTTGACTGATAACTGTGCAGCTGTTTAATATATATATTTGTGCAGATGCATACACACACACTCACCATACTTTCATCTTTAAACCTGAGTATATTCAACTCAGTGATATTTATTTCCCATATGAGACTGCTAAGATTASTAACACCAGATATAAATTTGGGACCATATTTTTTGCAGATTCTAAACCGGCAATTTATTCAGAAGCAAAAAGAAAGGGACTCTAATTTCAACAGGCAGAAGGGAAGGAATTTTTGAAGCTGAATATTTACCTGCACAAAAAGTCACAAGCTTTTTTCCCTACAGTATTTTGTCACAAGTTTTTGTTTTTAAGCAGTACATCTAGCAGTCTTCTGGGGGTTTTGGGGATGTCTTCTATCCTGACCAGTTCATAGCTGTTAAAATTGTCACTCAACTTGGAAATAAAAGTGTTTGTACTTGAACTTGCTCAGGCTGTTGGCCAAGGAACATGGCTGGAACAGATTTACTAGCTTTTTTCCCTTCGACTTGTCAAATATGAACTTACAGGGATCCTTTTGCTTGCAAAGTTGCTTTAGTTTTTAGACTGAAATGAGCATCATTCAGAATTGCTGCTTAAAATACAGTAATTTGGATATCAGAATAATTTGTAATAACACAAGAGTGTGTCTCTGGCTGGTAATCTGTTGTTGTGCTTTGTTGTACTAAGCAAGGCAAGGTTGAAAAACATTTTTTTTGTCTTACCACGTTTTAATTTTTTTTTTCTTTTACCAAATACCAGAATAACAATACTGCAGCAGGCTCGTAATAGCTGAGTAGCTGTAATGCTATGTCACTCTGAATATGCTTATGCCTTCATGTTTCTATTGTTTTTTTTTCTTATTTATAAGCATTTATGTGCAGATACCCGTCTGTCTGAAATCCCTCCATTGTTGCTTGTTTCTGTTGTACCACTGTTTCAAAGGCAGCCAGTCTCCCAAGATGAGGCTTCATCTACCCACCCAACACAAACAAACTCTTATCTTCTGTGTACTAATGTCAAGACCCAAACTCAGTCAGGCTCCCCAAAGACTGGGAGTGAGGAAGCCCAAAGTAATTGGAATCTGACGAATATTGCTGCCTGTTTGGTTTGTTAACAGTATGAGACCAAAAATGGTTTTCTTGAATTTGTGCTTCTGCACATATTTTTGAGATTTTTGTTAAAGGAACCCTGCGTTTCATCACATGGTCTGTAACCTGACTGCAGCCCTGTTTCTAGAGTGAATAACTGATTAGAAAATTAAAGTAATTTGAAACCACTCAGAATTGTTTGCTTAAAAGAAGCTRCTGTGCCATCTGCTTGTGCCGGTAAGGGTGCTTGACCACGTACTGTCAAATAAAACCAAACCACAGAAATCTCATGCACCCAAGTACTTTTCTGTATGGTTAGAGCTGGTCTTACCTCAGGTGGCATTTTGAGAAAAAGAACATAAACAGGGATTTAGGTCACAGACTGTAAACTACTAAATTCTGTATGGTTGTTTTGCATGTAAAAAGCAGTGGCGAAACACATTTATTTCAGGAAGGCAATCTCCTTATTTTTCCTTTCTGATGGTGGAATTTAAGGATTTTTACTTTTAATTTTTCTGAGCATAAGACAGTGCTCTGGAGTGGACATTTAACAAGGACTGCTTTGTCAGCTGGGTGGAGGTCGTGCAGGGAGGCTAGGTGGTTTGCAGGCTGTGTCTCTTGCCTGCGGGGGCACAGCACTGTTGCTTCCCTAAGAAGACTATGTGTCACACTTGTGCTCTTTGCCCTGAAGCATTTCCGCTGCATGTTTCTGAGCAATTTCTATGTGGGGAATATAATGACATGAGAGAAATTCAGGATTGGTACCTGTAGATCACCTGTTAAATTTCAGAGCTCGGAGATTATGCTGTTGGGACTGGCAGTATAAAGGTTAGAGACCGTCTACAGCTGACTGAATGCTTGTCCGGTATTGCTAAGCACCTCTTTGCCGCCTTTCAGTCTCCAAAAGAAGATGAAGCGTTCTAATTTCAGAAATTTACATCATTTAAACCAAGATTCAGCCTTTAAGGACACTTGTCATCCATTCTAGAACTGTGGCTTTGATGACGAAGCTAAATTCCTTCCCTGTTGCTGTTTCTCCAGGCATTGCTGCAGGGAGCCTCTGGGAGTTCCAGGGTGAAGAAATCTGCCTTCACCTGGAGACCTCTGCTGAAGGTGAAGACCTCCTAACAGGCCAGACAGCCTTAGCAGGAGTTCAGAAGTCTTACACCAAGGTAAAGCAGTTCATTTTTCAAGCAAATTGAATTGCCTGATACAATTTTCAAAGGAAGGATTTTTCTTCTTGCAAAATAAACACTCAAGTGCATCTCTGAACTTTCTCCTTCTTTTGTGAATATAGCTCCTTGCTACCTCATACAAGTGTTGTACTACCAAATGCTGGGAGAGGGGAGAGGAAAACAACATAATATGCATTGTAGGTTAGAGCCAGAAGTAATTCCTTATGTTATTAGTAGAAAGATATATCTGCAGTTCTTTGTTGACAAGGGAACAGGCTGTTTCTGAGCTCTACAGCATGCTCTGTTTTTAGAAACATATCCCACTTCAAGTGCCGCATTCAGAGCTCACTTTGAGTGGCCACAAAAATATGGAAACTCTCTCTGATATCTTCAGCAATGGGAGAAGAATGAGGTTTGTATATGATGATTTTCTGTTTATCAGCACTGTAGTAATTTCTTAGCATCCAGAACCCATTCTTACTTGTACAGGATAAATGCTGATGGAAGAAAAAAACATGTGACCCCGAGAACTTTGTTGAACTTACCATTGTTGCAGTCCCACACATTGAGAGAGATTTGACTATGCTATGGTTTTGTTTGTTTGCCAGGATTTTGAATGTAGTGATGATAAATGCAGGATCTTTCCTTCATACTGGCAAGATTAATTGAACTTAGTGTAGAGAGCTGGCTGAAAAAAGTGAATAGTAGTGGAAATGTTTCCTACAGATTTATTTAGGATTGAACATAGGTGCTTCTAAAGGTCTGCCATATTCTCCATTTTTAAGAAATACCTGTTGCAAGCTATTGACTTCATTGTTGGAAAGCTCCTTAAATGAATATTTCTTGATTCATCTGAGAAGAATTGCAGACTCTTCTAGTTAATCCTTTACTAATCTTTATAATTTAAACTGAAATTAGGTCTCTGAACTAGACGTAGGTTCATTGTCCTACTATCTGTGGAGTAAAACCAAAATTGGTGTTCAGTTTTCCCATTAGCACAGTCAGTGCTTCAACTCATAACCTTCCCTCATGATCTACTGCTGTACATGTCTGGGAGTGAGTGCACTAAGCACAGTGAGGCCCCCTCATCCCTTTGCTGCACCGTGCTCTTCCTCTTTGCTTTGCACTTCGATTTCAGCTGCACCCGTGTTTCTCCAGTCCACTAGCAAGGTCATCTTGAACAGCTGAGGACACTGTATTCAAACCTTGACAGAGCACAAAAAATGATGATGATTATAAAGTGATTTCAAACTGAAGGCAAAAACCCCATCCAGAAATACTTATCTCCGTAATGTTTCCCTTTGTTACATTTACCTTAGGAGTACACGAAACAATACAAGTTGAGGTAACCATACACTATAAAGACACAGCATTTCTTCTGAAAGTTATTTAAACATTTATTTATTTTAGAAGTGCAGTTTATGCATCGAGAGGGTAAAGACTTCACAGAAGGTATCCTCATAATCCCATGRGGTGCATGGATGTATCTAGGTGGGATGTTAGGGTGGTCAGGTTTCAAACACAGCAGTGTTAAGTGTGCTGTTGGGTTTTAGTGATGCACAGCATCCACGAGTGAAATGCAGCCTTGAACGCTCTCACTGCTTCCAGCAAGGCAGTTTGTTCTGTGCCTCTCTGTCTGTTGTTTCCCTTTGTTGGAGGGGTTTGTTGCTAACTAGAAACACATGATACGAGACAGCCAAATGTTCTGGTGAAAATCAAGGACACTTCATAGCTGTGAAGATTTTATATTTGCCCTAGATTCTTTTTTTTCTTTTTTCATTGATGCAGCTGTAACTGTTGTTGTAAATTATATGAATAATTGATCAAGGAGTTCTTGTTACCTCAAATCATGTTATGCTTATTGCTTCTCAGAACTGTKCTGGTCTTTGTTGTACTACAGCATTGCTCCTATGCTGTTCTGTGTATGTGGTTTTTATGCCCTTAAAGTTTTCTTCTGCTTATGACCCTTTGCTCTCCCCCTCTTCCCCCTTCCCTGCAAGAACATGTTGTTTCTGCTTCAGTATATTCCATGATTTAACTGAAAAGCAGAGTCTTTTTTAATCAACAGCAACACATTTAAAAAAAGCCTTCCCAGCCCTGGGAACTGTGCAGTGCGCACATCTGGTTTCACATAAGCATGAATTGCTGGCTTCACAAACATAGAGCATGTAGTCCTTGCCACAGAGTTAGCTAAAGTGTTCTGTAACTTGAGACTCTATTTGAAATAAAAACAAAATTGTATAGCTTCTTTACCATGCTAATGGAAAACATTTAATTTACTTTTTTCAAGCCGACCAAAAGTATGACGCAATGCTGCTCAGGCAGATTTACAGTGCCTTTTCTTCCCTAGAAATCAATACAGCTTGGAGGGACTGCTGTGGGAGCTGGCTAGCTGACTGCAATCCAGCTGCATTCAAGGGTAAACTTCTGCACCACAAACCAAAACTGGTGATTTTGATTTATTCAGGCATCACTGTATCTCTGAGACACTGTGGTGTTGGATTGTGTTCTTTGCTTTATTGCCATTAATA
The DNA here is from genome assembly GCA_003713295.1 of Parotia lawesii. NCBI lineage: Eukaryota > Metazoa > Chordata > Aves > Passeriformes > Paradisaeidae > Parotia > Parotia lawesii. The sequence goes on along the minus strand of RAHM01000148.1, from coordinate 332,061 downwards.
CTAGATTGGATTTCAAAATAGCACGTTCAGTGGGCTTAKGATTTTTTTTTCATGAAATCATTCAGTGATTTTCTACATTTCCTCAATTCAGGTACTTAGGTATGTGGTAGTGGTATCAGCAAAAGCAGATCTGTGTACATGGRCATATATGCCTTTCAGTGGAATCTTTTTCCCCCTCTTAAAAACAAACGAAAGAGAAAGGGCAACACCAAAAAGCAGGCCCTCATTCAGTGTGAGCATTAAGGGCTAGCATAATCATTTTCCACTTTGTACAAAATAAGCTCTGARTATTAAATGTTCTTTGATTTCTCTCCTGCTAGAAGAGGTAAAATGCAAGTGTTCTTTGTGTGAGTCCAAAAAAAGTTTTTAGAGTAGAACCGTGGGGTTTTTTCGTAAGTAAAGCCAACAGTGCAGATTTTCATAGTACACCGACTTTTTTGCCTTTGTTTCCTTTGATTCCTCACTGCCTCCACTAGTAGCTCTGACTTTGTTTAAAATCTCCACTGTAAGAGGCTGTTGGTGTTTCTCTCCTTATTTTTTTCCTTAACAGGATTTCAGTCTTGCTTAAGCGCTTTAGTTCTGGCAGAAGGTCTTTTCTAGAATGGCCCTTAGAATGGGATCCCTGATGCTGCTTTTCTCCCTAAATGCTGTATTTCTTTGGGAAGTCTGTCACTGGTGGTCTGTGTCCTGGTCATACTTAGTTCTACCAGAAGGAAAATCACAGCTTGATTGTTAGCTTGCCAGAAGGACATTTCATCTTCTTTTTAAGAAGAAAAGTTCTACTTCCATTTCTCATGCAACTGTGATCCAGGGTTTTTATCCTCCAGCCATTTTTCTCTCATATACTTAACAATCTCATCGTGAATAAACAGCTTGAGAAGACAATGTAGAGGAATTGAGGTCCTTTTTGCAGGGATAGCTTGGGATGTCATAGGTTAGCAAAGAAGAGCTGACACATTTTGGAAACGTTTGGCCCATAGGTTTTCTGTTTGACTGTTCCAAAGTTCTTGTTAGCATGAAAGGTCTGTAATTTTAGTTTTCCTTTTGCCATTTTCCCCTGCGSTAGCACTGGCAGTCCAGGCTAGAAAGACTATCGCACAAAGGCTTCTAAAGGTACACTTTGAATAAAGCTTACATTTACTACAGAATATTTGCTTTGCATGGTTACAGTACAAGCACTGTATTCCTGTGTAAACACTGTAATGAAGTTGTTAAGAAGAAAAGAAATGCTTACAGCATTTGCACTAAAGTTCATGGAGCATGAGATAGCTGCGCTTAGGATGCTGGCACTTTGAAGGGATTAAAAAAAAGCTCCTCAGAAGTAAACACAAGTAACGTTCTCAGACTAGCGAAACAGTATGCAAGTGATGAGAAGAAAGGCACTAATTATTATGTAGAGAATAATCTGATTTGAAATGCCAYGGTGGAATCCACTTTATGATCTGACCTTTCTACGTACGAATTGAAAAGCAGGAAAAAGTACAGGGCTTGACCTAAAAGTGGTAGTCTGGAAGCTTCCTTAGGTATGTTGGGTCTTATTTTTGTCTAGCTTGAAATGTAGTTTTTCCTCTTGAGTCAAACCTGAATAAACTGGTTTGGGTGTTCGTGTTGTCYTCATGGTTCTGGCTCTGCCAGACGTAGCTATTACTACTTTTTTTTAAGAATTGCTCTTGCTTGGAGTTTGAGTCCTGCTGGAAACAGTGTGCTGTCAGGAGGATGCAGTCTTGCTGTTAAGAAACTTAAATAAGATAAGGCTAATCCTGTTGTATGCTTCTACTTTTGGAGGTAGTGTAGAAACTTGCCTTTCCTAGTTAGGGCACCACACCCTTCACTACCTGCTTYATGGGATTTATTTAGGTTTCTTTTATGCAGGATGTTTAAATTATTTTCTTTTATTTAAGCATCAGTAGAGATCGAGTAAGGATTAGGATACTGTCTACATGTGAGCTTTTGCTCAGATGATTTATAAATTTCAAAACCAGAAACTCTTTGCACATTGTAATTTGAATTGTCATTTTGGATTGGTGCTGAACCAAACTTCATTATCCTGCTTCAGGAAGAGCTAGTATTGGCTACTAAAAAGCCCCAAACCACCAATAACCAAATTTAAGAATTCTCCTACAGGTGTAGGAGGATAATCTACTTCCACTATGTTTTTACCTTGATCTTTTGCTTTTAGAGATTAAACTGCAAACTGGCTTCAGAATGAGGTTATCTTTTTAGTTGTCTAAATCAGCCTTAGGTTTCTTGAAACTTGCAGCATAATAGAAGATTTGTAGAGAATTAGGCTGTTAGAGTATATATTCTTAAAAGAAGTTGGTTTAGAAAGGGCACGCTTTTCAGACTCTCCTAAAAATTAGTAACTTTGTAAATCATTTAATCCTAGGCAGTGGTTACATGTCTGTAAGTGAGTAATTAGGAGTTGTCTCTTTTCCTTTYTTCTAAAGGACCTGAAACTTTTATAAGACCAGATAGTTATCAGTAGRTTTTGACTCACTGGGAAGACCTAGATTAAGAGCAGAAACTTTTTGTTGTTACAACAGCAGCTGACTTGCTGTGTGCCCTTGGGCATGTCCTCTTGACTTCCTTGCACCAGTTTACCATTGTATCCACTTCTGTTGCCACCACCATAAAGTTCTTTGTAAGCCTGTAATCAAAATGCAGTTGAAGCTGTTTRTTATTCTGAGTGTACTCAACTTCATTTGCTATGCAGTTCTGCATATGGCAGCATAAAGTGCAGTGGAATTATGCAGTTTAGTCTATAAAGAACTTACACAAAATAAAACCACCTTGTGCAACATGTATTATAGTAAAGTAGATTTGAAAAAAAACCATACACAGTTTTATTTTGGATTTACCAGAGTATACAAAGACTGCTAGTGGGGGATAAAGCTGTTTGGTTAGAAATGGGAATGCTATGACTATAAAAGTTGAGAGGGGGAAAAAAAATCTGTACTAGAAGGACTACGTGGCAGTCTTAATTTGCCGGAATCTTTAGCAGAAGTTTTCCACTTCTGTTTCTGCCAAGTAAATTAAATTTATGAAGAGAAGCTAAACTCYGGCGTTTGGACTGTTAGTATCTTTTGACAAGGTTGATGTGGTGAAGCAGAATATTGATAATAATGAGCTGACATTTAACAGTGGACCAGCTGAGAGATCCTTGTGTTCCTAYGTAATGTGAAGATTGAGTGTCCTGTAAGCTTATTGTTTTATGTTTTGTACTTGCTTTTGCATGCATGCCAGGACATGCTCTGGGAAGAGGCATAAACTTTTTTCCTTTTTTCTTTCACAAATACATTTCTTTCCTGTCTAGAGCTGGAAAAGAGGAGCACAAGAGGGGTTTTGTTAAATACAGCAAAATCTAATTACAGCTTGATTTAAAGCCACATTTACACAATGGCTGAGGGGTGAGTTCACTTCCACAAAAACAAACTTGTTGGCTTCCTACTGTGCATCGGGGAATGTGAAGATGCATGTCCTGGAGAGCAACTGCCTCCCTCTGCTGGCACCAGCTTTTCTTACGCTGTGCTACAGCTCTGCTGCACGATGTAAAAATACAGCTGTGCTCCTATGCGAAAGAATAGTGATGCATGGATTCACTGGTGTGTCTTCGTCTTACTGATTATGCCACAGGTAATACATCATGTGTTCCATGTGATAGGCCTGCTGTCTGTTTTCTACGAGCTGCAGAAACCTTGCTCCCCTAAATGAATGGTTGTTTCCTCCAATCTGTATCTTGAACAGCTTTGTCCCTGGTGATTCAAAGGGAAAATGTGGGTGAGCAAACTACATTTTCTTGCCATTGTGGTTTTTGCTCAGTGCGCACCTCTGGAAAGCACAAGATCTCATTTTGTTTGCCTGCTGAAGTAGCTGAAAATGTAGTTTTCTTTCTTCCAACTGGTTCAAGTGTTCTGCTGTTCTTTTAACTTGGTTTCTCAGATGAAAAGGTTGCACATTTCCAGCTTACTGAAAGTTCATAATTTGTAGTATGTTTTTCACTTCCAGGGGTACCTTTTGCTCAAGAACCCCATCACAGGTGGTTTCCTAACAGCAGCTCATAGTTGAGATTTTGGTCTTTATTCTTTCCTTGTTTCCAGCTGATGATTGCATTTTTAGCAGTTTTTTATTATTGAACTTGCACTTTATGCTGCTACTACTCCTTTCATTTCTCCTACTCTTGTTCATAAGAATTAGAATAGCAGAGTTTAGAGATTTAAGTATATGCACTGCCACTATCTAGAAAAATGAGGCTATGTGGAGGTAGAAGGTGGCTGGTGGTGAGCCTGAAGTTGCTGTGCTGCTCAGCTGCACTGCTGAGCCATGTTTGGAAGGTGCTTAGTGAAGCGATTTGTGTTAGTGAGGGGCTGTGGCAAGTGGGTTGGTGTACATGGGAAGTGTTGGGGAAGGAGTAACAGGCATAGGGTAGGAGGGGAGGGAATGGGCCACTGGTGTTCACAGAAACAAAGGAGGGACAGCAGAGCTTGCCCAGAAGAAAGCATTGCAGACACAGTGGTGGAGAGGCAAAAGTAGAGACTGAGGGCCTGGCATGGACAGCATGTGGATGGAAAGCACTGGAGGGAGATACGGCCCTCTGAGCTGTGTCTTTGAAGTATGGTTAGTGTCGTGAAGTCCAGAAAAGAAGAGGGATACAGGTCTGCAGAGTGCTTGTGAGAGAAGCAGTGAAATGAAAGAGTCTGGCAGGGTATTTCTGACCATTAAAGAATGACCCAAAATTGCCGGTCCCCTTGAGAGTGGGTGGGCCAACATGTGAAGAAGTGTAAAGTTGCAAGAGGCAGAGAAGAGAGGTGACAAGATCTTGTAAGATGAATCATTCTTTCACCACTGGAGTGATCTCCTTTGGATTTTTGTTTGGTGTCAGCTCATTTCATACTTCTCAGAGAATTTCAGACCCAGCTGTATTATTGTGATACTGGTGAACTGTATCTGAAGTTGATGGTGGGGGGAAAAGAGGACCACAAAGCTTGCTGTGGTACTGAGAGAGGTCAGTGAATGGCAATCACATCTCTATGTATAGCTGTATACAATTGCACTCCAAAGACAAGAAAGTCTCTTTACCATGAAGTCATACCCAGGGAATTCTGTCCTCCTTAAGTCTTAGACTTTTATTCAGTTTACACAAACTTTTGTAAACAGCAAATCATCATTTCTTGTTGCTTCTTGAGATATTTCTTGAGGGCTTTATTAGGTCCTTGCTGGAGTTCTGTTATTCAGCGCTTTGCATTTTCTCAGAGAATTAGTCATATGAAGGTCATCAGCTGCAGAAAGAGAAATAAGTTGTCTTTTTCAGCACTGTTTTGTCTGCGTTACACGTGGCCTTCAAACCTTAAGGTATCCCAAGCTACTGGGAAGGTCCCCTTATGGACTTAGCCTTTTCCATCACATAATGTTGAAGTTCTGACCTAGTAGAAGGAAGATGAGCATTCATGAAGATAAAAAAATAGTCAGGTCTCACCTTACAGTAGTCTTCTCCAAGCCAATATGGTGAAGAAAATGCTGATGGGAAGGAGAATCTTTGAGCATATTAATGGATGTCCAGGGATCAGAGTCAATGTTTTGTTTGGCTGCCCACAGCAGCATTCACACTGGAGTACAGTGTCCAGTGAAGTACTCGTTGTCATAATCTGTGTGGTCCCTGTTCTTTGTCTCCCGGGTGGCTCTGGGCATTCGCTGCTGGAAACCACACAGACACCTAAAGGAGTTTTGTGGCTTTTGCATTGTCTCATGTCAACCAGAAATTCTGCAGTTGGTTTCTCAGGAGGAGATGACTTGAAAGGCAGAGGTGTATGGGTTGCCTCTTCCTTTTCTTCTGTTTGTTTTTTATTGTTAAATGCTTATAAAAAAGCAAAACCAACAATCAACAGTTTGATAAGATCCCAGCTGCTAGTCAGTGTTGATATGCAGAAGTGACTTGGTATGAGTTGCAAGCTTTGTTCTTTTGGAAGCTTTTCTTTCAGCTGTAACAATTGTAAAGTTTATTCTCCTAGGAGATTCTCAGATCTTCCACCCTCACCCCTAATAACTAAACAGACTTGGTGTTCCTGCTGTTTTTTTGGTGGATACATGTTCAGAGACAATGACATTTTCAGCTGCATTAATTATCAGAGGTACACTGTCAAAATAGTAGGTATGTGATCTTATTACTTCTCTGAAAGAGCCATAAAACCTAACAACAACCAAATTCTGGACCTTGTAAAATTTTTACAAGGAAGATTAAACTTAGATTTATGAAGAAGGGTATTTCAAAAACATGTAGTATATGAGAGAGGTTGTTTTCTTTGTTCTAATTACGTTGGATCTTCTCTCTATTTTAAATAAATTTAACTCTTGTCGTGAATCTAATTTTTATTTAACAAAAAGCTTTTTGGGACCCTGTCTGAGTGAGAAAATTTCCAGAATTGAGGCAATGAGTGGGATACTCTCCTGCTGCATCTACTAGATATGGTTGCATGAGGGACTTGATGTACCAAATGGGACCAGTAGATCACGTTAATCAATTGGCTGCTGATCTTGAGCATTGAGTGCCCACTGTGGGTTTTTCACTGAACCCTGGTTAGTGCTGACCAGTACTGATATGGGGCACTGAGCCGTTCTGAAGGCAGTGGCTACGTGTTTTCTGCACCAAGAACTCCTGCACCTCTCCTTCGTGGAGGAAGCAGCTCTCTTTATCTTCAAGGTGGTGGGCCGTAAGTGAACTTCCAGTGGAGAACCTCAGTCCTGGAATTTTACCACTGTCCTTGCCAGTTCTGGGGTTGTCTCCCAGCTTACCAAAAGCTGCATCATGGCACCAAATGTAGCTTTTCAAGATCGTCCTTATCCTTCCATAACGGCAGCCAGTGTCATGGTGGTTATAGTGGGTGATCCAGAATTACCTGCTCTGCCRTGAAATTAAATGTTTCCACCTAGTCCTGTTTCTTAGAAGGTATGTTGAATGAAAAGAATCCCTATTTAATTTTTTCCAGAGGAACTGGTACTAGGCTCTGTGATCTCTTGAAGTCCAAAGAGTTCAAAGAATAGAAAATAAATTCTCTGTGAACTGTTTTCTATTTTTCCACTGTTGTCCCTGAGTCCTCCTACAATGGCACAAAGGAATGAGAAGAGCTTGTTACTCCCAACAATTAGCAAGTTTCTTATTAACAGAGTTCTTAATAGACTTAAGGATAAATACTTGTGCTAGATAAACGCACAATCTGGAAACTAAGTCAAGCCTTCCCTGTTTTGTGTCGACACCTTCAAAATAGTTTTCTGATCTGTAAAGCATTTTCCAGAAAGAAACATGTTTTTGCATAGATCTATTTAATACTGTTTAACTAAAAAGAAGGTAAAAAATAATATCACTGCATCTCTTTTATTGCTGCTGCCTGTTGCAGCCACAGTTTGTAATTTATACTAGGTTAGGGGCTCTAAGCTTTCGAAGGAGTGGAGTATTTTCTCCTGTGTCATATAAACAATATTTGATCAGAAGCACTCTAGAGTGAAGTGCTCAAGTAAAGAAAGACTAAGATACATGACCTCAGCCAAAAATCAGTAATTTCAGTGTGATTTAAGTTGTCTTTATCTGGAACTGTTTGGCATTAAAATGTGATCAGTCTGATTTCCAAGCTTGCTATACTCGCATCAGTTCTAAATGAAATTTTCTGTTGCCTGTGGATTATTCCTGTAGTGTTTTGTCTTCTGTAGAGCTTTCTGTTTGTCATCTCTCTTCTCTTTCTGTGTTCTACTAACAAGTGCGGGTTCAAAGAAATGAATAAATCTATATAAACAATGCTTACTTTGTGACTTTCAAGTTGCATCTTAATAACTCACTTCTACAGGAACATCTTTTGCAATGCTCATTCACATTTTTCACTGCAATAGACAGCCTGTAATGAAAATGTTGACTCACCTGAATGATGTCTCTCTTTTCTCTATTCTCTAGATCAGATTGCAAGATAATTTTAAATTACAAGTATTAGATCACATTTCCTTGGACAATTGCTTTTGATTATACTAAGTTGCTGCACTCACTTATTTAAGTCACAGTCAATATTTTAAATATCAGTGTTAAGGGAAGCAGGCAAAGGCGTCCTAAATGATGTTTACTTCCTACCTTGTTAGCTTAATATGTTGAGTCTCTTCAAATTAATGGTACCCCTTGTATTAAAGAACTTTGTATAAAGAAGAAAATTGATTTATCTTGTAACAAAAAATACAAGTAATCTTGGGAAGGGGGGGTGGGGCAGAAGGGATCTGTGACATATAGCCTGGATATGCACATAGTGTAGTCTTTCATTCTTTTATAGATTGCACGACAGCAGCCTTTAATTTTTGAATGCTTTAATTCTAGTGCAAGTTCTCAAATGACTCCCCAGTTATCTAAAGCATCAGGTAACTATACCTATCTTTAGCTTTGTTCTATCTTCTTATCCTTGTTTCTATCTTCATTTTCTCAGTGGTAGGCTACAGTGAGTTTAATTAATGTTTAGAAAAACAAAAACCCAAAACAACGTGGGAAGTGTTCCCAAGTGCTCTCACAGGCACAGCCTCTGCAGGCTCTCACTTGGGATGGTCAAGGCATATGGAGGATAAGTTCCTGGTCTCCTTTCGCAGTACCTTCAAACACAACATAACTTGACCCCACCTGCCAGGAGGCTGCACTTTTCAGTTGGAGGTGATACTATTTTTAAGAAGAGATGTCTTCTCTGTGCTACCTGCAGCGGTGCCTTCATTTCGGTGGTTGGTCTTTGCCAAGGCATGACCCTGGCCTTAGCTGCATTCCTCCTCCACTGAGGATTGCTGTGTGCTGCAGAGTGTGGTATTTAACCATGGTGAAGGGGGTCAGCCCTTTTAGCTAATTCTATCAAAGTGCTGAATTGCAGGGGTTCAGACAAGAAATCAATACTCTTTTTCCACCTGACTGCCTTGAAGACGATGTAAATTAAATCTGTCTATCTGTAAAAAGAGTTATGTCTACACTACAAGAAATACAGTTGGCAAGTATGAGCTGCTGCCTGTGTTGCTGCTGGGAAGGATCTTGCCCGGATAATTTTATTTTCAAAGTAGTTATTGGTAAGTTCCCCTGAGATTTGTTGTAGTGAGATGCAAATAATCTATACAACAATGACAATTCTATTGTTTTCCTCCCAAGTTCTGTAGATCTGCCTGCAGCAGGCTTTGAAAGCTGGTGAAGTGAGTGAAGATGTATTGCCACCTGGGAGGCATCCTTTGTGTTCTGGATTTCTCTGCCTGTTAATACCTTTCATGTGTATGTTTTGTTGCCTTTTTCTTTTTTGACACATGCTTTTTTAATTTCCTTTTGGTTTTGTTGTGTTTAGGCTTTTTCTGACATAGTGTACTTCTCAAGTGCAGGCATGCATCATCTCCTTCACCACCAGCAGCTTCTACAGATTTTAGACTTAATTTTTTGAATATCCAGGCCGTCTCACTTACCCCAGTTAGTTTGGTTTGGTATTTTTACCTCTTGTGTTTTTATTTACTTGAGGAAGTTGCCTGTAAGTAATGCCAAACATTAACTCAGACTCAGCTGCAGTAAGGATGGACGGGGTGCCATGTGTTGAGAGACATGAGGTGTTCTAATATATGATATAATTGGGAAGACTTTAAGGAGTCTCTGGTTTTACTCCAAATTTCTTCTTTTGCTAGTTTTGGGAATTGAAATAATAAGTATACAGAGACCCAAAAAATTGATGTGAATACTGCAAAACATGACAGATAATTGTCAGACTTTTCCTTTATGCACTCTTAGGTCTGTGAAAGTCAATTTAAATCCCAAGTTCTGAGTGAATACAGACTTCTGAAATAGTTCTTTGCTCTAACATAGAGAGTAGAATTTTAAAAAAGAAATCATACATCTAATTTGGTTGGGTTTTGGTCTCATTTTATTGATGTGGTCCAAAACAATAGTAGAAGCTACTTTTACCTGATGTAGTGTACTAGTTTACCACAAGAGTTTATTATATTCCAAGTACCCAAGGAGAAAACGAGCCTTCTAAATTCTTCCCAACATCAATATTTCAAAGCTGTTTCAGTTTGTTTTAAATGAAACAGATATGGAACTATGTAAATGGGGGAGTTGTATGTACTCAGAACAGCTTGAACACTGTAAGTGAGGTAAATGATTAGATTTTTGCAAGTTAGCCATGCACATGCTGCAGCCTATGTGCTGAAATGATCAGCAGGAAAACTCAGTACTGTGTGCAGGGTTATTCACATTGCTTCCCCTCAGTCCTTCCAAATAGGAATATTCGTGCTAGTGAGTGGGATATGGTGGAATTGCTGGCAGCAGTCCAACTGAGTATAGAAATGAAGACATTTTTCAAGTTATACCACTTTTCAGAGTTACGTGGTTTCTGTTGTAGAATACAAATAATGTGTACAGTGAAGTCAGTGTTAAACACTTAGGCAGCTCTGAAACTTGCTAATGTTTCTTTTCTGTAGCAGCCCTTTTACTGTGGTTGTGCTGCTTATGTTTTGACTACAGACTACTGGAATTTGCTTTGAAAATATCAGTATCTATTTTATTTGAGGATTAGTTTTGGAGCAGCTTCTTTAAATCCTGATTAAGGCAGACGTCAAGAAGAGACTTTCTTGGTTCATGTCAGTAAAGATTGCATTGTTGTAGAACATGCAGGAGATAAATGTTTGAGACTGACTGAAAGGTCCAATTCTGACTTAGCTTAGTTTTGAGTGCTCACCTTTTGACCTTATTTTCCCCTGTTTGTGCCTAGCTTCTGTAGGGGCAAAAAGGGTTACTGTTATGCTATTAAGGTTATGTTGTATGGGATTACTGATTTCCCTTCCTACCTCTGATATGTTTAGGACTTTAATACTCACTGCTGAGATGTTGCCCACTTGATATAGTGGGAAACCAATGATCTCAAAACTGTACTGAGCTTCACTGGGTATGTTATTAGGAAAGCTGAGTTATACTTGCTATATGTTGGTGCTCACAAACTGTGTATGAGTTTACAATGAAGACTGGGTTCAGGACTGTAACCATTGCCCTGATTTTTCCTAATCTTATGTTGATATAAATTCTTGACAAAATAATAAATGCCCACTAACATGATGTGTGTGTCAGCAGTGTTAAATTACAGTGCCTGTGAGATGAAGCTTGTTATGTATTTGCAATTTGCTTAATTTAAAACAGAAAATTCTAATGCTTGTGCTTTTAGAAACTTGTTCTGGAAGTGCTGTGGAGTTGCATCTGGGACAAAGATCTGAAAGGTTCCATCCAGTTTGGGCACTTCGTAAGAATGGCCACCTGAAGAAATTCTGGTTCCTGGCACCAGTACATTACAAGTGGTGACTTATGTGAGGCTACTGTGCCATGCAGACATGCTGCTGGGAAGTTGGGCAACTTTTTTTTTCCTCCCAGGACTAGGAAAGGAAGATGAAGAAAATGCCTGCTGCTTTGGCCAAGGAAGGTTTGAGAAGGCAGAACAGTAAGTAATTTGTCCCCAGAATGTGGCAGAGTTCCTCTAGTGCATGTTTCCTATCTTCTTCAGAGCAATTCTCAGCTTTCATCACTCTCCCCCTCACCGTAGTTGGAGCACTATGCATGGAGGGAAGTATCTGGTCAAATGTTCAGAAAAGAGTGGAAAGCAAGGGGTGGGATCCTCTTGGCTTGAGGAGTGGCCACTCATTTGTCTCCATTTACGCTAAGTTTTTATAGCCCTTCTTACGTGACTTGTGTGCTCATTTTGCATTAGAGGATTGGACAAAAGCATCAAGCAGTTCTTGGAAGAAGAGTATGGGGATCTTATCAGCTCAGCAAAATTTAACTTGCTAGGTGTACAAGCTGCCCAAGATGAAAGTATGCTCTTCTTCAGGAACATTATATGGAATAAGAGCCCTGATGACTCCTTCATAAAAGAGCTTTTGGCTTGCTCTATTAAATAATTAAACCTCTCTTCCTGGAGAGGCTTTTCATCTGTGCCAGCAAAATGCGTCTGGCTTCTTGTAAGAAGACCGTGAGACTGGGTTCCAGTATGGCGAGTCACGGTTGCTGGTTTTATAGGGACACAATTTCTAGAAATTTAATTACAATCTTTCTAAGATTAAAATCTAAATTTATTTTACTTTTGGCTAAAAGGGCTTGACACTTAATAGGCTTTCTTCAAGCTTGTTAGCCTTGATTTCTGTGGTAACCAAAGCCATTGCATTCATCTGGGATTCACTGTGCTAAATATCTTCAATTCTGGTGTAAAGTAATAAGATCTTAGAGTTGCTCTGAAACCCTGAATTATGGGTGTGGACTGGAGACTTGAAGTCTCAAAGGTTTGCAATCTCTGAGCTCCCGGAGAGCTGCCTGGCAGCAAGGAGGGTTTTGTGCAAGTGCCTGTATGCATTAGTGTCTGCAAAGAACCACTTCATGTTCCAGCAGTCGCACCTTGACTTGCTTTCTAGTTGCATCTTGCAGCTCAACATAAACACTTTCTCGCATAGAGAGATGTAAGAGAGTAAAAAACAGTCTTTGAAGAATAAAAAAACAATGGGGTTTAGAGAACCTGATGGGTCTTCATTGTCATCACAGAAGATCAAAGAAAACCTTGGAACTGCTCTTTCTACTCAGAATTGGAAATAACATTCTTAATTACAGAAGTGAGCAAGTCTGACAGAGTTTTTTCTTCAAAGAGAGGAATGCTATACTTCATCTTTCAGCCTTTGCACTCTTTGCAGCATAGCATTTTTGAAAAATTGCACCTGTCCTCCAAATGGAAGATTTATATTTAAAGTTTTCCCAGGCCAGTCTTATCTCAGTTGAATATACTCAGCATCAGTTTGTGTCACCCATTTCAGCAAGGTGGTCATAGTGAAGATGCTACTAAATAGAGAAGAAGAAAATGCCAGCAGGGGTGATGGAGATTAATAATGTGGAGGTGCTGGAAGTTTACTTGCTATATTGCAAGCTCTTTTTTCTGCTTTTCCACTGGGAAGATCAGTATTTGTCATCAGCTTTCTGGCTTAAATGATGCTCTTGGGGTCCCTATTTTCCACCAGCATCTACAAAAAATGTGTCTCCACTTATGAAGCCCTTTTGTGAGTTGTTCCAGTGCAATTTTAACCTCCCATGTCCTTGTGAGCAGTTAACTTTTGCTGCCTTTATACCTTATGTTAAGACTTCAACGTCTTCCCTCAGTCATGTTTTGTTTTTTGGTTTTTTTTATTGCGTTCTTTTTTTAAACCTGTTTGTTCTGGTCTGCAAATGTGTCTCTCTCACTTAACCATTTGGAAGCAGAGGCTGTTTTTTCTATAATATATTTTGCAATTTTTGATTCACTAGGGTCATGATTATTGATTTTACGTGAGTCAGTCATGTATTATATGAGGTCCATGTTCTGGATGCACTGTTTAAAGCTATTTCTGTGCTTATTGTAAACAGTGTGGTCCCTTTCTCTGGTTCACCAACTTTGTGGCCATCTGGCTGGTCAGCCAGAGGCTGTGAAATGGTGGCTGCGAGGCACACGTGTTTTGGTCTTGAGAAGGCCTTGGTTGTGCTGAAAGGTGTTATGCCTTTTGGAATGGACAGTTCGTACTGCATCTCTGCTGGTAGCTGTGAGGAAGGGAAGTTGAGGAAAAAATAAGTAAGGTGGAAATACAAGAGGGCACAAAGCATATTTGTGTAGTTTGAGATGATTGCTGAAATATGGTATAGATTGCTGAAATATGGTGGAAGAAAACCTTGCGCTGAAGGAAAAATGGATGGAACTTGAGGAGGAATGGAAAGTCGACATTGGTATGGAGATGTGTTGGAGGGGTATGTGAAGGGAAGCATGTTTCAGGGTGATAAGAAGTCTTTTAAATGACATTTGTTTGGGATTTGTGTGTTCTTAAAAGCAGAATAATACCGTGTTATTCCACGTTTGGTTTTGTGTCCGAAGTGCAAGTGCTCAGCATGGTAAACCTCTTGCAGGCTTCACTTCAGATCCTTCTTTGCCACGTCCATCAGCGGTAGGATGAAACCCACCTCACTGACAGCTGAACTGCTCCTTCCCTGGCTCTCCAAGGTGGCAGTGATGGACTGGTGTCATCCTTTGAGTCAGTTAGGTCTGCAATGAAAATACTCCCAGTGTGTAGGACTCTGGAGGCAAGGGATGGTAGTGTACTTTGGAATGTGGGTGTGGGGGATTTTTTTGTTTGCTTTTTTTATGATTCTGAGATAAAAGTGAATAAGAATGCTATAAAAAATAGTCTGTAGGAATCAATCTTAGTGCCATCCTGCAGCAAGTCTCTGGCATTAATACAGAGACTTCTCTGCCTGTTATTAAGCTTATAGAGGAGTTCTCTCTGGGGCATTTATGAATATAATGAGCATATTTGAAAAGAAAAATAGCTTGAAGTTCCAGGTTAGCTGTCCAACTTCAAAACATGATTGAGAGCATTGACATATGCACACATGTGGACAGGTACCTGCTTGCTAACTAATCAGAATTGGAGCAATCCAAGAAATGTCCCTGTGCTACACAAAATGAAAATAAGTTTGTTGATGCTGAGTGCCAACCTCAAGGCATTTGTGACTTCCAGAAAAAGTTTATATAGCAAACACTAAGCCCATGTTTTATCTTCCTCCATAAATGATGATGGGCCTAGTGATGAGTTTGCCGCCAATTGGCAGACTTCCCAAATACTTGCTAGGAAAGGAAAGAGCTCAGCAAATAGCTATTGTGAAATCAAARGTAGTTTTCAAAAGAAAAAGAAAGTAATGCTAGATAAATTTATTTGGGAAAGAGAACTGAAATGTAGAAAAATTTGTGGAAGAAAAAATTGTCCCCTTATCTTTTAAATTGTGTGAATGTCAGAAGTACCATCCGAAAAATCTTAAGACAAACAAATCTTAAGGTTTTGTTGTTACATAAACATAACCGTGGGATGGTTTAGCTTACTTCTAAAAATCTAATGAATGCATCAAGCCAAGTAAAATATTCATTAGAGTAATTGGTTCAGTTCAACCTCTCAAGGCTACAGCTTGGAAATATACACGCTATTGCCTTTAGAAATGCAGCATGTTCACCAGCCATTTTGCTCAACTCATTTTCATTCCATATGCTTACTATACTTTGCAAAATCTAATTAAGTAACTGAGGTAGCAGTTTACAAGCAATATTTGATAAATTTTTAAGCCAAAGGTTAAGTGGTATCCAGAGTGAAACCTGTTCAGTTGCAAGACACATCAGAAGTTTTTAAGATATTCTTGTATTGAAATAATTGGATATAGAAGTACTTATACAAGTGATAATAACATAGTAAAAAGTTATTTGTTCCCAAAATATTAATACGTTTGTTAATTCACTTAGATATGCCAAAATGAAGTGTAAAATTCATTAATGTGCTAGCTAGACAGTTTTCACTGTAGGAAGCTGGGTTTAGTGTCATATGATGAATTCATCATACCCTCATAGGTTTTCCTCTCTCCTCCCCTCTGTGATGGGCATCTGCCTCGGACCATATGGTTTCGGAAAATTTTAATTGAAATTCTTCTGTCAAGGAACTGAGCTGGAGAAAGCCTAACTTGCTTATAAATTGCTAAAAATTTTGTAGAGACCTTCTGTTTCCATGTGGAGGAGCAGGAACTTGAAGCTTAGCACAGGCGGGTAACTTGTGCCAGGGACAGGCTTTTGCTTTCGATGAAAGTCTGCCGAATATTGGCCAACTTGTGTACCTTTCACAATTTGTTCATTTCCAACAGAGACTTTCTGGAGTCTCTTGTGGCTGTGTCCTCATGAAACCTGTGTTCTCTGGGATTTGATGAGTCTCTTGTGACTGTGTCCTTATGAAACCTCTCTTGGCTTCTCTTGCTGGCACATCTATAGATGGCGGTGTCCTGTCACAGGTCCAGTGCGTGGTCCAGGTGCTCGTGTGCCGTCGCCACGGGTGGCAGGGCAGGCTGGTGGAGCTCTGCATTGCCCTCAGTTGGAGTTTTAGCCATCTGACATTGCCAAATGTGGGTTCTTGTGAATGATCACTGGCTCTAAACTTTTGCCCCGCTGTGCAGTTCTCCATATCTTCCTGACCCAGCATATTGTCATGATGGTTAAAAGCTAGTGTAAAAATTGAGGTAGACATTGATGCTCTTCTGGCTGATCTGCTAAGCTAAGCWCAGAGGTTTAGTGAGTATTGATTATGTTGCAGAGACAAACAGGTGTTTCTTGAAATTCACCTTTGCAGCTGTTTATGGGTTCTTCAACTACAGCTGCTACCATGAGGCTTTAAAAAAGAAAGCAACTCCTGGAATAAACACCCTGCTGCAATGGTGTGTTGAGAGTGTGCTACCAGGGCAGCCCTTGCTGGGGATGTGGGCTGAATGTGCCCTCGGAGCCAGCAGCTCTGTGGGAGGAGGCAGGAGGCTGGCTGCTGGGGAGCTGTGCTGGAGCTGAACAGGGTGAAGCAGCGAGGGCTTGGGGAGCTGCTGGGCAGAGGAGGACACACACCTAGGTTTAGCAGCTTGCATGGGAGGGAGCCGAAACTGAGAGTGCCRTAGCAGCTGAGGCCTGGTTAATTCCTGTTTCAGTTTTCTTGGTCATTTTTTCTCATGTCGTACATGCCTTGGTGGTTTGTGAATGGRGATTAGGTTAAAAGAATGATTTAAGTTCCTTGATTTTATTTTTTGTGTTCATGCATCTTTCTTTTGCTTAGCAAATGTGAGCATTCCCAATAGCTGGATCAGAGGACTAAGGTAAAGACTTTTATTGGTCTTATTCCCCTGTTGCTACCTTTGGCAAAATGTTAGAAAAATGACATTGTGGATCTGATCATCAAATCATTGTGCATCTTTTTCACGTGCCTCTTGAACTATTCCAGTTAAGTTTTTAACCCTTGTATAACTGCCTCTCCTGCCTTTCTTCATTAAATACATAGTTTCCTGGTTTCAAGCAGAATGGCTGAGAAACTTGGAATATTCCACTGTATTTTGTAGAAGCCCAGTTTATAAAAATTGGTGAGCTCCTTAGATGATGTAATCTAAAAAGAAAGACTTAATAGAACAGCCTCCTTCTTTTATTGCAACACAGAACTTAATGTTGACTGAACGTTGAATCAAGGAGCAAAATGTCACTATTCCTGCATTTCTTTTTTATTTCTAGCCATATGTAGCTTTGAGAATATTAGTCTTACAGAGATGAAGTCTACTTCTAGCACAGAGCAAGTCTTTATGAGCAATTTTCACTGGCAGATTAAGAAAGCTGTGACAAAGCTATTTACATATTGCCGGTAAATATGGTCTTGCACTGTTACCACATTGAGGTCTTGTTCCATTAGTAAAATTTTATAAAGTAGCAAATACCATTTTTGTACTGAAGTAAGTACAATATGCTAAAAATGTTTATAGACAGCCTTTAATATCATGCTCTTGGACTGTGCCTGATACTGTATGGTGCTGGTGATAAGAGTAGAGAATTAGGAAAAATTCCAATGTAGGCACAGTGGAACACATTATTGCAGTGGGGGTTCAGGATCTTGTTAGTGTAATGTTTATGGATATGGTTTATGTGTAACTTAGTGAAACATCTTAAAAATGCATTGTAGTTTGTATGTGCATAATGCTGTAACATTATGATATTTTTGTAATATCAGTCATGAAAAATGTACTGTATCTCACAAGAGACAGCTGGCATTGCAACTGGCACTTCTGATAGTCAGGCTGTGTACTTCCATCTTGTCACTGATGTTTGAAAACCTTTTGGTCAGTGTAGAGCTGGGGTGATTATGTGAACCCTGTGGGAACAGAAAACGTCTGAAGAGTGTTTTTCTGTTTGTGCTAAACAGAGTGAGGATTAATTGAAATGTACTACCAAGGAAGACTAAACAACAAGTGTCTGTATCTTTTTTTCACTATTATTTACCTGATGTTGTAGAAGCTCCCAGCATCTTTCAAATACACAGTGTTCTCTTGGATCATAACATTCCTTTGTTTAGTGGACTTACTTATAAAATAAGCGTAAGKAAGCATGTAGGACTTAGTTGTGTTAGTTCCCCATACATCTAAGTAGTCTTTGCTCATGGTATTTTCCGAATGACTTAAGTTGTTTTGCATAATGGCAAAAATTTCCTTGGCATTTGCGCCCTAGCCTCGTGAAAGCTTAGTTAGGACTTTATGTGCCAATGCACACAGAAGCCCTCTGATCGTCTGGGTGTCTGCCCACGGGTAAACGTAAAGGACGGACAGAGGGGGTCCTGTTGACTTCTGTAGGGCTACTGTGCACCGAAAGCATGCGTGCGATGCCTTGCTGGTCTGAGTTCCACGTTGTAGACTTGCAGTAGTGTGCAAAACCTGATCTGAGGTCTGCTGTGTGTGATGCTGGCAATGCGTGCATTCAAAACAAGAATTCCTACTGGCAGAATAAACCTCTGCATTTTATTGTCTCCTTGAAATAGACCTAGCAAACTACGAGTGGTCAGCTTCTCAAAGGGCACACCTAAATATATCCTTGTTTTCAGAGATGGAGACAAACCCCCTCATAGGTGAATCACTCGGAAAAACAACAACAACAACAGTAACGAAAAAACCCAAACAAGAATTTTATCCTGACGCACCCAGACAAATAGCAGTCCCAAATGTTGATGCTGTGGGCTGAAAGGTGCGATGTGTCGGGCTCCGTTTCCGTGCGCGGTGCCTCARCAGCCCTGTGCTCGGCGGAGGGCTATAATTAGATTAGCAGCCTGCTCAGCAGCGCTGCCAGCCTGCGAGCCTCAGCGAGCATGTGCTGGATTCTGCATGTGCCTCCCGCTTATTGGCGGCCGGGGTTGCTGCCTGCCGGTTTGATAGGTTTCCCCAGTAATCTTTATGCTGCATTACAGACATAGATACAGAGGTACTGCGTGCAGGCAGCGGGAGAGGTGCTCAGCTTGTAGCGTAAAAGAAAGCCCACAGATGAAAGGCACTGGTCTTTGTTGCAAGGCATCAGTACTTAAGGACTGCTAGCTGGGAGCGGAGAGGTCAGTGAAGGAGTTTTACTTGGTGGTAATTACTTTCAGGTCTTTATCTCTCCGGTAAAACAGTCATGCATGAAATGAATACTGTTAATCATGTCATCTGTTTAATTTGATCTTGCTTTCATTAATATCATGTATACTCGGGTGGGAGAGCCATCAGATTACAAAACATATCATTAGAGTGGGTTCAGTTCAAAAATAGAGTGTATTTATATGAGAATATTGCTTTCATTTGAAATTTTGAGCCTGTGCATGGGAGTGATTTTACTGGTTGCCTTTTGTTATGCTAATGGCAATATTTCTTTTATTGGAATGTTTTCTGCCGAGTAATTGAATTAGAGCATTTATAACTATTAGCATATGAAGATAAATCTGTAAATAGTGATTAATTTAAAGAATAATTTTGTGAAGTATTCTGTAATATGATTATAGCAATAACTGTCTTGATGGTTCTCTTGCAACAAGGTAGAGGGACGAGGAGTAATATGCTATTGTTCTTTCAACAAAGATGCTGGAGCCTTCATGTTTGGGTGGATTCTTTGTTTCATCTGCTGGGTTTTATTTTAAGTGGCTTTCAAAATGAAACTAAAGCTATTCAGCCTGGTAGATTTCAGTATATCCTTTGCCTGCACATACATGTATTTTATACATATTTATTGTTCTCAAAGGCTGAATTTTGGCCCAAAGCCTTGTTTATTGTGAGAACTGCCTCCAGCAGTAGAAACTAGATATATATATGCCGATCTTTTAATTGGTGATTTGGAGATTATTACAGTATTTATCATAGCATCATACTCATTTAAGTTCTTTTCATACTTGACCTACGCATCAATTGATCACAACTTTTCCTATAAAAGGCATGCATATTTAATGAGAACGTTCTACAGTGAAAGCTGTTCAGAACAAAAGGAAGCAAGCATAAAGTATTAAAGAAAAGTCTCATAATGTAGTCATGACTCATTTGATGAGTTTTGAATATTAAGGCTGACTGGTGAGGCTTCAGAGTTAATGCCCTTGTCTGTGTCAGACTCCAGAGCCCACATGAACTTGTATATTAAGTCACCAGTCATCTGGCTGGCTGGCTGCCACCATGCGTCCGAGCTACGAGTAGATTGTCTCAGCCAGGATCAGAAAGGTGTTAGGAACAGGAGCTATTTTGGTATTAGTCTTCATTCTTCCCTTTGCACTTATCCTTGAAGAGGTTTTTTCTGTTGTATAAACCAAAGCAAAATTTAGGTTGTTCCCTTTTGAAGTATGTGGTGTGAAACTGTGTTACCTACTGAGTAGATACCCTTAAATGTGAGCATTTATTCAGTTGTCAACTTTATGTAGCAGTGGGTACAACAAAGACACATGCTTCATTATTTGTGATTGTATATTCAAACAGAAGAGTRTTTGGGAGGTTTAATCACAGCTGGTACATTACTGTTTGTTTGAAGTTTTGCTGTTGACTGAAACAGTTAACTTGGTGTATATTTTAGTCAAGAGCAAGGGTTTTTTTTATTCCAGGAGTCGTTTTTGAAGTTGTCTTCTTTTAGGTAGACTTGGAAAATGGCATTTTTGCATTGTGACAGTTAACCCTGGACAGGGAGGACTCAGGATGTGAAGGCATGTTGTTCTCAAGCTGTTTCATATTCCCTCATTGCCCCAAGTTAACAACCAAAAGTGTTTTAAAGATGCTCTAAGCTGATTTATGCCTTCTGCCTTTTTTAACAGAGGCTCACCTTAAGTAATTTATCTATGTTTTTATAACCTTTTCAACAGTATCCCATGAAGGAATAACTGAAATCAGTGTTAGTAACAATGAAATGTAGAAGGTAATATCCTCAGCTGAATCACRTTTACCATATCCAGACAGTGGGTTTTCAGGAGAAGAGAGGCTGATATTTTCTACTCCGTGTATTACGCTATTCTTATTTGGAAGCAACATAAAGTATGTCTGGAAAAATGCTGTAAAAGTTACCATATTTTTGGTGGTGGATACAGGTAATAYCACCACCCACTGAAACTGAAATGCYGCRCTAGCAGCTATCCAGGCGTGGATGTCTGCCTCCAGAATGAGCTGTGATGATCTTTGCAAGCATCACAAGAAAACGTGTCAGTTGTGAAATTAGAAGTGGTGACATTGTAATTTAACTTTGCAATATCTTAACAGCAAGGAATATGCTACTTTGTTATTGCTTCATTTTGTTACAACCTTATTTTTCTTCTTGGTGAACTAAGAAAACAAATTGAAGCAACAGTTTGTTACTCCCTAAAAAGTTGACRTCCTTTTTGCTATAAGCATATTTTAACTATAACCAATGTATTGCTCCAGGAAATTTAGCACACTTCAGATTATTATCAATGTGATTTTGTATTTAAGCTTTGTCAGTGAGTTTCTTGATGTAGAAGCTTTTAATTACTCTTTTGTTAGGAGTTGTATGCCTAGCATATCTGTTATGTGCCTCTGTGAACTGTTCTCATTTCTGATATGTTGCCCTGTAGTTAAATCTCCAAGTCCTTTGTTATGTGAAAAGGAACACAAAGTTTCTTTCCCAACAGGAATACAGTATGTATGTGTGTATACATATGTATGGTAAAGGCACAAAAGTATGTTGTGAAAATCAAGATCTCAAGTGTTTAATTTATATATGCATGTAAATATGTATAAATGCATATATATTTTCTACCATGTAACTCTAGCATATGTGCATGTAGAAAACACTTCCAATGTCATACCAGTATTCTCATCATAATCCAATAGAAATACTYCTGGAAGAGTAATGTTGGAAACACCAGATTTGGCTGCTGGCTGGAGATGGGATATATGCAGTAAACTGAGTGGCTGTAATAAACAGTGCTGCGCTAGCTCTTCTCTATTAAGATATTATGTCTTTTTACTGCTATGCATATAAGTGAATTTCGCATTACTTAAACCCTTACCAAGTCTAAGGGGAAAAGATGATACTTAAGGTTAACACATTTTTTTTGTAGCCTGTAAGCAATGAAAGAGATACTCCGGAAAAAGTCGTAGGGATTTGAAGTATTACCACGGTGTTTATTYTGTAGGATTTGTACTTACATGCCTTACAGTTTTTAAGTCGAGTAGCAGCAAGTGATATATGCATAAAGGTATTAGAATGAGAAAAGTGGCATTTTGCCCTAAAGCTCCTTTTTGCTTTTCYTCTGTTTTTTGGAACCAGCACCAGTTATTACTTTGCTGATGAAATGACTGTCTGCTTAAATGGTTGAGACATTCAATAGCCCATCTGTAAATGCTTATTATAACACTTTGAGAGTTCACAGGAAATCAATAGCCTGTTTTCTGTGTTTTTTTGAGTGAAGGTCATTTTAGTCTTCAAATCTGAAGACTTTTGGGCTGGGTGGTGTGAAGGCACAGGATGAGCCCTCTCGGTGGAGCTTCCCTCCGTGGGCTCAGCACAGTGTGCATCAGCTTGGGAAGGCCTTATTGTGACACTCTTCCCACACTGATGCAGCAGCACTGTTTAACGGGGTCCAAAATGTGACCATGTTCTCTGCATGCAGACAGCTGTTGCTCCAGTTCAGAGACATGTGTCCTCCCGTGCCCTGGGACTGGGCACAGGAGAGCCAATGGCAGGGAATGTCTGCCCTGCCCTGCCTTCCCCTTCTGCAGGGCTCTGCTTGCCTGGCACGAGTTATCCTGGGGACTAACCACGTGGATTTTGAAACTGGATGGATGAAATATGTCTAGCTTTGGGCAGCTGAGTGTCAGACATTTGCAATGTTAAGAGTAGGGTTGTGTTTTATAGAGCAGAGAGTGAAAGTGGCTCTTTCTTGCAGTTCTCACAGTGGTATGGTGAATTAAAAGCAAAAAGGATATTATTTTTTTTTTACATTTAATCACCTGTTATGGTTAATTTTAATTGTTCTTAAATGTATTACCTGCAGTATTAAGTGTGACTTGATAAATGTAGAATACAGCCAGCAAATAGTAATCTTGGATGCTATTGTCTGCATAATCCTGGTAATGAGATTCCTRTCTTAATTTCATGTTGTCTTTCATGGATGTGCTTTGGCCACCTGCAGACACAAATATTTGGTGCATCTTTCCATGAAGCACCTGGAGCTTCCAACCCACATCCTCACTCTTTATATGTGTCATTTTTAAACATTAATTGTCTGTTTCGTAACAGATGTTATTTGGRTTTGTGCCCTGTTGTGTAGCTCTTGCGTACTTCTGTAGTATATTGGTTTATTACTTGAAACAGTATTTATACATTGATGATGATCCCATGGCCATTTACTTACTTGGCTGCTTATCTGTTGGRTATTGTAGAATATTGTAGAATTTTACTGTGTCATCCATACCTTCCTGAATAAAAACCCCAATTAATGGCAAAGAAGGATATTAAATTCTTGCCTTTCTTTTGAGAGAGCTTAGCATTATGAAAGTTGGTAGATAAAGCCAAAGGTTGTTCTACTTCCTGTTTAGGAAGTCTGTCGAAACAATTCTGTAGCAAAGTARTGCAGTGTGTCAGAGGACTTGTCTGGGTTATTAGTGCTGTTTAGCTGGAGAGAAATGTGAATATCTAGATTTGCAGTAGTATGCACATTTTCACAAGTTTATTTCACAAGAATATTTGGCTCTTTCATCTATTTAGTCCTTTAGAGTCCATGGTTATAAGTGKTTTTTTTTAAGGTCTGAGTATTGGTTTTGTATATTATTGAAGGAGAAATGTTAATACGGTGTGGTGTGTTGGCCTATAATACAAAAGCATAGTATGATACAGTGCCTGTGCCAGAATGTTTCCTGCCTGTATAATCTAGGCAGAAAAAGGCCAGAGTGGAAGGGAGAAACAGAGACAATAAAGATGAATTATCTTTTATGTGACCACAAACTGTGGAGTTGCAAGGTAGACTGAACARTCTGTGCTTTAGGATTATAAACCGTCACTGCAAATGTCTTTACAAAGAGTAAAAAAATATAAGATCAGTGTAACTATTCCTGTCTATATAAGAGCTTACAGTACAAACTTCCCAGGGTAAGGATGATTTCCCTCTGTCTCAATGTCATAATTGTCATTGGGTATTTTGGGCATTGCAGTCATCTGGAAATGAGTGTGCAGCTTTGTATTTCTACTGTGACATTACAACAGCAGTCTAGTCAGAAGATCTATGAGAGGCGTGATAAATATTATTCCTTCCTCTTCCATTAYTGTTACATCAGTCCCCTGTTTTCCTTTACCATATTGTGGAGTGCAGAGGTTGCTATTTTGGCCCCTAGCTCTCCAGGGACTGGGTAAAGCCTGGCAGGGACTGTGCAATTGCTGTAAATTTTCTRTGAAAGACAGGTACCATGGAGGGTGCAGCAGAAGAGGACCTCAGAATATGATGATGTCATTATCCTCCAGTGTTTTGGTGCTTCTTGTTTCTCTTCACCACAGTTCTCCTTTTCTTGCTGCCACCACCTTTCTAAATTTGTCTGCTCCATTTTCCCATTTAAATCTACTCTTCTTTTTTTCCCACTTTCTCCAATCCCTCTCTCTGCCCTTCAGTTTCTACCTGTCATGCAACCTTGGGCTCTTTGAACTCTTTGCAGCCACCTCTCCCTTTTTGGGAGGTGAGTATCTGTGCTGGTTTCAGCTRGGGTAGTTGAATTTCCTCCCAGTGGCTGTATGAGGCTCTGTTTTGGGTTTGTGCTGAACACAGGGATGATAATACAGAGATGTTTYTGTTGTTGCTGAGCAGGGCTTACACAGAGCCAAGGCCTTCTCTGCTTTTAGTGCTGTCACGCTGGTGAGGAGGCTGGGGGTGCATGGGAGGGTGGGAGGAGACACAGCCAGGACAGGTGACCTAAACTGACCAAAGGGATATTCCAGAGCATAGGGCATCATGTTCAGTGTGTAAAGTGGGGGAAGAGGAGGAAGGGTGGATGTTTGGAGTGATGGTGTTTGTCTTCCCAAGTCACTGTTACAGGTGATGGGGCCCTGCTCTCTGGGAGTTAGCTGAACACTTGCCTACCCATGGGAAGCAGCAAATTCCTTGTTTTGTTTTCCCTATTTAACTGTCCTTATCTCAACYCATGAGTTTTCTAGCTTTTACCCTTCCCATTCTCTCCTGCTCATTGGAGGAGTGAGCAAGTGGCTGCTTGGGGCTTGGCTGCTGACTGGAGTTAAACCACAACAATATCCAAAAATATCATTTATGCAGGAGGTGCCCAAGGACAGCACACAGGTGAAGAATGTAARTTCTCTTACCAAAGATGCTTGATTTTTTAAAGTTATTGTGTATTTATTTGTTGGAGCAAGATGTCCTTGACTCCTGCTTGGAAAGCTCRTTCTGACAAATACAAATTGTACCCCTGACCTTTTCAAGTCTGACATATCTGCTTTTTTTCCTCTCAGCCAGTTACCTCTTTACTGAAAGCAAGCATCTCCGTTCATCTTCCTGTCATCTCTAGACCAGGCCTTTCTTGAGTGATTTATGAGCTTTGCTGGCCACTTTCTGCAAACAGGGCTCCTTTCCGTCATGCCTTTATACAGGTACCTCACACTAGCCGTGTTTCTGTAAGAGCTTGACCCAAGGAGCTGCTTCTGCTCCTCCTGCTCTTCAAAGGTGTCTCAGACAGTTGTGGCACATTACTGACCTGAATTTTGACAGCTTCACTGGTACCTGCAGGGCTCCAAGGTGTGTGGGTACTTAACAGTCTTAAAGTCACATTTATTTTGCTCTTTGTCTTTTGCTGGCACTTGGCGCATTTGCCACACTGGGTGCCTAAAGGATCCTGCCACAGGCTATCCGCTGGGAGGAGGTTTTTCAGACTGCCTTCACTAACTCCTTATGGAAAAACAGCCAAGCACATTATGCTCCTATACTCTGCTAAAGTATATAGGATTTGGGTTCTTCATCTGTAGTGTGACTTGATGAGGACTACAGTATGTGTAGAAAAACTGGGATGCTTCTTTACTGAGCTCTCTTTAGAGACAGAGTTTTTSCAGGTATTTTCTCTTTCCTTATGCTACAAAACAACTTATACTTTCATATTTTATTTCAGCCTGAAGTACTAGAGCCTAAATTTGCAACTCTGAAGCCTAAATTTGCAACAAAAGCATGTCTGTAACTAACTCTTAAAACGCATCCATTCTTAGAAGACATTACAGATACTAAATCCATCTGGTGTTGAATTACCATTGATTTTTTATATTTACTCCTACTTCTGGCTTTGTGGAACGTAGTCCTGGAAGCCTTAGGATCCTGCACAGAGCTCCACCCCCCCCCCCCGCTTTTCACTAAAATTAATTATAGAATTTTCAGAGTATATAAATACCTGATTGTGGGGGAGTAAAGACCATGGAGCCAGGCTCTTCTCTGTGGTTTTCCGTGATAGCACAGGAGGCAATGGGCACAAACTGAAATACAAGCAATTCCATTTAAAGGTAAGCAAATGCTTTTACTCTGAGGATGGTCGAACACTGGCACAGGTTGCCCCAAGAAGTTGTGAAGTCTTCATCCTTGGAGATTTTCAGAACCAAACTGAGATGTGGTCCTGGGCAACCTGCTCTAGGTGGCCCTGCTGTCAGCAAGGGCTTGGACTAGACTAGCTCTAGAAGTGCTTTCCAGCCGCAGCTGTTCTGTGATTCTGTTACTAGAAGTCTCCAAACAGCAGACCAAGCAGGCCTTGCAAGTCTAGGCATGTTGTTTTCTTATATATTAATTCTGCTGTCCAAACAGTTAACATTTTATACCTGGGTATACCCTAKGTATGAGAGTGTACATGTATAGGTATGTATACACCCACCTATTTCTGTCTCCACTGTAAACATACTTGAAAACTAGGACAAGCTGGAGAATATCAAAGATGGAAAAGGTAGGAGTAGAATGTTTTATATATATATTTTGAATATCCTAATGCCATTTCATACAGGCCACACGTGCTTTATGCAGCCATTGAGGTTTTTTTTTTTTCTTTTCCCATAAATATGCTACATCTGTATAGTAAAACAAATGCTGGATAAAATTGCTTTAAAGAAGCTTTATTTTCATT
This sequence comes from Parotia lawesii, assembly GCA_003713295.1. NCBI lineage: Eukaryota > Metazoa > Chordata > Aves > Passeriformes > Paradisaeidae > Parotia > Parotia lawesii. The sequence goes on along the minus strand of RAHM01000148.1, from coordinate 305,105 downwards.
AGATTATTTCTCTTGGGCACTACTTATACATAATTGCATCTTTGTTCCGGTGCACATTGTGTGTAAGTGGGCACAAATCGTCCAGGAGGAGATCTGGAGGAGAGAAAGCAGAGAGCAAAAGGCTCTGGGTCAGAAGAAGGAGGTTCACCCTCAGCTAGACTCCTCTTTCTCAAAAAGGTAGCTCTAAATTAAGCAGTAAACACGTAAAAACTGGCCCAAGTTTGTGTATCTATACAGAGAASTCAATAGTTTGGATTTTTTCAAATACTTTTTGGAGTCCTGCATGGGCGTAATTATGGCTTTGCTGGTATTCAGCCCTATTTCTGCAGCCCACAGCTGTCTGTTTGTCTTACGGTATTCTTGAAAACTAGAAAGCTGGGCAAGGCTGACTGCTAAAATTACGTGTAGTCTCTTGGTGTATAGGTGATCCTCAGGGGTAGTGTTGGAGGAAGCTGTGAGCATCCTTTGTAGCATGAATTGGATACTTTGTGGGGAAAAGGGGACATTTGCACAGTTCTTCGTCATGTCCTGTCAAAGCCTTGAATCTTGCCTTACAGCGTTAACACATTTTCTTTCTCCCTTTCAATCCACATTAAAGTCAATTTTCCCCTTCTTTAAATGATGACCATCATTAGTATTATGTTGTTTGGGGTTGAAGAAATTTTCTTCGTTTATGTCTTGGCAAGATAAGTGGCAGAGCATTCAGACTTGGGGTTTTATATATAAAGTTAAAAGAACCATTATTTTTGTTCCTATAAGCATTTGGATTTTTATTTGTTTAAGTAAATGGCAATGCCGTGTTCTCTCTTCTGATGCTTCATGGTCAAATATGATGTGGGGTTTCGTTTTTCCTGCTTGTTCACAGGTTTTGAAATAACTTCTTAAAAATGCACTTGCAAAAATAACAACAGTAATAATAAAATCTGTTTTGAAGATGAAAGAAACCAATCTCTGGTTCTGAGAGCTGCTTAGTTCCATGTTTAACACACCAGCATCAATCACAGCCACTAGGAAGTTCGGAACTTTTTTTTTGCTGTTGAATTTTCAAAAATTAATCTGATAAACCCTTTAATCCTTATGAACTGTACCATTCATTTTAGTTTAGCAGTTATGCCTTTTACTCTTGAATAGATTACTTTTCTCGGGTCAATGCARTTGTCTTTTGAAAATCATTTAGAGGTATCCACTGGCACTGAAGTTGTCTTGTCAGGTATCGCAAACATGCAGAATGAATGGGTTTGCACTGACAGCTTCAGTCTCCCTTCCCTGCTTTTCTCTGCCTCCTTGCCTGTGTGTTTTTAATCATCCCTTCCTTTCTCTGTCCCCCAGCCCCTTTTCTTCCCAAATCTATAAAGCTCATATTTGCTGTGATTTTCAAATTCAAGGACTGGTAGGCCACCTGAAGCAAGAAGAAAAAGTCCTGTTCGTATTTTAAAATGTGAAGCTTGCTTTTCTTTTCCTTTTCATGATATATCTGGAAATGTTCAAATGTTTGATGTGACATTGTTCACTTAAAGTGAGACCTGCTTGTAACTGAAGCTGCCCTGCAAGCCAGAGGTCGGCTCAGCGCTGCCAGCAGTGAGCGAGCGCAGGCTGTCAGCATTGTGACTGTCGCTTTCTTGCGTGGTTCTGCCCTTCCAAACTCCACGGGGAAGAGACAATGGAATTGTCAGAAGAAGTTCCTGTTCAGCTACTTGGACTATTGACATGATGTTCCCCAAGGCAGAGTTTACTGTGAATTTACTGGACTTTTTTCAGGAACTTGATGTCAGGTCTTCAAAATGGGGTTAGCAATAGCGCCTTCAACATGTACCAGGGTGTGAGTTTCCTGCTCTTCCTCACAGCTGGAAAGGAGTTTTCATTAAGTGTGGAGATGTTGGATGAGCTCCTTTTTTAGGATGTTTCTTCCTGAAGCCTGCCAGTTGGAGGATCCTGTCACACCAGGCCCAGGGGTGATGAAGCAACTGCAAGTTCCACAAAGGTAGACTTGCACCAGGGGCTTTTGTGCAGAGCACTATGACAGAGGTGTGACTTTTTGAGATCATTGCAATAGTCTGAGATCATTGCAATGTTTGGTTTCTTTCAGCCGGAGGTACCAATCAAAACATGACCCTGTGCCTTGCACTGTTGCATCAGTGCCTTTGCTCCACTACGGAAAAATTTGGAAGCTCTGAGTGTTTTTGTAAAGAGGAGAGAAACCTAGCTATGGTGATACCTTTGGGGACTCCATTTGAGTTTTGTCTTCAAAATGAAATTGTTTATTGCATTTAGAAAATAAGTTGCTAAGACTAAGAAACAGGTGGATGAGGTTAATTTTTACTACTGGTTTATTTCAATTTTTTACGCTTGTGGGAGAAGTCGGGTGGCCCAGTTACAAATGCAGAACTGATATAGCCTCAAAAAAAGTAATTGCATTTTTCCTTCTCAAAGAGAAAACCATAGTAAGTGTAATTCTGCTTCAGTCCCCATTGTATCTAGTATGATTTTAGCATAGTTTTGGAATCCAGGGGGATTTCCTTATTTCACATGAGCTGTCACCTGAGGTGAATTGTACTTCTTTAAATGTACTCTCCCTTGAAACTTAAGTCTTTAAATAGTCTGAATAAGTTTTGAATGCTTGTGTTGCCTTTGGTATTAGATTAAAACTTTTATTTCTGTATAGATGTGGGGTTTGTCTGTATAATTTTTAAGTACATGAAAACAGGGTTAGCATTAATCTCTCTTCTAAGTTGTCCTCTGCTCAGCTGGAATCTTTAATTTGCTTTCAGAGCCTTTTAAAGGCTTTTCAGAGCCTTTCAGTGTCCCAATATTTCTTATTGATAAAGGTCACTTAGCTTGTGTAGGAAGTGCAATTTCTGTCAAGTTAACCTACTGAGAGCCATGTGCCTTTAGGAGCCTTTATGATGATCTTTCCAGACAAAGTAGCACTTACACCACCTTCATAAATTCTCTGTAAGGTAAAAATTCTGCAATCCACTTGAATTAGAAAATATCTTTTTTCATCCTGTCTTAAACATGTTAATCTTTTATAATAATAATAATAATAATAATGAAAAATGGAGGTGTAAACAAAATCAGTCATCACCACATACCATAGCAGTGGAATAAAAACTGACTAGTCCTATTTAATTTCTTCCAAGGTCCTCGTAAGCAGGGAAAACCCATATCTTGAAGATTTTCTCAGTGTAGCCTGTCTGAGATGCAGGCTTCTCTATCTTCCCGTGCTGTGAAATCTGCCATCCGTGTGTCTCATCCTACTACTGAAGTACTGTGTTGTCACTTTTCAAGCCTGGATGAAAGCAGCCTTGTCCCACTTGCATCAGTTCTGAATATTGCTTGAAAGAGCATTTCCCAAAGCTTGTGGCTTTGGTCATATCACCTGTCTTTACATCTTTTGTTGGTTCCTTCTTCTCTGTTGTACCCAATATTGAAACTCCTGGTAAGATATCCTAACATAATCTGTCATCTTCCATTTATTACCAGAATTTTTGGTTTCTTGTCTTCATAATGCCATCCTAAGTCACCTTGTTACACTTTCAAACACTAAGCTTTGTGCTTTGTTTTACATCCTTTCCAGCTGGGAAGAGCTAATACTGTTTAAATAAATTCAGTGTGCTCCACTGTGTGTTATGGTCTTCTTTTAATTTACCTAGTATCACCAGGCAGTCTTGCAAAATGAGTATTAGTAACATTTCAATTAAGACCTAGAAAAAGATCTTTTCAGAAGGACCTGTGCTTGTAACAGTGCATCTGTAGAATTATATCTGCTGGGAAGACTTTTCTGTGCAGATGGTAGGCAAAGGCTTGTAAGGCAACAGGAACTTTCTGTGGTGTCACTGATTACAGAGAACAAGTCTAGTCTAGTGGCGTTTCTAGATGAATGGATTTGTCTGCAATGAGAAATACCATCAGTTACAAATGCAAATTGTCCTGGGAAGGAAGATAAAGTATAATGTTTATACAAGATAAAGGAAATCTTTAAGAATAATGAAATTAAATACAACTTGTTGTGGAGCTATTTGGTATTGAAGGTGCTAAACAAACTCAGTATGTGTTTTCTGGAGCTTCACAAAATGATTTGTGCAGATCTGGTGGCTGTGGGAGCAAAGGAAGACTTGAGGGTTGCATTGTGACTTGGCAGAGGGGATGCAGCTTACCTTCAGGAGCCAGGAATTGCAATAATTATTACACTTTCCTTCCCCTGAGTGCTTTTCTTCATGTACAAAATGGGAGTGACATGGTCCAACCCATGTCATGGTTCCAAGCATTAAAAAACTGTTTAATACTGCTCTGGAAGACCAGAGGGGATTTTGTTGTTGTCCTTTCAGGTTTGGTGGTGGGGTTTTTTAACAGATGCCTGAAAGTCTTAAGGCCAGTTTTGTTTGCCAGATTATTCAAAACTGTGCTGCATGCACTGGCTTCCAGTGAAGGCAATTGGCAATACTACTGTGAGGTCACTCTTAACAAAAAGAGAACAACAATCAAAGGAAAAAAAAAAACACCCACCACCAAAGAACCCACAACCAAACCTTTTTATTGAGACCTTTACCTATATATCTAGTGTTCATATAAAAACACTTGGGAGTGCAGAGCTATTAAAATCACTGGGGCACTGTTGAAAGAAATCAAAAAACTTCTGAACATTTACTGCTGCTAGATATGTAGGAGAGATTTGCAAACAGTGCCTTTCTTAAGGATTGAGAAAGTATTATTTGTTTTTGTTATACTAAGAATTACAAGCATGAAGAATGTCACAGGTCCCTTGCAGGTACCAAGTGAGTYGTTTGTGAAATACGATCACAGAGGTCCACTTGGTACCACCACACTTCCATAGGTGAAAGTCACTGATGATAACTTAGGGCAGATAAGTTTTTAAAAAGTACTGGGTACTAGTTTAAAGGAGGGTGAGAACAGACTAAAATTAAGGAATTTCCTGGTTTAAGGATTGAAGTAAGTACGGGAAACGAGATGCACCTTGAAATTCAAATGGACTCTGAGCCTTTCTCTGTCTTAGAAATATGGTGGCCTGTTTCTTCTGGGGTTACCACAGGGGCAACATTTTGTTAAAGTTAGTTTAGTGTAAAGGTAACACATGAGAGAAGTTCACAATTGCCATTAAGGATCACAGAAAATGCACAAAACCACTGGGGYTGGGCAATTCCCAGCTCTGGTCTGGACTGCAGTGGGGGAAGCTGGAACAGGCAGGGGGGTCCCTGAATGCCCCTGCAGCCCCTCACACTGGGACAGCTCACCTCAAGGGTGGAATCCCCTTGACTGGGCTAAGCCAAACCTGTTGCCACAGTGCCATTGGTGTCAGTGAAGAGAAATGGGCAGGTATGGGTATGGCTTCTCCAATCAACTTGGGTGGTGGAGGTGGTCCTTCTCCTCTGCCGGCTGTGGAAGGGACAAGATACATGGCTTTTATGTGGCTGCAGTTTGTTGGCTGTGTTGCTATACTTGGAAAGCTGTTTCTGAACCTAACTCCTATACTGGTTGGAAATGGTTTCATTTCCAGCATGAATTTTTACTTTTAGTTAGCAGCATTTTCTATGCTGATAACTTCAAACTTGTTGCACTGCAGTGTGATGTGGGTTTTTTTTCCCTCCATATGTACTCCACTGTGGAGTGGAGGAGCATCTGTAAAAAAGAAAATATTTTTTCCAGCATAGCTCTCTTGTATCGGCCTTTCATGTTTATGTAGATTGTATGCATCTAGTGGCAGTTTACAGAAGAGTGGTGGAAGAATCCTTGTTCCACATCAAAATCTGTGTATACTCACATACACGTATCTGTATCTATCTATCTATATGTAGATAAAGTTTTAAAATCTGAAAACATTTGCCATGACAATGGGGCGTGATCACAAAGGCCAAAAGTCTTGTGCAATTTGGCCAATGCTTCCCACCGAAACTGATAAGAGGTGTGGGAATTGCCTGTAATGGTCACTGCCTAAACATTGCGTGGCTTGGGAAGAAACCTGATCTCTACCACAGGAGGGCAAGTTCAGGGACAGCTGTTCAATCTCAATTGCTTTTCAAGGCAGTTGGGGTTTGTATGTGTGTGGTACCTGAGAGGGTGTAGCTGACATCTTCGCAGTTAAAAGTAATCTCACCACCAGCACGTGGGTGCTTTGCTGTGCCTCTCTGTGGTTCTGGGGGGTTTGGAATGGGTAAGAAGGCAGCAGCTGGAAGCAGGTTTGAAAGATGAGGAGGGGCATGCTGCTGTTGGGGCTGGGGCCATCCTGGGGCTGAGCTGGTGTATTCCTCATGTACCTGTCAGCATGTTGAGAGGTGRGCGTGCCAGTCCATTGACTGAAATMTCTTAAAGTTTGGTAGTGGTTGCTAAGCAACTGCAAAACACTTCAAAACGRGATTTTTTTCCTTACCCATGGACAGTTTTTGCAGCAGGTAGAGGGGAGGGGAATGAGGAGCACTGTGGGGTGGCGGCCCAGAAGCCCCTCTCCTTCCTTCCACACATCACTGCCAAGGTGATGGAGAAGGGCCCAGGCTTGTACTGTGCTCCCCTTGCAAATTCACAGCTCTTTCACACTGTCATAGCAATTTCATTTTTTTTGCATGTACGTAAATATTGCTCTCGACAAGAGAAGACGCTGTATTTTAAATATTCCTCTGACAAGCAGCGAAATTTTCCAGTAAAATTTTGGTGTTTTAAGGAAGACAGTTGTGCAGCAAAGGGACATAACATGAGAGGTCTGCTGATGATGATCCACAAGTGCTCTCCACTCTCAAAAGATAGGTACGCTCTCAGTGTGGTCACCAACGAAAATAACTTTAATTTTTGCACCATTCCATCAGTTCACATATTATAAAAACAACCAGGTGTGTGAATTGTTTTAGCAGTTGGCATCCCACTATTAAGTCATAAGTTCTGCAGTTGGTATTTGAAATTATTTCCTATAAATGATGTCTTACACGTAAGGATTATGTTCAAGTGATTGCAGCTTGAAATTGGCTGGTGTGTCRTGCATTTTTATCACTAAAATACAATGTCCTCGTTGGCAGTAGCTTAGTTTTGGTATTTGATTTGTTTTCAAGCACCTTACTTTTACAAGTCATGTATTGTTTTTTGGCAGAAAGGCAGCTGCTTGGCATTCAGAGCCACTAGTTTGCAGTAACAGTTGTTGCTTCTGGTCCTTATTGGTTTTTCTTTCCAATTAAGATGCAGCTGTTATGACTTCTGGAGAGAGGGAGGATTATTTTATCTAATGATGTAAATGGGAAAATCCTAAAATAGGGATCTGTCCTTCAAAACAGCTGGGAAGAGACTAGGTTGGGAGACCTCAATGTTTAGTGAGAAGTACCCCRGGCTGTGATTTTTGTGACAAACTGCGTAAAAAGATCTGGTGTTTCTTTTCTCATGTAAATGGAAGGGAATTAATGATTCGGAGAAGATTATCCTAAAGGATTTTTCACACTGCATCTTTTACAACATAATAGGGGAATGTGCAATTGCTAATGCCTTTGAACCTTGTTTTCTTGTGACATTTGGAGCACTTGCAGATACAGGGCTTTTGTACTTTTTAGAGAATAGAAAAAGATTGTAGTATTTTTAACCTTTTTGCTCAGGTATGTGTTCAGTGCTGTATGTGAAAAACCCCTGAGCCACCTTTTGTTTTAGTTGTAGCCTAAAAGCTGTAATCAGCAGAAGAGGAAGCCACACACACAAATCATTGCAGTGTATTGCAGACTGGACAGTTCTGTTGAATCACTCCATTTAAAGTTAGGAGGTCGAGCAGGCTGAAGGTGGACAATGATTTGAGCTTTATGTGTAATTTCACTTTGGCGGCTCATTCATGCATATGTGTTTTTTGAAAAGATTGTGGTATCCTCTTTGCCCAGACTCCACCCATACAGCAGAATGAGTGCATCCACACTGGAAATCACACGGGTTAAACTGTTGCACCATATATACATACATAGAGAAATTGGATGTTTGTGTATGTACATGTATATATGCCACTACACACACACATATATAGTATATTCTGACTGTTGTTCTCCTTTATATCTTCCAGATGTGATTTTTTGGAAAGCTGGGGTGGAGTGGGATGGGAATCCAAGGCTACTCTGTCCTTTACTGTCGTGTGTGGCAAAGGAAGACAAGGAGCAATTTTGGGCTCATATAAGTCTTTTTGGAAGGATTTGCATAGTGCCTTTGGACACTGTTTCTTCTTTTTCCTCCAGCTTTCTGAAAGGAATATAAATTATAGTAAGTGGTTGCAGTAGATTAATCAAATATGCTTAGGCACTACCTCTCAACTATAAATGGCAGTATCATCTAGAAGAATAAAAACTAGTCAGCCAGACCAAAAGTGGAGAAGTTGGATATTTGACATATTCTCACACTAATAAAGGGAGTAAACATGCGTATTAATTTTCATAACAAAAATATTTCTAACTTTACAAATCATTGAACTGAGAGATCAACTTGGAATGTCAGTGCAATCGGCAAGTGATATTGTAAACCAATATGTCAAGYTCTTATTGACACAACCACAAACCAATGACTTTTATTTTCCTCTTTCATTTCAACACAGCAAGAGTCAGAAATAAGTTCATATAATCTCAATATTTTTTTAATTTTTCTTTTTATAAACAGCAAGACCACAGGAATGCCCCGAAGAGGTTGTTACAGCAGCCTTATGATACAAAAAATATACAATTAGGTACTATCTTTGAATAGAAAAAACCCCAAGTCTTGAAGATTTAAGTTCAAATACTTGATGCTGTTTGAATAAAGACCATTGCATGAAATCCTGCTGGGTGGATGTGGCTCCTTGTCCACATGGGGTCCTGTAGCAGCCCTTGTACAAAGCTACTGGTTGGTGAGGGTTGGCTGTACTGAGAGCATTTATTCTCAGGGTGATGGTTTCTTTTGGAGATACAAAGAAACTCATGTTTTTAACAGATTTGTGTGAATGTAGGACAGATACTCTGGTCTGTGTGGATGTGATGACCGTGAAGATGATGTCTTTTGAACACTGAACTTTATATGAGAACGTTTTTAACTTGAGTATTCTCAATTTGAAGATTGTCTGATTGAGGATGGCAGGTTGACTTTTAGGGCATCCAGTGCCATTTAACGTGCCCCAGGGTACCAGAGACAGCATGTTGGGCAGGATCCTGGTATGTAAGAAGCTCTGAGAGTGAGGTGTCTCTGTGTTTTAAATAGTGTTGTGGCAAGTAAAGAATGTSTTCCTTTTGTGAGCAGTCTGCAAAAGTAAAACTAGAGATGGGGTGTAAAACTTTGGGAACTGAAACTACAGCTACCCTTAGCAAGTCCTGAGAACTGCTTTTTGCTGGTGGTGGTGAATCTATTTCTGTTTGTTTATTCCTGCATGATAAACGAAACAAATTCTTAATAATATGTTTAGAAAGGTGTAGGAATAGTAAAAATAATCATAAATAGTTAAAAGAACCAAATACAAACAAAGGAAAAAGCCCAATAAATCCCCAACCACCCTAAACTGAAAAAGCAAGAGTTTTTATAACTTGCTTGGTCACTAACTTGATTATAGTGGCTGTATAAAAAGTGGTCCATTTTGGTAGTACATTATGTTGCCATGGTAACATTGACATACTAATTTAGAAACCCTTCAGGCTAGCTTTGAGAACACRAACATTGCACTAGTATACCAAAACATGAAAAGACTTATTGTGAAAGTAAGTGCTAAATGTTTAGCATGAGCCCTCTAGATACATGTGGACTTTTTCCCTCCCCACCCAAAATTTCCGTTAGGATCCACATTTGCTTCTACTCTTAAAAATATCTGAACCAGATTTATCTTAATGGTTGCACAGTATTTCTTATTATATCCTTTTGTTTTCTTCTTGGGATTGGACCTTGGGGTCCCATTGTGAAGGCCATGTTAGGTGCAGCTGCTTAGTCCCCAGCTACAGGGGGCTGTTATTAGGGGTATGTGCTTCCTTCTCCTGGTATGCGGGACTGTAAATTGCACTCCAAGTCCTGGATGTTAACAGGTCCTGCATCATCTTACTTGTGTATGGTCACAGATTTTTTTCCAGTGGCATGGAGTTGTGTCAGCTGGACTAGTGAGTTTACTGCCATTTAATTTCTGCATATTTGAAAAAAAAATAGTTCTGTTGAAGTGCTGTGTAACTAGTACTATGATACTCAATTTATAAACCACCAAAAAAAGGTGCCAGCAGTAGGGAGCATGCCTGTTACACTTCCTGTCATGGGTAACTTCCTACGTGGTAGAGGAACTCGTAGGCTCAATTCCTTGAACCTGTTCTCGTAACACCCTCAAAGGTTGCCATGAGCCCTTGTTTCTGGCTGAGGCTGGCAAAAACTGGAGTTGTGTGGGATTAGCAAGGCCTGTACATGCCTGGGGTGCTGCTAAATTATGGCCTTTTTCATTACAGGAGATGTTTGGTAGCAATTCTTCACTCACAGTAGAAAATATCATGTATTTTCTGTTTCATATCAATATATATGTGTGCACAACTGGATTTGTCACTTCTTTACCTAACTCGGTTAARTTAAGCAAAACCAATCTTAGTATGGGAAATAAGCATTGTTTATTAGATCTTGGTTGAACTGATTCTGCAGTCTAACTAAAGACTTTTGCCTGAAAATAAGTGACAAAAAGTTTGGAATATAGAGAAATACAGTTAAAACAGAGTTGACTGAACATTAACCTCCTTTACCAGGTCTGCTTTGTAGCAACTTGGTGTACTTCTTGTTTCATGATAATTTCTTAAATCCTTTTTTGGGAGTGGAGGTAGGTTTTAATCTTAATTTTGAAGCGGTACTAAATTGACAGATCTGGAAATCAACAGGTAGGATTAGGTTGTAAAACCAGCTTGGGCAAAATGGGGGTGTTCTAGATTCTGAGCTTTTATTTAAAAAAAAAAAAAAAGAGAAAAAGTAAAAGGCATTTTGAGCCCTTCTGGTCACAAGGATTACTGTTAAGTCTGTGAGCAGAATGCAGCTGACAGATGCTCAAGTGTCTCTGTACTACAGAGATGGTTCATGTGCCATACCAGCCTTCGAGGGTGTTGACTCTGAAGCAGAACAACTTCAGCCTGTGTCTGAGGGCTGCTGTATCTTCTCATCTGAACATGCAGTGAGTGTTCCCATGTGCAGGGCTCCTCTGCAGCGCGAGGGGAGCAACACCCCAAACCAAAACAAGGTGGTGTCATGTTCGTGCCAGGATTTCAAGCTTTCCCATCATGATCAATGCTGTGCAGGTATGAATTTATAAGGAGTAACCGGTGCTGTGAACAGGGCATGTCACATGCATTAACTAAAGTAGTTAAAATTAAGATTTTTAAAGAAAAATTGAACAAAGCTAACGGAAATCATGCTTTTCCTCACAATTATAAATGCACTCGCAATTGAGCCAGGCTACAAAYCATGCTTTTCCTCCCTGTCTTCCCTACCTCCTTTTGAGTAGATGACATTATTTTTATGCTGGATCAATTCTTTATCTTGATTTTGCTGCCCCCTACAAGCAGTTGCACCAGTGTAACCCAAGGGTTTTTCAGAGGAGAGAGAAAGGTCATGCTGCCACATGAGAGGCAGGCAAAGCCATGTTCCCAGTGGAGTACAGATCCCAGCAGCCTTATTCAGTTGCAGAGGGTGCCTGCAGCCATCCATCCTCATCAGAAAGCCTCTTCTCTTGGCAGTCTGACCCTGCCCATACACACAGTCTTCAGCGTTCTGGTGATGTGCTGCTGGGCCAAAATGGCCTCATTTTAGGTCAGAGAGGTAACTTACCAGTGCTGGAACGGTACCTAAGGAAGCTGCTCTCAGACTGGAATGGGCTCCTGACCAGATCTTGGGGTGAGGTTGGGACACATATCTGTGAGACCCTTCCAGGGACACTGCTGCTGGATGTAGCATGAAGAGGAGCACTGCTGTGGGTGGGGTGGCTGAGAATCCAGCCTCCTCTTATCAGTATGGGTAAAGGTGGACCACGTTTTAAGGCTGAGTTTGCATGCTGGGTGGACAGTGGAAGCTGGAGCTGCTGGGACCACAGCTGTGTGTTCCAGCCTGGCTCTCCTCCTCCTTCCCCTGCAGCCTCCTGGCCCAGCCAGAGGCCATGGCATGGGGAGCGTGTGGCGGCTCGTGCTGCTGAGTTATCCCAGCTGTGCTCCAGCTGCTCCCTCTCCCCTGCAAGAGTAAATAAATATTTAGAGTTTCAATTACATTACCTAGCAAGAACAATTTCCTTTTTTCATGTGCTTTGCTCCTTATAGCTCAGTAGCAGCAGCAATGACATTGGGGAATTATCTAGAGATAAAAAAAGTTGTAGGTCTATCTGGATTTACCTACCAAAAATGCATTTTGACAGTAGTTAGTTTCAGAATTTGTGTCCTGCCTGAGCACCCTGTTTACTTTGTCCGGTTCCATATCCTTTTGCTACTCAATGTTTTTTCTGGATGTCTGAGAGGCTTTTCTCATTTCCAGTTGCTAGAGAATCAGTATCCTATAGTTTTTCAAGCTTGAAATAGATTAGGGTGATTTTTTTATAACCGTAATCTAATGGATTTCGGAGGGCTGGCGGGGGGAGATGGTGTTGGTGGTTTCCTTCTTTTTTTCTTCTATTTTTGTGTTGAGTCATCGGGTTTGATTTGGGGTTTTTTGTTTGGGTTGTGTTTTTTGGTTTGGGAGGGTTTTGCGTTTTGGGGAGTTGGTTATTTTGTTTGTTTGTCTTGTTTTCTCTAAGTGTACTATTTGCCTGCCTGCCAGATGAGGAGACTAACGCATGGAGACAAAGCTGAGGTCTGCCTCCAACAGCAGCAGCCACCTGCTGCCATGCTGCGGTACAGAATGTGAAAGCAGAGGCTGTTTTGTTTCTTTCCATGCCCCAAATCCACATGCCCGCTTCCAGCATCCTGATGCAGGTTGTTTGTGGGCCGGTTTGTGGACTGGCAGTACAGACAGCCCTGTCCTGTCCTCATTCCTTTGCCTGGAAGGAAGATGTGGGTACATCACCACCCAGCTCTTGGGGCTGTTGCTTCCCACAAAGGTGGGGTGCTCTTACCCACAGCGCCTGTGCCAGTGTCCTGTTAGACACTTAACTTTTGTGCTAGTGCAGTACAGACTGGTTGGATTTATAGGGGAGTGTTCCAGGCTTCTTTTCCAAGCATGTTGTATGAGTAATTTTTTTTTTCTGTTRTATGCTCTCTTTCAAAAGCTGCATGTTTCCTCCTCGCTCTAGGGTTATTTTTGTTTGGTTTATCCTAGCTGCCCTGAACACCTAAAGAGTTGTTACTTCTTTGTGCACTCAGCAATGCTCCCCATGAGGAGAGAGATGGCTTGCAAGGCTGGTCATTCAATWTTTGTTCCCAGTTCCAAGCTTTTATTTACCTATACATTAATATTTGCCATGCCTGATGAGACTGGGCTTTGCTCCTGGTGTCAGTGACACAAGTTGCACGTTTTCTCACAGTCTAGCAATGGGATAGACAGACAGCAGAGCTGTTGTCACAACTGGAATTAACACACCATATGGTCCCTACATCACCTTTCTTTTCTATATTTGTCTACTACAGAAAAAATTATTGAAAACAGTCATCCATTTCCAAACTCAAGTCTTCAGTACAAACTGTTTCTTTTTCTTCCCCTTGTTCCTGCGTTTTGTTTGCAGAGGCACTGTTGTTCTTAGACTAGCAAATAAAAAAACTCCTCAGGTGCTAAAAATAACCCAGCTGTAACTCTATAAAGAATTATTTTCTGCAATTTCTTACTTTTTAAGCAGCAGTTTTATTTAGTATTCCCAGTAGGTGGGCATCTGTGTCATATCTGTTTTTCTCTAATACAGCAATATAATCTCTGATCCATGGGTCTGTTACTGATGTTTTCTCCTCAGTTTGCAGCTTCCCATTGCTTTATTAAAGAAGTCAGTCTAAGCTTATAGAACTTTAATTCTGGGTTGTTGGGGGGTTTTTTCCTTCAAAAGAGATTCTGTTTCATTTCTGCCAGTATTTTAGGACTTCCAGTCAAAATTGCCTCAGCAAAATAATCTGATRGGGAGTGTGATAAAACAGGATTTATTTGTGCTTTTCTTCAAAAACTTCGTCCTGCTTTGCCTCTCCAAAAAGCTTCATTTTTGTCCTTTCTAAACTAAACTGATGATGTAAAGGGGATTCAGCTGCTTTATGAATGACATTGAATTATGAAGAGCTGAAAATACATGTCTGGACAAATATTCAAAGTTCAAAAGAACCTAAAGAGGTCAGAAACATAAAACAAAATGCAAAACTGCAATTAACTTTACAGAAGTTAATCCCAAATGAAATTATTGCATGTTGTGGAGAGACTTCAAAAAGGGTAATGCCATAAAATACTTGGGAATAATACCGCAAGGATCTGAAATACAATGGGAGGGAGCCTCCCAATAGTTGGCCATATAAAGGTGCCCAACTGCAGAGGGGAGTAGTGGCTCTGAAGGTCTGGTTCTGACCCCACTGTAGCTGGGTCCTTGTTGATGTTGGTTGGCATTGCAACAAACTCTGTGTTTCTCTTGTGTGGATACCTCATCTAGGCAGTCAGTCATAGGTGCTTTATACCCTGGGCGATATTGTCAATGGTATTTGAAGTATTTCARGAAAGAAAAGCACAAATGTGGGAAATAAAATTGAAGGTGAATTAAAATTGAAGTACGAAAGAAACTTTCAATATAGGTCATGTAACAAGAATCAGAAATTAACAGAGAAAAATGTAAAAGTACTCATTTTGTAGATGCATAAATCCAGAGAATGGTCTGCTACAGAAACTGGAAAAAGGCTCTGCCACCTGTGGTCTCTAGTTCTAGATCTTACAAGCCATTATCTAAGAGATGGTAGAGAATAATCTTCAATTGGCAGGATTGGAGAAAGGATCAGCCCCTTTTCCTAATGTCTGTAATTCCTAATTGCTTATTAGTTTTTTTTATATGTGTGAAAGTTATAAGAATACTGCCTGCCTCTGATTCTCCTGCRAATCTCTCACCAGTGGAAAAAAAATTGTACCCTATGAATGAACTTTGCTGTTTTTCTGAAAACCTATTAACTAAATTAAACAATATGAACTTTACTTAGTATGACAGATCTGATTTCTGTTTTCATAACATAGACATGATACTGACTTTCTTCCCTTTATAATTTTGTTCTCCGCTCTTTCATGTAACCTATCTCCATCTCCATAAAGTGTGGTTTGTTTTTTTTCCTCAAGCTGGATCTATTCTGGCACATCTCCTTATTCTATTCTTTAAAACTGAGAATCAAATAATTGTTTAGGTTGGAAAGGACATACAGTGTCACCAAGTTCAACCCTTAACCCAGCACTGCCAAAGCCACCATTAAATCATGTCCCTGAGCACCACATCTCCCTATGTTTTACATACCTACAGGAATGGTGGCTCAACCCTTTCCCTGGGCAGCCTGTTCCAGTGCTTTTCATGAAAATTTTTTTCCTAGTGTCCAATCTAGACCTTTTGTGGCCCAACTTGAGGCCATTTGCTCTTGTCCTGTAGCTTGTTACCTGGGAGAAGAGACTGACCCCACCTCACTTACAAGATCTTTTCAGGCAGTTCTAGAGAGCAATAAGGTGCACCCTGAGCCTCCTTTTCTCCAGGATGAACAACTCCATTTCCCTCAGTTGCTCCTCATAATACTTGTGCTCCAGACCCTTCACCAGCTCCTTTGCCCTTCTCTAGACATGCTCCAACACCTCAACTTCTTTCTTGTAGTGGAGGGCCCAGAACTGGACACAGGATTCAAGATTCAGCCTCACTAGTGCCAAGTACGGGAGATCACTGCTCTAATCTTCCTAGCCACACTATTTCATCCTCTGGGTAAAACATCATTAACCCATGCATTTGTCCAAAACTCATTAAAACAAAGTTCCTCCTCCTACCAGAGCCTGTCCAGATTGGTTTTTCCCTTTGGGAATCTTATGCAATGCCCGGTGACAAGCTTGGCTGCTTTATTTGCCAGTGTGTATTCAGTAGGTGTCACTTCTCTGGTTGATCTCTGTTAATCTTTTGCTAAGCCTATAGCCAGTGGGCAAAATTCCTTCCAGGTCACCTTCCTTTGGACTGCCCATGCTGCTTGTTCTTGAGGATGTCCATGGGGGTGTACTGGAGTTTTGAACCAGTAGGATAAGAGTTAGGAGCAAGCTAAAATAACCTCATATTGCTGTCCATTAAGCTTTTCCCCTCTGGATTCATGTGTAGTTAAACACCGCTTGTATAAACAGTTGTGTTGTGCCAAGCGTATAATCCTTTTTTTCTATTTTTGGGGGGTTTTTTAAGAACTACAGGAATAAAAACCACAAATGTTGAGTCCAACAACTAGAAAGCAGTTTGAGTAGGTGTTGTTGCAAAGGAGCAGTTGGAGCTTGCCCTACCTCCTGCTCCAACCCTCCCCAAGGGAGGAGAGTTGGGGCTTTCTCCCTTTCACCTTCCACTACCGTTGGGACCTGGCTACATTTCCCACCTTCCTGCAGCAAGCAGCTACTTCCTCAAGGAGTTTTACTCTCTTGAATGTGGCGGGGTTGGCTCATTTGCAGCAAGATGGGTACTCTGCTGGTTTGACAGCCTCAGCGCCCACGGTGCCGTATTTATCATCAGTGGGCTCTGGCCGCAGCGCCGGCTTCCCCCCAGCATTTGTCAGCGCTGAGTCGAGGTGCTGGCGCCGCAGCAAGCGGCCTCCAGCAGAGATAATTCTTATCGTGTGTGCTGCTGGCTCAGCTCCTCTTTGCCTCACATGGTGACAATTTCTGCCCGCCATCGGTCCCCCCTTTGGATCCCAGTCATGCAGGCAGCAAACACAGCCAAAGAGTGCGTGTTCATGCAGTTTTAGTGTTTGCGCCTTCCGTCTCCATCGGCAAACTTTGGGAAAGTGAATTCGTCTTCCCAGTCACTTTGCCCCTTTCATAGCATATTTAGCATTCAGTATCTCCTGTGCTGACCTTGTTCTTTAAATTGCATTGGGACTTGTTGTCTTGTTCGAGATGCGGGTCAGCAGGAAAACAGTCAAGTGTGGAAAAACACGCCGTCGCTGTTCACTGGGGTCAGAGAAGCACAAGTGACCTAAATTTGAAATGCTCCATACTCTGTGGCTGATCCAGCATCCTCAGGCTGCAGCCTGGCTGTCTGCTGCAGTTGCAGACCACAAAGTGATTTTGTTCAGGAGCAAGATTTCTACCAATTTAATCTACTAAAATTTGGAGTTTGGAAATCTGGGGTAAAATGGAAGGAAGAAGAGAAAGCAAGAGAAAGAAATGCAGAAAAAAGACAAGTTGTAATTGAGAAGCTTGAGTGAAGCACAAGATATTGTATTTTGGTCATACAGTGGGGTGTGTTTTGGCAGTTCAATTTGTTAATTTTCTAGAACAGGCATGAAATCGCTATATTTATGTATGTAGGAATTAATAATAGCTTACAAAAGCAACACATTAGCTTTTTTTGGGTGGGAGGAGAAACCAAGAGCTGCCTGAAGGCAAAACATTTCTAATTCCCTTTTGTAATTTATTTTTGGTTTAATTTTTTTTAAGAGAGCTCCTTTTTCATTGTGTGTGTTGCTGCTGCCCACACTGGTGCTGGAGGAGAGCATCTGTGCAGTCGGCATAAATTGATTCGGAGGGTGGCCGACTGTGCTTGGTGCTTCCTTCAGGTCACAGCTGCCACAGTTTGCCACCGTCTTTTATGCGTGCGTGAGCACGGGCACACACATCCAGGATGTGGGAGTGCGAGTTTGAGGAGCACTTGGCATCAGCCCCCGCACACGCCGGTTGTGATGCTGCTCGCAGAAAAACACTGAACAGAAAAAGCCAGGGAGGTTCTCCTCGGTAAGGTGAAGCTTGTAGGAGCACGCCTTGCATTGCTTTTGCTGTTAAAAGCAAATGCATTTATTTTGGTTTGCTTCTAGGCCACGAAATGCTCCTGACTTCATTCCTGACCCCCAGTGATGGCACCAGTACCGCAGGAAGGGAATGTTGTCATTCCCTCTTGGACAAGGGACAAACCCTGGGTCAGTGGTGATGTCCCAGGGGTACTTTTTACAACTAATGTGAATAATTTGGGGGGTTTTGAACACAACAGGAGAGAGGGTTTTGGGTGGACCCCCTCCCATCCCTTTTTTTCCTTAATTATGAGGAGTTTGAGTGGTTGTGCTGGTTGAACAATCCAGAGGAAAACAGCAGCATTCCTGCAGGGGCTTGCAAGAATTTATACTGGGTTTTTGCTGACGCCTATTTTTATATCAGAGATGGCAAAAACATACTGACATATCTAGTCTATCTGCTTGTGAATATATTTCATTTCCATATGCATCCAGCCTTGCAGTGTGTTTGATAAGTTGGGTTACTTGTTTTAGCTCATCTGCGCTTCTCCCTTCCCCTGGAGCTAATCCAGAAAATGTCTTGAAAGAGAAGGTTTTGTGGGGGGAGAAGGAGCTTTAATTTGCATCATGAGGAAAATATGAAAAGTTTTCACAAGAT
Organism: Parotia lawesii; assembly: GCA_003713295.1. Lineage (NCBI taxonomy): Eukaryota > Metazoa > Chordata > Aves > Passeriformes > Paradisaeidae > Parotia > Parotia lawesii. The sequence continues at coordinate 286,631 of RAHM01000148.1, read as the reverse complement.
GTGATGACTACATTTGATATCCTGTAGTTTTTGTTAGTCTAGATTTAGTAGTGATTTTTTTTTCTCCTCTCTCAAATCTGAGTGGTCTGGAGGGCTGGTGATCATCATTTCTATTTCTACTTYGGTATTTTAGTCTAGGAACTAAATAACTTCTTTAATGAATAGGTTCACTCTCTGACGGTATTTCTGACATTTCCCACTTACTCTTATCTCCCCCATCCATGAGGTAGATTCTGTGTACTCTTTATAAAATATTTTGTATTATAAACAATGACATTTTCCTTAGGATCTTCATCCTTCTCTGCAGGAGATGGAGAAGTATGCTGGGCAGGAAAGCAGTGATTTTTCTAGCATTCAGAATGAAATATATAAATAAATACTATAAAAACACACACACACACCCCTACATGTATCTAAGTAATGTAAAAGAAGTATGTATTCCCAATTAGTGTATCCAGAGAAGGGGAATGGAGCTGATGAAGGGTCTGGAGCCACAATGGGATGAGGAGGAGCTGAGGGAGCTGGGGTTGTTTAGCCTGGAGAAAAGGAGGCTCATGGGAAGACCTCAYTGCTGTCTACAATTACCTGAAAGGAGCTTGTAATGAGCTGGGGGGTCAGTCTCTTCTTCCAGGTAACAAGACAAGACGAAACAGCCCCAAGTTGCCTCCCTGGGGTTTTAGATTGGRTATTAGGAAAGTTTCTTCACTGAAAGGGTGGTCAAGCATTAGAACAGGCTGCCCAGGGCAGTAGTGGAATCACCATTCCTGGAAGTGTGGTGTGGGGATGTGGCTCGTGGGGATACRGCTTTAGTGATGAATGTGGTGGTGCTGGGTTAAAGGTTGGGCTCAGTGGTCTAAGAGGCCTTTCCTAACCTTAATGAATCTATAATTCTAATTATCTCTTCAGRTTTTAAGCTTTCTCCTGCAACACTGGTATTAATGGAGACATTTGACATTTCAGTTACTTGTTTTCTACTGGTGATGAATGAAAGAATATAACTGAATTCACGTGGGGAAGAAAAGCAGTTTTATAAGGATTAGTAAGGTAATGTGAAAAAAAATCACGATCTTGTATAGAAGTTTTCACTAGCAGCATGGTATGTATTTATCTTTTCAGTGCATGCGTGACATCACGTGAAAGGTGTAATGTTGATAGAATGTGGTGCTTCACTGTGAAAATGTAGCACTTACAGATTTATTTAGCAATTTTGTGTGGTTTTTACTCCAAGTTATTGTGCTTCTATGTACTTCAAGAGAAATGCACGTATGCATGTAGTTCTTGCATATTTACTGACATAAATTTCTTCAGAATGAGCAGTATTTGTTCACTTTGTGAACTGTGGAAATTAGGTAAATGTTCATACGTGTTAAATTTTATTTTTAGCTACTGAGAAGAAAACAAGAGATTTACCCATAGATTGTGCCCAAAAATCAGAATATTCTATGTTTGTGCTGAAGTCCTGGAGCAATTACAAAAAACTAAGAGAATCTAACAAGAAGAAATATGCAGTTTTTTATTTTAAATACTGCCCAAATTGGTGGTTTTGACAGATATTTCTTGTTGACTATTGCCTCCCATACATTTTACAATATAAAGCTTAAAAACCTGATTTTTGATCTACCTACTCATTCCTATTTTATCTTATCCCTTTGCTTTTATCCATGTATTTTAATCCAGAACTCATAATGAAATTCAAGCTTTCAAAAAAGTTCACAAAACCAGCAATTTAATGCGTGGTTTGTCACTTTTACTTTCCTGACAGGTGTAAGATAAATAAAATAATAAGATATTTACAGCACAAGGTYAGGCAGTTTTTGTGATAGCTGTTTTTCATATAAGATTACAGCTRAAAAAGAGGGGAAGTGCTGAGTTACATAATTCACTAAAGTTTGACACTTAGAATTTGTGTTATAACAGCACTTCATAGGCTATAGATGAGGCTGTTTCAAGTTCTGTTGTAAATCTGACTTTACAAGGCTTTAATGTTCTGTAGGCTAATAAAAATCACTCTAGGATTGAATGTGTGAAATAAAAAATTTGGTGTTTTTAATATATTTTAATGCTCAGGGTGTTTTGTCATCTTAGATGTTTTTTCAACAAAGATTGCATTGCTCTTGGAGTTTTGAATAAATCTTAAGCTTACTTTCATGTCTGAGGGAGGAGGGGGAAGAAAGAAAAGGAAAAAAATAAAAAGGCATCCCGAAAATAGAAGTCTTGCATTTGCACAGTAAAGTTTAAAGTGTCAACATGAGCTTTTGGTACTGGAGAGAAGGGCATAAATATTGAGCATGAAATATAGTGTAATAATAAATGATAACATTTTCACATGGTTGGAGTATAAGCCTTCCAGGAGCTACAGGGGATAAGGTGTAAGCCCCAGAAAGGCAGCTTTTCTAGAAGACTACCCCTGTGCACTGCATGTCTCTCCTTGTTTGAAACGTCTGGGGTGTTGAACAGGAGAGCAAATTGTCTGACCTGAAATTTTGAGGGTTTATGTCWTTTTTGCATGGTGTTGTTTGAAGGATTCACCTGCTTGGCAACTCTTATGAAAATGCCAACAGTTAGGAATTGTGATTAAAAATATCCATCTTGATTCCACATAAGCAGCAGTGGCTTACAGGAGGTGATAGCCCTCAGCCAAATGTGCTACACTTTGCCATTTAGGCAGTCTTGGTGCAAGGCAGCGCAGGGCTGCCCTAACAACCTGCCCCAGAAACCTTGCTCCCTTCCCTTTGTGGTAGTGATGTGAGAACAGAGAAAACTTTAGCTCAGGAATACTGTGTTAACATTTCCCTCAATCCCCGTGCTACTTTGTCATTTATGCTAGTTGTGTTCAGTACTGGAGTAGTTGTTTCTGGCTCCCTTGTCTGATCTGGAAGGAGTGGGCTGTCACATGCAAGGGTGACACCATCCCACCTGTGACCTGCAAGGCTTTCAATGGCCTCATCTGGGGGAAGGAAATCTGTGCAAGGGCAGTAAACTTAAGGGCAGGAGGGACCTGGGAGCAAACACCTACAAATTTCTCTCATCCCTACTCCTTCCCCTGTGTCCGTGGGCTTGAAGTCACTAGTTTCCATAGTGAGTATGATAAGCTTTCATCAGTGTTGGGTGACCRTAGCGTGCTACCCTTCTTCACCAGGTTGTGGTGTCCCAAGTGTTGCTGTTCCAGCCAGTTTCCATGCACAGGGCATGTTGCATTTTGTTGCTGTTGGGTGAAGAAGAGAGAACTGGGGAAGCTATTGACTCTGCCCACCACATAAATTGTGCCATGGGGACCCAAGGGACCCCCAGCAGTCACAAAACCTTTGGCACACTGTGTGTTTTGGACAAGGGCACACTCATTTTGTCTGTAATTTGGCCACTGGGAGGGACCCCATGGGCTGGTTTGGCAGAGCTTTTGGGCTGGCAGAGATAACCAGGCTTGCATTGCATAGGTGCACAAGAGACCTGCCAGGGATAACAGAGGAAATCAGTGTAGGGTAAAAGCAGCTCCAAAAGATAGTGTGTCCTGTCACCTTGGTCCCTGGTGAGGTGGCCARCTCCTCCCATCCAGCTCCAAAACGGGGCTTAAGTGAAGTTTAAGACTGCTGACTGTTTGTCTAATGTTGTTCTTTGTTCTGTACAGGCAATTGCAGAAATTAAGGATTCCAATACGGGGGTAAAAAACCTGTTTCTTCAGATTTTTAAGTATTTTCTTCATTCTGGATATGTAAGAAGCTGCGGTCCACAGCTTTCCTCACAGTTRGGCAAGAAAGTAGCTTTTCTTTACGTTAGACACTGTTGCTTTGAGGTAGAGAGGGAGAGATTGAAAACTTAGGGCAGTTGTGAAACTACGTCCCCCTCAGATTTACTCTGTGGTAAAAAAACAAAGGCTTTTTATTAGTATTATTTTTCCTATAGGTAGATCTTCACTTGAATGCTTTTGTATGCTGTGTTGTTTACTCATGTTTTCTAACTTGAACTTAAAACTGCCAAGCAGCTGGGGACTTCCTTTCCCTAGCTCTTGTCCACGAGGAATTACTGGACAGGAAGAGAGAGAAGTTCCTGCAAGAAGTAAGGCAAGGAGAGGAGCTTCAGGTAAGCACATCAGAACTCCTCTTAGAGAAAAGGAATTAAGGTATCTGCGGTGGTATGAATGCTTTATTTGCCTCAATTTGCACCCCTTGAATTAATATCGTAGTGAAGTCATGCTCTATCAGGCAGGACAGTTGTTTAAGTGGCCAGTATTTTGAGTGTGCATGACAGCAAAATCCTTTTAAAATGACGATACCTGGTTGGAGTATATCTGGTTGTGTGTTAGAACTGTTAGATGGAGGAGGTTTTGTTTTAGGAAGTGTAAAATAACGTGCCTGCAGGCAGCTGTGCAGCTTTGGTGTGAGGAGGACTGTGCTGGATGGTTTCAGAGGTGTAAAACAAAAAAAAAAAAAAGTGTGCTCATTTTAACCCTCTGTGCCTTCTGTAGTTTCATTTCAAAGTACGGAATCTCTTACTTTATGCAGTTTCTGTTCCTAGTGACTGTTTAGTTAAGGGGCAGAAGCACAGACAAGTTTGAACACAGATCAGCTGTTGGCTTTGGTTTTATGTGTGTATTGGTATCAGCAGTGCGTGGTGGATTGGCAGCACAGCGAGCCCTGTGATAAGAGCAGTAGACTGTCCCTGTGCTCCACCTTGAGATCTTCGGGATATCTCCTGCTCTGAATGGGGTTGAGCATAACATGAGGGGTATGTTATTACAGATAGTGAGAAAGCATCTGAGCATTTATTCTTTTTGAGAGGTGCTATTCTGACTTGAAGGGAAAGGAGGGGAATGGAAGGTGCTCTGTGTTGGCGTCATGGTGCACGGTGGCTGCTTTTGGGAACCACCTCTGCTTGTGTTGTGAAGGTCCCGGGATAGATAAAGCCGCATTTAGGCACACACATTTTTAATTGCATAATCCTTTGGGGGTGGCTTTGTGTACTCATCTACTACCAGATCAGAAAATAGGAGTAGTCTTACTAAGCCTTTTGCCACATRTTTGTTAAGGCTGTGGAAGCACACAGTGAGGGTTCTTTTGCATTGTGTAGAAAGTGAGTTCTTCCTTGGAGATCTGCCTATTTTTACTTTTGAGTGTGTGTAGATTTAGCTGAAGAACATGTGTTCACACAGTTGTGCTATTTAAGTTAATGTAGGGTGACTCAGTGTGTATTCACTGCTGCGAGCCCACAGCGACTGCGACAGAACATTTTATTGTCTGAAGACAATGCTAATAATGGTAGCGTTAAAACAGCGTTGTAATTTCACAAGACAATGTTCTGTTCCCAGAACTGCCAAGTGACAAAGAGATTTGCCATTGTCAGACAGGGGAACAGGAGCTGACCTGCAGTGCAAACAGTGCTCTTTGCTTCTGCTGGGCTGGGCTGGGCTGGGGTGTCCTGCCTCTCTCCACTCCTGCTTCCTGGRACTTGCTCCAGACTTTGTCACAGCAGCGAGCACCTCTGCAAAGCAAGCACTGCAGAGGTTGGCTGTGCTGAGAGCTGTTGTGACACAGCCCCTTCCCAGGGTGATCCTGCTCTAAGCTGCTTTCATCCAACAGGAGAGCCATCCACCAGCATCTTGGCCAGCTGAAGGGGCTGGAAAGGGCAGGCACTGCTTTGGCTGCCCCTCACCTGTCGCTGCTCTGGTGCTTGGTCCCACCAGGTATGCTGCTTGCTGAAGGAGAATTCGGGATAGGTGTAGTGTTTTGCAGTTAATACATTGTGGCTGCTATGGCATTCCCATAGCTCACAAAGCAGCAATTCAGAAGTGATGCAGTTTACATTGGTTGTGCTTTTCTTTACCGTGAGTTTTGGGGGAGGGGTTGTAGGGTTAAAGCAATGTTACTGTGGTGACTAGTGGAGGGCAGCTGTGCTGTCTTTGTAGCTGAGGCATAGGTTATAAGTGCAAGTAAGTTGTTCATTATGAAATTAATAAACATTACATATACGTATTATTAATCCTTAGCACCACCTCTTATTGTGTAAAAACAATAACAGTTTCCTTGTCAAAAGGGTTTTTAATAATGCTTGGATCCCGAAAACAAAGGTGCAGAGGTGGGAGCTGTATGCATTTACTCTTTCATAGGAAATATTTAAAGTAAAACATTTCCACCCTCGTAAGTACTCCTCTACAGTGGGTTCCTGGTATGCTGGTGTAATAGTTAGATTGGATAATGACAGCATAGACAATAAGATGAGAAAATGAACTGAAGAAGAGATTGTTGTCAGTACAGAGACACTGGCTGGAAATCTCACCAACCTTAAACCACATTTGTAGTATCATGGCTTACGTCCAGTGTGGACAACATCTGCAGTGCAAAGCCGTTTGGAAATTCCCTGGTGTTGAGCACATTGATACTACCATTGCAAAGTTTGCTTCTATGCATTAGTAGCTAGCAGATAAGATAGCTGTGAATCCAGGCTCTGAGTCTTGCACTGATCATCTTTAAGATGAGAAGCCACTGAGTACTTGCTTCTTTAATGACTCTCAGCAGCATTTCCCAGGAGCCATGTGACAAAGTACCAGAGGATTGCGCTTTGATTTCAGTAGCTTCATTATGGAGTTGTGCTTATCCGTTAAAATGGATCCTTTCAAAATGTAGTTTGTGTTTGGTTGGGATAGTGAAGAAAAAGAGCTGATTTAAGGAAAATTGAATGGGGGAAGAGAGTCACATGTTTTGCAGTGTTGAGATTCCAGGCATCCTTGCTGTGAAAAACAGGAGTTTAATTACCCAGGTTTTGTGTGGGTTTGCTGAGTTGCTTTAGTTTGTTTGTCGTCTGTCAGTCTCTAATAATGCTAGTATTTGCTTTCACTAAACAGAAAAAATTTATTCAATGGTCTCTGTTGCTCAGTGTCTGCTGGGAATACTGGTACTGAGCTGTATCGCTGTAAATATTGGTATGTTTTTGCTTGTACTCTTGGCAGAAACTTTGGGGAGAGTCAAACAGCCTAGCTATTGCTTGCAGATCTTCTATTTTCTTTTGACAAAATCATTGCACGGTTCTGTCTCAACGTGAGCTGCAAGGAGCAGATCACATCATTATTACTGAACTGGCTAGTTCAATCCATGTGATACGTACCACAGAACTTTATGGAGTACCCTCGGAAATTTCCCTGCCTAATACATGTTTTGGGGCATCAGAACATCTCCTTTGGTTCGACAGTTTCTAAATAGCAGTATTTATTATACCTGTCACTTGATTTTCTCCCACCATATAATGTGTGTCCCTGTGTGTCCCTGCATACCTGTGTCACCAATACAGGGAATTTAGGGCATGTATTCAGCATGACAGCACAGAATGCACAGAATGGCACAGCCCATCAGCCCTCTGTTTAGCCTCTACTGACAGTTAAACACTGGCATTAGCAGCTTTTTGTCCTACTCACCCCCTTTCCTGAGCTGATTCCTTAATGCTGTACACAAAGCAGTCCTGCACAGCACTGCCCGTTAAGTCGCTGTCTTGCTGAATAATTTACAGGTGCCTGCTGCTAAAAAGGAAGATGCTTTTCTTTCTCTGCGTAGTTCTTGTTCTCCTCCTCATGTTTTCTTGATTTTCTCAAGTCATCCTGTTTTGTGTGCTGTTGGCAAGTAAATCACCGAGAGATGCAAAAAGCAGAAGAGCAGAGGAAATGCCCGGTGCATACTGAGAAGCAAATATTCCAGTCTTTCAAGCATGGAGAAAAGGAGAAATGGAAAGAGGTGGATATAGACAGTGATGAATTCAAACATGAATTTAAACACTTATATGTTACTCTGTCTTCCATGTCTAGATCATCTGCTGCTGAGGAGAGGGTGAGACAAAGAAACACTGATTTTTGGCACCACTGGAACAGAGGTAACAAGATGAGATCAGAGAATCGTGTAAGTTGGAGGGGACTTGCAGAAGTCACTTAGTCCATCCTGCTGACCAGCCTGCATCCCATCTGATCAGGTTGCTCAGGGCCATGGACAGGATAGTTTTGAGCATCTCCAAGGATGAAAGTCCAGCCAATCCTCTGGACTTCTGTTTCAGTGTTTCACCTCCCTGAAAATAAAAAGAGTTTTTTCGCCTGTATATAGTCCCATGTARTATCTCATGTTGCAGCTCTGGTCAATGCTCCCCTCCCTCTCTGTGCACCTTTGAGGACAGTCTGTGTTCCCTCCCATGGGGCAGTAGCAGATAGTGGGTAGGTCTCCCTGTAACCCTCTCTTTTCAGGACTGAGCAAACACGGTGCCCTCACCCTCTCCTCCTATGCTCCAGCTCCACAACCGGCTCTGGTGGGTCAACATGGTTGACCCATGGTCAGCCCGTGCTGRTCCAGGCAGCATGTCTACAGGAAAAACTCTTTTCTCTGCTGCATCCCGTGTGTACCCTGAGACTGGTTTCTCTTTTCATGTCAACTGACCTTAAGCTCTTTCTTTTTTCAACCTTTTTGCATGACATCTCCAAAAAGAGTAACGTTTTCAAGTGTTTGCATGGAGTATGATGTCACCCCAAAATCTGTGTATGATAATAGGAAAGAAAAAAAGCAACTGTTAATTCTTAGCTCAGTTGCTTTTATCTCTTATGATGTTCATTTTTACAACTATCCCCATCCAGCAAGACTTGATCCTGACTTTTTTTCTTGAAGAACTTAAAASATGTTGTGCGGTGTAAAATTAAATATTCTGCAGTCAAATGCACGCATCCAACCCAAAAAGGCGGATGCTACTCCAGGTCCAATATCTATGTGTAAGTCATATTCTGTTAGCAAATGAAGTGGAAAAGTGGCTCTTGAATGGTTTCTTCTGCTGCTTTCCTATTTTTTACATTAGGTTGCTCCTGGTATTTCAAGAGTTTCTGTGCAGATACTGTGTACTCTCACAGCAAATCCAAACACAGTTTAGCAGGGCAAAGAACATTTGGAGACTGGCTCAGTGCCCAGAGCCTGCTTTTAACCTCTGCAAAGGCCCTTGTCTTTCTCAGCAGTGCTGAGTGTGTTGTAGATAGCCAACATTTTCTAGCTAGGGGAGAAAAAAGAAAATTTCAAGATAGAATTTCTAAATCTCAGTGAATCAGATGTAACAAATACTGGCCTGAAAGAAGACATCAGACTGTAAAGATCCTAGGAAACAGGATCAGGCATACTTACACATCCAGGTTAATGAGCAGAGAGCTATGGCACTTGATGAATTCTCATGTAATTTTTTAAGATATCCAGTATCTCCCAGCTGAAAACTCACACACAGTTATTCTGTATATATATTCTAAAAACATTGTGACCATTAAGTATTGTCCAATATATGTGTAAAGTCTGCGTGGCTAATTTAGACTTTGGACAATGCATTTTCTTCTTGCAAGTATATTTGAGAATTCTTCTAGAGTAATCCACCAACTCATCAAGGAACTATTGAGTATAAGTTAAAGTAAATAGTATGTCAAGAGAGTGACAACTTGATTTTGTGTTGTTATTTCTCACTGACTGATGAAATTGGATCTGTCTCTCCATCCCTAAAATAAAGTAATCCCAACACAATSTTGCAGCACTCATGAAGAGCTGTTGCTCATAGCATGATGCTCCTCCTGGAACTTGAAATAATGTGCATCCCTTTACAAGGTGCATGAATAAAATATTAGAAAGGTTGGGTTTGTGACCTAGTTAGAAGTTATGTGCATGATCTCCTTGGTTGAACTGAGGAAACAACTAGAGTGGGGGATATCTTTACATACAACAAACCTTGTCTTAGTTTTTGGTTTGGTTTCTTTTCGTGAGAGGGWCATTTATGAATGTGTGCTCTTTTGATTTGGGGCTGAGCATAAAATAGCTAGACATCCGTAAACTTAATATGCACAGTGAAATTTAATTAGGTAGCTGCATAAAAATCAAAGGGATTCTTTTGTAGACAGGAAGCAAAAATCTCCTTTTGGTACTTGAAGCACATGCAGCTAAGTCCTTTTTTCATCTCCTCCTCTTCAGCAAGAGCTGTTGGTAGGAGATGTGTATGACCTGCTGCCAAGGGTGATGGGCCAGGGATATGAGGAGGAAYGGACTATGTTCCTTCGGCTTGCATGGTGCCTTCTTCGTGTAGCAAAGGTGCATGAAGTCGAATATTTCAAAGGGCAGTCTTCAACTTTGTACATTCCAGTTTGAATTGCAAAATTTGGTCTCCACAGGCACCAAGCACCTATTTCATGGTCACAGTTTGACTTTTGGATGCTAAGTACCTCTTGAAAGTATGCACAGAATCTCTGACTTTAGGCTTAATTAAGCATTTCCATGAAAAATACAGGCCTAACTTTTTCCCTGAATTCATCTTTCTTTTTTTTTTTTTTGGTAAAAATTATGAAAAAGTATGTCTGTTTAGAAAAACGCTTTTATATCTACAACATGGACTAACTGTTGGGAAAGGTAATAAGCTTCAAATGTGCTCCAATTACACTGCTCCAACTYAAGTTATTTATTTCAAAAATTGGTTTTCTTTTTTGGTAGATTAGGCAAAACTGAATAAAATTAGATTTGTTAAAAAATCTGTTCAGTGTTAACTCTCAGAATGAGAGGTTACCTGCTATTTTTGTGAATCATAATTATGTGAGACTCTTTAAAAAAAACGCAATGAAACACAAAAAAACCACAGCTATGCAAGTAAAGAAATAGACGATTTCATAATGGGAAACTCTAGGTACGCTTTTTGAGCAAGATCACTGACACATCCAAATGTGAATATTTCACATAAACCATCAAACTTTTTAAATCACCTTTTGCTGGCAGTACCAAAGCCAGCAAAATTTCCCAATGTTTCATTCAGGAAAAGGTCAGTCATTAACTGAATTTCATTCCCTTAAACATTTCCATTTCTCTTTTGTGGCTGTGTAATTGCCTTGATTGTTTGGGGTTTGTTTTGTTTTTCCCCTTTATTATGGTACTTTTTTCAAAAAAGCAGTGAGATTAATATTTTTGCAGAGAAAGCTGATTTAACATAATTGGTTTTTTTCAGTCATGGGTAGCATGTTGTAAGTAAACGTTTCTGTTGTGCAGCTTGTGGTTCCCACCTCCTGCTGTATTGCACGCACTGTGTGCTCCTCAGCAGAGCATGGGCAGCAGCTTYGAGCTCCCTCTCCACTGATTTACAGGTTGGCCAGCTTGGGCACAGAGCATTCCTCTCTGTGTGTCTGCACTTGTTGGTGTGTGGTCTCCTAATTAAGATTTGTTGTCATCCAGGTAGTTCAAATAAAGTTTCATGTGTGGTTTTCTCTTTTCCTGTTGTGGTATTTCTATGATTTTAATGTTCAAGGATGAGACTTCTCTGAACCTGCATGAAGGCAAAAAGCAGAGCAGCTATAGAAAGTATATTTAGGTATAAATATTTTAGCTTTTCATAAGATGCATTTAGTTGGCATGATGTCTACCTGAAAATTGTTTTATAATAATTTCATTCCATCTCTCTTTCATTTCAGTTTCCATTAGCAAAGCGAAACAGTCTTTGCTTTAATTATTCTTCATTAAGATTCATATCTCTGAGATTAAAGTGAGATAAGCTTTGGCAATTCTCAGGTTGTGGTTGTCTGAAGAGGAGCCAGGCTGAGGAAGCAAACTCCCTGTTTTCCAGCAAGTAAAAATAGGAAAAATCAACTATGCTCCCTGAATCCTTACCACAGTGCCTTCATGCTTACCTCAGGCATGGGACACACCGTGCTTTGAGTTAAGAGATGCTGAAGAAGATGTGTCCTTGACAATGCCTTTGAGAATTTGTTATGAGATATGTCCCACTGCTGATAATAGCCAGGGACAGATGTCTCTTTCATTCTTCAGATGTATCTCAAATAAGAAATCCAGATGTTAGGCTGCCTCTTTCTCCATTTTAAAATCCTCACTGGGCCCTTGCTTACGTGGCAAACGCTTTGGTCATTCCTTCCTTTGGGATTTTTGAATTTTTAATGTGCAATGCCAGTCACAGGACTCTGAGATTTGTTTTTCTCATATCATGGGTGCTTTTTATTGTAAGAATATTGAACTGGCAAGGGACCAGCTAAAGAGATCGCTGGTGGAACCAAGTGGAGTTTTCTGTAGTTTTGTATGTTACATTAGCATTTCAATGACTCTTAGTTCTAAAGGTCTCAACCTCATTATGAAGATATTATTTAATGAGTCTACTAAATGTGTTGTATTACTAGAATGGCCTGGCACCACAAATGGCAGAAGAGCTTCTGTCCTGCCATTACCCACCCTGGGTGTGGCTGTCCCCAAGTCAGTCAGTCTTGAAAAGGAGTGTCACTCCTTCCTGAACGATTTACATATCCTTTTGCTTCCCAAATGGTCAAAAAAATACATATCTAAAAAATGGTAAAAATGTTTAGAATTTATCTAGTTACAAACATAACTTTAAGATCCACAGATCTTCTCATATTGGTTGTTAAAATTTTCCACTTGACCTTGATTTCACCAGCAGATAAGAGATTTCCTGTTGAAATTAGGATAATGAGCCATTGCAGTATGCCAGCTGCCCGGCTATTGTGGACTGTTTTTCTAGGCGTTCCAGACGGATTTTTTGGAGAGAAATTTGAATGAGTGTGGGATTTTATAGAGAAAAAAAGCTACAGAGAAATGTCAGTTCAGAGGACAATGTGGTAGTTCACACCCATATAATTGAAGTTAATATTTTTTTACAGTCTAAGTCTAGTCCAGAGTTTCTTATCTTGGTTTGGGTGCTCCCTCTCTAGGTGTGAGGCATTTTCTGCCCATACAGAGGAGATTAAATCTTAGCTGAAGCTTGGAAGGGAAACCAGCTTTGTGTATGTCACTCAGTGTCATGATTTTTTGTGATTTTGAGAAGTCTGATATCAGCTGCCCATATGTTGTTTTGGATCTCAGATGTTTTAGTGGKTTTTTTTTGGTTTTTCTTTCTCTTACTCTTCTCTCTCTGTTTTTTTTCCCCAAAAGAGAACTGAAAAGATAAGGACAGTTGCTTTAATTATTCGTGTTGAGGCCATTTGCACCTGTCTAGTAGGAGCCAGTGACCAATCAGTTCTTTGCACAAATCTCAGCTACCATGTGTTTGGCACTACATCAGCATATCCATTGTTGATTTTTAAGAGAAGTACTGTGGGGACACTTAATGTTCCTAAAAGAAAGTATTGTGGGATTAATCTTTCCTGTTGGAGTGAACCACGCTGGACAGGGCTTTGAGCCAAGCTGGTCTAGTGGAAAGTGTACCTGGCCGTGGTGGGGGGGTTGGAACCAGATGATCTTTAAGGTCCCTTCAAACCCAAACCCTTCTATGATTCTGTGATACAAATCTGCTTGCACAGGCCTCATTAAGTTACTTAAAGGGGGAAAAAAGATCTAAGAAATAGTGTCAATGAGAAAGGAATGGAATGGTGGCTGTGCACAGCTGTTAGTGCACACCATGGCAGCTGTGCCCCACTGCGCCTGCCTGCAGGGAGCAGGTCTGTCCATCACTAGGAAGAAGCACTGAGCTCTCARTGGTAGCAAACATTTTCAAACTCTACTGTGCATCCAGTGTAAAACTGTACAGCAACATACCCTGCTGTATTTTCCTCTGAATCATACAACTACAGGAGAAATGAAATCCTGGACCTCCAGATCCAGGAAGAAATCCAAGAAAGAATTAAAAAGCACCTAAGAATCAATTATAGTAGTTGTCAGACATATGTTCTGTTGCCTTCTTGGAGGCCAAGCATTTGGTAGTGGTTTATCACGAGTAGGTTGGTTCTTCCAATGCAAGGCTGGCCATGTATTGTACTGCAAATTCCACAGAAGGAGTGGGGCAAGCAGAGTCTGTTTATCTCTTGTCTATTTATCATCTTCCTTTCATGTTTTCATGGAGAAAAACAAGTGCGTATAACTTGGTGGTGGCCTTTCTGGGTTCTGCATTGGAACTGGGCCAAACAGGGAGGTAGCTGGAAGAACCAAAATTCTGTGAGAGGGGTCTGGCATGGTGCTTGCTAAACACGTAAGAATTGCACTTGCGTGAGTAACTAGAACTTGAAAAACATTCACGTGACACCTCTTGTGCTAAACAGTATATTAAATTGGGAAAGAAGGACCTGGTGCTTTTAGCTATCCTGGTAAGTCCTTGCTCATAAATTCTACTGAAATTTATGTATACTCTTCATTTTCTCTACTTTTGCCTCCAGTTCCGTGTTAATGTTTAAAAATACTCACTGTGGTGTATGTGGCCCTTCCCAGCTGTGTTACGGGTGTTGTGTTGATTAAGAGGTTTGTCTGAAATGTGTTGCTGAAGGGCACTATCTTGGACTGATAAAGTGCTACTGGACATTTATTACCAGAACAGTTCATCTACTTAAACAGGGCAGTTAGTACATGGTTCTGCCTTGGGCTGTTCATCCTGCACCTACCAGTGCTGCCTGTCTGAGGATTTGCTGTCCTGGTGGCAGAGACGTGAGTCCTCACAGAGGGCTGTCCACACTGGTGGTGCATGAGACGCGTAGTCTTGAGAATATTGTGTGTTATGTTGAAAAACTTACACAGCCTGTAACTTGGGCAGTTCAGAACTTGGTCTGCCTGCACATTACTCTATAAGCTTTCTCCATTGACACTTTTGTCAGTGCACACTGCTGTTGCAGATGCTAAATAGTATTGTTGGGGTTTTGTTCCGTGGCATGAGTGATGAAACCAGTCATGCACTAAAAGCTTCRCAGAACGCTTTTCTGTTTGAGTTTTGTATGTATATCTTCTTCAGTCGTTTCTGTCCTGGGTCCAGAGCCAAGCTCAGTGAAGCCCATGTGGCGTGTTCCTTCCTGGTAGTTTCACAATTTAATGGATATGCTCTCAGGAAATCCTTGAGACCTGGAGCAGTATGTTTATTGTGGCACCATAGGGTTATGGCAACTCAATGCATGAGAACTATTYCAGTATTAATACTTCCATTTTTTATTAATGTGACCTCTCTCTAACACTTGGAAGATAAAATAGGCTGTGCATTCTTTAACATAGGGTACACTGCTGTTCACTAAACAGCATATTCCACTATATAGTTCACACTGACTTTCACATCATAAATGTGTCTATTTGAATTACTACTATTGGAATAAACCACGTGTATGTGAGTTATTATATACTTGTATCATTTAGAAAGTAAAAGTGTATTCTTGTTGGTATGGGAAGAAGAAAACTTTTTGGTGTATGCCTTAAGTGGTGTCTGTGTTCTGGAGCTCTCTTAAAACCCATTGTAATAGTGGGTCTTCCTCAGCTTGGCATTTCTACCCTTCTGCTGGCTRTCACCAGCCCCACAGCAGAGAGGAAAACTACTTCTTCCCTTCCTCCATCACTGCCTTTTTTGCACATAAAAAAATGTGTAGAAAGCTGCATTCCCACAGCAGAGCTGTTTTCCTCCCAAATGAATACACTGACYGATTTTTCCCTTACCTTTTGCATACACAAATGCTTAATTACAGGAATATTATCTCAAAATTTTAAAATTACATGCTTTTCTGTCAGGCAATTTATTGTGAAGATATTTGCAATTATTTTTAGCAGGTGACACAAAATACAAAGGTTTGTTTTTTTTTTTTTCTGTGTGGACTTTAATAACTGGTTTAAATCTCAAAAAAGTAGCTAATAATTTTTGGGAGAAAAAGGAGAAGGTATTGCAATGAAATGAATGAAATGGAAGGTGTATTGATTGACTAGACAGGAATAGTGTTTTGTGAATACAATACTGCCGTGGTTTAAAAAAGTATTGTCTAAAATCTTTTAGAAAAGAGAAAGAGACTTAAGGGAAAAAAAGCAAAAATTTTACATGTAGACATATAAAAATTAAAGAGTAGATATTTGGTGCTTTTTGTTGTTAGTTTGGAGCATATCCTGTCAGCCCTCCCAGCAGGGGAGGTACGGAGGGTTTTTAAACACACAAATATTTTGCTCTTTGACCTTAACTTTGAATATGGGAAAACAGATCATCACCGTAGATTCCATATTTTCGTGTCAAAATCTACTAGCAGCTGCCCTGAAATAACACTAACATTTACATGTTGATATTTTCCCTCAGTTACTTGTAAAGTTACATTGATTCCATACTCTACTAAATTTGTATCAGAGAAATAGAGCGATGTTTTCTTCTTTGCAGTATTTTTTCTCTTCTTCATTTGGAAATAGCCAAAAACACAACAAAAGGGATTGTTTATCTATAACAAGAAATTAAAAGGCACAATTTTGTGTTGTCCTTCATCAGTGAATTAAAAATTGCATTTTGACATTTGGCCCTGTTTGCATTTATTCACTGATCCCCAGCACAGATACATTTCATCTCTCGCCTTGGATACTGCGTCATGTGCGAGCTTGTGTTCTGAGACTTCCCAAATGACCTTTTAATTAGTTGTTATTATTACGCAGCTCATAGGCTTCAGCCACGGTGATGTCATCATTTATCTCATCTTTCATGTGAAATAGTCCTGATTGCTGTTGTGGCTGCCTTGCACTTCTTCCCCTCCCTTCTCCTGGCATGGACTAGCCTTGGTGTYCAGTTTCCATGACCTTCAACAGTGRCGTGTATGCACCTGCAGTGTTACTGCTACRTTGTGTTTTGGGTTTTTTTAATGCCTTTTTCATATATTCTTTGCTTGTCTTTTTTTCAGAGTCCTCTGGAGCATTACATTCCCCTGTTTGGAGTGTGAACAAGAGTTCGGCATTCTRCTTTTACAGGTACCTTTTTGAATTAAAATGCACATTTTTTTCCCAGGGCTTGATAAAAGGAAGACAATTCCAGAAAGACTTTACCATGTTGTCYTCTCCTGTCTGGGGAGGTGTGTTGTGATAATGAGTTTCTCTTCCTCTACCTTCACTAGTCGATTGGGTTGGTGGATTCGTTAGTTGCAAGTATATAGTTCCATAGTTTTTCAGAAAGATTGAGGCTTTCTCTTCTTTTGCTGGCCTCAGTCATGCAGCAATGTATATTTCAGTGTTGTAGTATCCTTTTTGGAAGTACTCCAGTAGTTCCAGGCTTTTTCTCACCCTTTATTCACAACCTGTGCTTTGGTTACAGTCACTCCATTCAGTAAATTTGTTTTAGCTTTTTACAATGGAGACCTCCAGTGCAAGTGAGCACTTCTTGCCTTAGTCCTCCAGAGCTTTCTATTTATTTCTGTTACTTATCTGACTCCTTTTTGGAAGTATTACAGTGGCTCTAGGCTTTTTACCATCCTTTATTCCCAACCTGTTTTTCCATTCAGTAGGTTGGGTTAGGTTTYTGTGACAGAGACCTTTAGTGCAAACAAGCAGTGGTAGCCTCAGTACTTCAGAGTTTTCTGTTGCTTGTTTGGTTATTACTACTACTTTCAAAATACAGAGTCACACAGAATCAGAGAATGAGTTGGGTGGAAAGGGATCACAGTGGGTCATCTGGTCCAACCACCCTGCTTAAGCAGTGTCATCCTAAGGTACGTGGCACAGAATTTTGTCCAGACACTTCTTGAATATCTCCAGTGAGGGAGACTCCACAACCTCTCTGGCCAATCTGTTCCAGTGCTTGGTAAAGAAGTTCTATTGGTAAAGAAGTTCTTCTTCATATTCAGGTGGAACTTTCTGTGGCTCAGATTCTGCCTGTTGCCTCTTGTCCTATTGCTTGGCGCCTCTTGAGAAGAGCCTGGATCTGTCCTCTTGGCACCCTCCCTTCAGATACTTATAGACATTGATGAGGTCCCCTCTCAGTCGTCTCTTCTCAAGGCTGAAGAGGCCAAACTCCCTCAGCCTTTCCTCGTAAGAGAGATGCTCCAGTCCCTTAATCATCTTTATTGCCTTTTGCTGGACCTGCTCCAGGAGCTCCACGTCTCTCTTGTCCTGAGGAGCCCAGAACTGCACACAGCACTCCAGATGTGGCCTCATCAGCACTGAGGAGAGGGGCAGGATCACCTCCCTCTACCTGCTGGCAATGCCCTTCCTAATGCAGCCAAGGACACCATTGGCCTTCTTGGCCATGAGGGCACACTGCAGGCTCATGGATGSATGTTGTCCACCAGGATCCCCAGGGCCTTCTCTGCAGAGCTGCTTTCCAGTGGGTCAGCTCCAGCCTGTGCTGGTGCATGCAGTTGTTCCTCCCCAGGTGCAGGACCCTGCATTTGCTCTTGTTAAACTTCCGAAGATTCTTCTCTGTTCATCTGTCCAGCCCGTTGAGGTCCCTCTGAAGGGCCACACAGCCCTCTGTGGAATCAATCACTGCTCCCAGCTTTGTGTCCTCAGTGAACTTGATGAAGAGGCATGTGCCCCTTCATCCAAATCACTGATGAACAAGTTAAACAATACTGGGCCCAGTATAGAACTCTGGGGGACACCACTGGTGACAGGCCTCTGACTAGACCCTGTGCCACCGGTCATGATCCTTGGGATCTGCTGTTCAGCCTGTTCTCAATCTGCCTCACTGTCCAGGCATCCAGTCCATACTTCCTGGGTTTGCCTGTGAGGATGTTGTGAGAGACAGGGTCAAAAGCCTTGCTGGAGTCAAGGTAGACAATATCCACTGCTCTCCCCTCGTGCATCCAGGTAGTTGTTTCATCACAGAAGGCAATCAAGTTGGTCAAGCATGATTTACCTTTAGTGAGGTACTAAACTGGTACTAGTGAGGTGATAAACTGGCGCTCCTGATCACCTTCTTGTCATCCATGTGGATAGAGATGGCCTCCAAAATGAGCCACTCCATCACCTTTCTGGGGATGAACGTGAGGCCGGCTGGCTGGTAGTTCCCTGTATCCTCTTTCCTGCCCATTTTGAAAGCTGGRGTGCATTTTTCCAGTCCTCAGGCACAAATCCATCCACAGCATTCTGAGCTTGMTCTCAAGGTCTGAGCAGAAGACGAGCATTAAAGCTTAAAATCTTTAATTCGTCACTAAAACTCCTAAACAAAAGGGGGAAATCCAGTGTCAGGAATAATGGAAAGAGTAGCTTCATCATTGGTGAGTACGGAARCCACATGAAAATCCATGTGGGCAGGAGGGGACAGGAGCTGAATGTGTGGCACTTCGTAACAAGGGTTGCACARTTCTTGAAATACTAATAGGGCACTTCTGGTATTTCATTGTAGCAAAGAAAAAAATCAGTAATCAATGTCTGATGTGTCATGTGTCAAATTAGCAACACACTTCACTAATACTTAGTTTTAGTTCTGCTCAGTAGAAGGCATTTCATGTTCGTCTGTTTCCAATCACCATATTTGGCTCCAGAACATAAATTTGCTTTGTGTGGGGTCTTAAATTAACAATTATTGCTGCTGTTTTATTTCAAGACAAAACGTTAAGTCTGAGAGTACACATGGCTCATTTAAGGGTAAAAATCTGTTCCCAGAATGTGGAAATAATCTCAGAAGACATTTCTGTCAGCTGAGGAATTGGGAACTTGAAATTCCAGATACATTTCATACACAGCATGAAATTAAGGCAGCAAAACCATTTCAGCTGTGCCAAGGACTGACACCAGGAACATTCAAAGATCTGTGTTAAGTTTTGTGATCACAAGTTAACCTACACTAATTTTACAGTCACATTTCATATTTTTACCTTCCTCATGTCATGCTGCATGGGATTTATTTCTGTCGTCTTAGAAATGGGATTCAATGTTTTGTGTTCATACAGAAGCTCCAATAGGTCTGTAGTTTTGTTGGAAATATATTGCTCATTTTGTCAACAGAAAAGATTGGATTTGTGATTTATGATGAAAGCAGCATTCAGTCCTGGCTGGGGTGACACAGCCAACCTTCCCTTTTCATTAGCTTTTAAAGAATGCCTTGAAACTAGTCCAGATCAGTGATGAGGTGGAGCTGGGAGTGAGGGACATCTTCAGTGGAGGGACTCAGTTCCCCAGTGGTGGTGGGGATGGTGTGCTGGCAGGGCAGCTGGGCAGGAGAGGTTACCTTTATGAAGCAGGCATGAACAGATGAGAAAGCAGACACCATGTGTCCTCATTTGAGGTTTGGCACCTTAGCTTCCGCGTCCCATTATTTGTCTGGCTTAGGTAGCTTAACCCTGCGATGCTCCATTTCAGCTAACTACTTAAAAAGTTTGCTGATACTCGTCTCTTAAYGAAGATAAAGCAGTAGATACAAGATTGGCATGCCTCTATCCAATTTCTGGGTTTGGAATAAATTTCTTTTGTTACTTTGGGCAGCCAATATCARTCCTGTGTTTACTTCCAGCTTGGAGATGTACTTTTGTTTACAGAAGAGGGGAGATCTATTAATGTGGCTGTGTATCACTTATCTTAGAGGAGAATGGCTATGAAGCAATCTTGGGGTAGTCTGATACTCTAAGGGAGGGCAGGAACGGAGTAGTTTGAGCAGTCTTTCTAAGCAATAGTCTATGGCACCTGTGAGGACAGGGTGGAGAGCATCCCTGGTTCAGCACTCCCCAGGGACAGGCCTGTTGTGTATCTTKTCATGCAGTCAGCACATGAAAGGGGTCTGAAGTGTTGCCAGAGGGAAGAACTGGATTTACTGAGGAGTCTGCAGCAAACCTCAGCACTCATTCAATTGACTGGTCAGTATTTCTGGCTGCTGGATTTACTCCACTATTCATTTTTCTCCTGAAAGGGTGCAGGGCTCTGAGCCTAGTATCCCTCTGTGATATCCTCCTGCCAACCACCCAGTGCCGGCTCCTTTGCCACCAGCCTTCTAAACTCAGTAGACAGTGTGCCCCTGCAGGCATGGAGGCTGCAGGAGAGTGAAAATGTGTCTCTCTCCTGCAACCCAAAAATGGTCTGGGTTAGCAGGAGCTTTGCTTCAGGAGGAGCTTCACTGAGAGCTTCACCTTTCTCTGCAACACCCTTATACCAGCTCTGTTCTTTCTGCAGTATGTAGGAGCTGCAAGAGAGGAGTTGAGGAAGAGAACTTGAGGTGTCTCTTCCTTTTTCCTATAATCCCTCTCTGTCCTTGTAATCTACTCCTGCTTCCCAACTCACTGTTCAGTGCCTCTTTCTCTACTCCCAACACYTTCTCCTCTCTCTGCTCTTTGCCTGATTAATAGCATTTCTCTTCTACCTCTCTGCCTCTTGTCATTTCTCACTCTTCTTTTGTCTGTCCCCACACTCACAATTCCAGGTTTTGGATTTCTGTAGTTTGTTTGTTTTGTTTGTTTTCYTGGAGAGGGATGCCTCCACTTTCCCCRCACTGCCTTCTGCTCTCCATTTAATTAAATGCAGTGGTCATGACTCAATATAGCTTTTGTTTTCTTTAAGATGGTGAGGATTTTATGGTTTCTTAAAATCTGTGATCAGGAAGAATTTCCAGCATCATCATCATAACTTCACCAAACCCCTCAGATATGCAAAAACCATTYGAAAGTGTCTGGACAGTCTGATTTCTTAAACAAGGCTTTCCAAGAATATTGTTTTAGTGAAGAGTCATTAAAATAAACAGTAATACAAAGCCACACTTCGAGTGTCAAATTTGCATATTAAACAAAAGTTTGGATGCTCGTTAACAAATAGCTAACTGGATGTTCATCTCCAGTTAAATAGGTTGTGAACAGTTTGTGAAGATCTGTAGTTCAACATGTGGACTCTGTGGCACGTATTTCCCATGAAGCAACCAAGAAGAAAATATATTCAGTGTATTCTAACAGCAAACACCTCAGCAACTGCAGTCAGTGCTGTTGTGGTYTGGGGGGTTACACACAGAAGTGTGTGACCATGCATAGATGTAGCACTTGTGTTGAGTTATACAGCTGTATCATTAATTGCAGCATCATCATAACAATGAAGACCTAAATTGCATTGCCAAAACTGGTATTTTTAACCATCTGCTTGAAGAACTCTCTAATATACAGATATGTCTTCAAGACACGGTGTTATGCACTCCTTCGGTTTTCTTTCTTGACTTCTAACAACATGTACCTTCAGACATGAGGTTGGAGAAAAGCGGAATGAACTATCCTGCTGTATGGGAAAATGTCCTCCTATCTAGAGAAAAACATAGCCATACCAGTCAAAAATAAAAGATATTATTCATTGAGTTGCTCTGAAGGTTGCAGTGCTGGAACACTGCTGTAAATCATGTATGGTTTGTTTTTGTTGGGGTTTTTTTTTTTCCAGTTGTAATTTTAAAAAGACACGATTTGTTTTTACATAGTCAAAACTTTTATAGTGTGTTTATTTAAGAAAAAAATAAATGTGCAATATTTCATGCGTGTAAAGCTGCAATGCTTAGAAGTGGTTAACTCAGGACAATTAGGTTGTAGACATTATTTTTAAATAGCCATGCTGACCTTACTGCAGTAATATCTCATGTTACAGAAAAGGCTGTTTAATACAAAGTTTTGACAAACAAGACCCCACAGCTAATCAGAAGAGCAGCCCAAAGTCTGCAGTTGTCAGAATTAGGCCACTCTATTGTATTCTCCTGGCTGAACATTACCATTTTTCTAATGGTACTGGTTTTGCCATGCTCATTTTTTAATTGTGCCTACTGTACTGCCTATTAAAGGTGGCTTTGTAAGTTTTTAATATCAGTAGAAGACATTAATTAGCTATATTTTAGTGTTTATTTCTAAAGATTAAATACTTGTGTTCATGTATGGAATTTATTTAAAAAAATTTTCCATGCAACAAGATAAGCTGTTAAAATAAGAGAGAAAATATTTAAACATAAATAACTAGATGGCTTTCTGGTTTCTTGCTTGTAAAATCTTGACAAGTATTATAAGAAATATTCCGTATGGTTGGGCACTGTTTCTTTCAAATATATTTTCACAACATGTAAGAAACTTCAGGAAGGTGCTATTAAGCTTTGTTTTGAAATGTTGAAAATAAGCATTTTCAAAAGATTCTTTTACTAATTAATTCTCTTAAGGAAAGGAAATTTTAAATATGATGTATTTTTCCATTCATAACAGCTCTTTCTGGTTTCTGGTTTTTTCACTGCATAAATTGTTGGAATTGTTTTTCTTTTCTGGGTTGTATTTGTTTACTTTGGGTCTTCATGTATTTGAACATTTCTGGAGTTTTGCAGGATTAGTAACTGCAAGGGAATGTCTAACTGAGGCTGTTTTCATTGTGGGTTGGTGGTTATTTCTCACATAAAATCTGTTCATGCCTATGATACTATGTTCCTTTAATGTATTTCTCATTGTAAACAGTTTTAGAGAACTTTCATCAATAAATAAGAGTCTAAACATGGCAATTTGATATTTCAGGGCCTTGGGCCTTTTATGACAGTGTGGTAAATTTTTGCCTTTCTCACAAGAACAAGCTGGCAGCAGTGTTTATGTACATAAAATCAGAGATTGCTGCACTCTTTTGAGAAATGRGAGATTGGATCAAATCCCCAGTCCCCAAACTGGGGCAAGTTTCTGACCTCCTGAGGAAGAACCATGTTGGTCTTCCTATTTCAGCTGAAATGTCCTACTTGCTAGAAATTACTTAATTGCACTGGAGCAAGGTTAGTAATCCAATTTCCTTGTCAAGTACCCTATGTGGTCTTTTTTTGCTCTTTTTTTTATTTAAAGAAAACTTGCAAATACTTTTTTTTTTTTTTAAGTGGAAGCCTTTGAAAGGAAGTGCTATAGAAGGATCTGTCTCTACATACTGAATCACTACATTGTCAGGGTTGGAAGGCACCCCTGGAGATCATCTCATCCAACTCACCTGCCAAGGCAGGGTCACCTAGAGCAGGTGACACAGGAAAGTGTCCAGGTGGGTTTTGAATGTCTCCAGAGAGGGAGACTCCACAGCCTTCCTGGGCAGCCTTTTCTGGTGCTCTGCCACCCTCAGTGTAAAGATGTTCTTCCTCATGTTGAGGTGGAACTTCCTCTGTTTTTGTTTATGGCCATTGCTCCTTGTCACTGGGCACCATTGGAAAGAGTCTGGCACCATGCTTTTGACACACACATTTGAGACATTTGTATGATGCTAGGTATAGCCTGGTACTCTGAGTATCTGCCCTGGAGGCCTGCTTCCAGTCTTGACTCCAAATCTAGTGGAGGAAGTGTTTTCTTTGTCATCCTCCACAACTCTGACTGTGTTTTTAGGGCTGGCAGGTACCTGCTGGATAAGACAGTGTGGATGACTAAGGTGAGGAGATCCCTGTTTTTTCTACAGATTGGGAATTATCATCAGGCTTAGTTGCTTGCATGTCCATTAATAGAAATAAGAGCTTCACCTGTGCTGGRTGACATGGGTGCTCAGGGCATGCTCGTGGGCCTCTTTCCCTGAACATCTCTTCTGTCCTACATGCTCATGATCATTCCAGATTTCTCACAGTTCCCTTTCACAGAAATGAAATAGGGGAGATGGGCAGCCATAGAAGTCATATATGTGAGATGGGGAAAGTGTCCCGGTTTTGACTTGGTTTGATGTTCAGGACATAGCTGAGACCTCGTAGGCAGACAGAGGAGCTCAGAAGTCATTCTCTATTAGTTGAGGGGGAAAAGTACTGGCAGAGGAACATGTGCTTTGTGGTGAGAGCCAAGCTTAAATATCAGTTACCCAAAATTTTATGAGCACTGCTGCCACTTAGATGGTGAACAGACACTCTCTTTCCCCACAGAATATGCCATTTTAGGTGTGTGTGTTTCAGTGCTGATGAGTTTTGAGGGCTCTGCTTGAGGTCATGTTGCCTTGCAGCAGTAGCTATGAAGGAGGTGAGCATACAGACRTCTTCTGCTCGTGGGTCCTCAAGTCTTTAACTACAAGGCTGTGTTGGTAGACACACTGCACATTTAATATAAACATTCGTTTTGAAARTCTGTACTTGCACTTTGTCCAGTTAAATCTGGCTTGATTGCTTAGTATTTCCAAGATAACAAGTTCTTCTAAGCCAAAGTGATTTATGTTTTAGGGCTTGCTCCATAGTGTAGTTCAGGCCTAGTCTGATCCTGTAGCTGCGCTGGTATGCTGCAGTAGAGTGCTTTAACATTCGTACAAGTTTTCAAACATTTTAAGGATTTAGGACTATGTTTAATTTATCCCAGTGTGACAAATTACTCAGAATTGGCATTTTGATAATACTGCTATCAAGATACTTGTTGTACAGGTGAGTTAATGACTATAATTTTTTTGGTGAGGGATGCTGCAGAATTTAGAGCTGTTTCCCAGCTGCCTGATTACTGATGACACTTGTGCTTCTGTTGTTGAGGACCAGACTTGGCAGTGTTGTTGGGGGCTACATGGGTGATGGTATCTGAAAATCCTGCTAGTGATGTGATGTATCTGTGGTAATACTAGAAGGAGGGTGTTTTGCAGGTGTAACTCCACATTTTTGTAGATAGATTTTTATTTCCTTCTTGGCAAGTGCATATGAATTCTACTAAACCTGTTGCCATGAAGATTTCAGTAGAATAAAATATGTCTCTCTCTGAAAGTGGACTTCTTAAGAATTACCATTAACTTGAGATGGGAACTAAAATGAATAGTATTCCATTTAAAACATTTTTGCTTAGCTTCATAATTGGTATTATTTTGTTGTTCTGCCTCCCTCTGTTTGTCCCCACTTTGCAGTAGTGAACTCCCAATTAACTTTATTTTTTTCCCTGCACACTGGAAGCGCTACCACCAGAAAAAAAAAGGTGGCTTGCCAGGGTGCCAAATCCAAGCATGGCCGTGAAGGACATCTACCAGAAGCAAGGAGATGAGGTGCTRACTTTTCCTATCAGTGGAGAAGAAAGGAAAAGTGTAGTGCAGATAGTGCACTGCTCCTTCCATCAGAGCAGAGCAGGAGCTACTGCATCTTGCAAAACTGGGATGCTGAAATGGGGAAGTGATGTGAAGAGGAGGTGGAGAAGTAGGAGAAAAGTAAAAGCCCCCCTGTTTCCCAGAGAAGAGGGACCAAGCAGGTGGGACTTGGTACGACAGGGACCTATATCAGGGTTTGATGAACCTCTGAAATGTAACTGAACACCAGGGCCAAGTATCCTGTATTGAAGAAGGGGATTGTGTTGATTTCTAAAAGTGCATAAAAGATCCTGGGAAAAYTCTGTAGGCTCAGGGGACCACAGGACAAACTGGGAATTGTGGCCTTGTTGTAAGGAGGAGGCTGTAAAGTTAAAACATGATGCTTATGGAGAGATGCAGAATTAAAAGTATAAAAGTGGTTTGGACTTGAGGCCATTGACACTGGCTGATGAACAAGCAGTARGGGTGCTTCCTAAAACTCTGTGAAGTGTTTACAGCATCATTCTCATAAAATGAACACTGAAATAGAAATATTCACATAAGGCTACAAATGTAATAAAAATTACATTCCTTATTATAATTTTTAGGCCCTTCTCTGATTTTTTTTGATTAAATGAGCAACTGAAATTATTGCAAAGAACACAATACTGTCTAAGCAACACAGGGGTCCAAAGAAAACAGAACTGATTTCCACTACAGCTTTTACAAACACAGCCTGTAGTATTGCTCTAAATAATAAGACATTTTATATTGGCTTGTACTGTCTCGTTGGAAGAACGGGAAACTTCATTTCTGGGCTTTCTTGTGCATTTATGCAGCCTGTTGAAAGAAATCAGAGTTTTCATCGTTGTGARGTATCTATAGGGCAGTATTTAACCCAGAAGCATCACTGAGAGTGGATTATTGCTACTGGGTAGGAGATGTAACAGTGATGGATTTCAGAGCTAAAAAGAAGCAAAATACTTTCTAAAGTTTTTTCTTTYGAAGAGGCATCTCTGTCCAGCTCCCAGTGAGCTCTAGGCATATGTTACAGGGTCAGTATGTAACTATAGCTGCTAGGTTGCTTTCCTGCTTTCCAGATGTTTATACCTCCATGGATTTTCCGGCAGCTATTTCAACTTAACAGTGTTAGCATTTGTGGTTATGGCAACATCCTGCTTTGAACCTCATCATCTTCACTGCACATTGAAATAGAAAGAGTGCTCAGTGGTGACACTTGTATTTGTGGAGAGTTTTGTCTTAAAAGTCTTTGATGTAAGAGCAAAGCAGAATTAGCATAAGTATATCAGCCCATATTAGCTCAGCTATATAAGCTATTGCAAACAATGCTAGTTGTAGTTTGGGGTTTTTTGGTTGGAAGTAATATGTCAGCAGTGAAAAGTGACTGCCTTTGCCAAAGTTACTACTTTCCCACTTGGTGGAAATTTCTCTTGTCTACATAATTCTGCCACTGTTAGGTCACTGCAGTTCACATCATTCATGACCTTTTGAAGGCTTAAATGTATACTTGAACAGATAGATATTGCTCTTACTGTTCACTGTTCCGTGTTTTAGGGAGGAACAGATTTGAAGATACGCACTTTCATTAGTATTTTGAGTCATGGTATATCTGAAAGACTATTTCATCTCCTCATGCTTTATCTTGACAGTTAATATTATGTGAGACCAAGTCTACACAGCATACACATCTTTATCTAAAATTGGTTTAAAAAATGAAATACTGCTGCCATTCTGGATATGGATGACCTTTTATCAATTTCAGCCAAGTTTACTTAGGCTTTGCCTGTATTTTTAAACTTAATAACATATATATGTGAGGTTTRCAGAGACAATTATCCACAAAAGAATTTATTTCAGTTTTAGGCATACACATTAGTATAACTTAGTGCATAGACCTGTAGCCAGTTGTTCTCAGCGAAGCTCTCATTTGTAGGCTTTGCAGTGACTGTTAACAAACCAGCATCTTCATAATGGGACCTGCAGCTCTGAAGTGCACCCAGGTGTTAGAGGAGCCTGACATTTTCCATCTGTGTCCTGTGTTCCTGTGCAGATTTTGTTTCAGGAGCTCTTTGAGTCATGTTGCAGCCACTTCTTGATTACTTATATTGGAATTTATGTCATGTTTATGGTGCATCTTGAGGTAGTGGTAGTGATATTTTATCACCTGGAAAATAAAATTGACACGGGCCTTTAAATATCAAGGAAAGCAGAGTAAAGGCTGTCAGCCTTCATTATATTTATCCACTGTGCATCATCGTACCTTCTGTGCAGTCCCTTCATCTGCTGTCCCAGAGGAATGAATCAAGAGCATGAGCTTCATTGTAACTTTGTCAGGTGAAGCAATGTCCTCACCAAAGTCAAGGACAGAAATTTCACTAATTTCATTTGGACCACATTTTCACATTGCTTTTTGCTGCACTTTTTTTGTAACTTGAATACTGCTAGAATATGTAATGCCCTTCCGTGGATACTTTTAGACAAAGACTGGCTGAAACGTGGCCAATGCGTAGGAGCTACAGGGCACCACAGAACCAGGGAGTGAAGCATGTTATTTACTGTCAGTTGGCATCATTCGGTCTGTGTTTAGAATGCAGTTTTGGGTATGAGAGGTAAAAATGGACTCTATTATTGTACAATACTATTGTATTCATAATAGTGCTAAAAATAAATRCTTGTCACAATAGGGTCTGTTCATAAATTTCTCATAAATTTCAAGAAACTGCGTATTTAGAATATATGGGCCTGGGATTCCAAAGTTTCTGCATAGTTTATCTCCTCTTACTGTCTTGGCTTTAAATTAAGGAAAGAATATTTTATAGGAGATTTATTTGTAGTTAATGTTAGTTTTATAGCTATTGCTGCTCTAGGCTGTGTTGTGATCCCCTAAATCATGCAAATAGTGCATTGGTTATTTAAATATGAATATCTGACAAACATATTATGGACTAAGAGTGATTAGAGTGTGATGCCTAGAATGAATTAAGTGCTTTGAATCTCTGCCTCTGCCACAAAGGAATCCTGAATTGAAGTGTCTGGCTGAAAATGCAGCTTTAAAAACCCAAAACTTTGTGCATTTTGTATTCTACTCAGCAGCTCTGCAATAGTCGTGGGGTATTAGAGGAGCTCAGTAAGAACTTTCAGGAAGGTTTTATTAATATATGCATAGTATTAAATAGGACTATGTTTGAATGCATGCATAAGTTTTTTTGTCTTTGTTTTTCTTGAAATAATTTCTTAAGTCCAGTAGTATTGTAAGGAAGAGCAATAATGGAAATCCAGAGTGAATCCTGAAAAACACAGTTCAGTCCATAGAAGGATTACACCTATAGAGCAGACATCTGGGTGTAAACAGAGAGAAAGGAACATTTCTTTGGTCCCTAGGTATATTTCACATATTTTCTGGGAGTGGGTGAAGAAAACCTATTTGCCTTTGAATTTCTGCAGGGCATTACTGGTACCAGAGATGTACACAAGAGGGAATTCAGRTGCCTAAGCAGTGAGTTTCTTAGGAGTTTAAGCTAGAAAAAAGCCATTTCTCTGCCCTGGTTGCTGGAATGATGATTTTCACAACTAGAATCTAAGTCTTCCTAAGACTACACTGTACTGCTGCTCTCAGCCTCTATCATTAGCAATAAAATTAATAAGTAGCAAGGCTCTGTAGTGTCTCTGTGGAGTTTCAGGTGCCCATGGACAGAAGAGAGGCTGGTAGGAATTGAACTCACTTTCCCAGCTAGCAGCAGGATCAGGCTGCAGCCATCACCAGCACAGGCAGAAGTTTCATTAGATTTTACRTTCATCCACTTCTCTTTCATCGCACTTTCTTTTTTAACTGTATCTGGTTAGTAATTTTTATCTCTCTGAAATGAGAATACTGAATAAGCTTTCTGGTGATATTCAAGTGCAGCGCTTCAG
The DNA here is from genome assembly GCA_003713295.1 of Parotia lawesii. NCBI lineage: Eukaryota > Metazoa > Chordata > Aves > Passeriformes > Paradisaeidae > Parotia > Parotia lawesii. Next base: position 257,115 of record RAHM01000148.1, on the reverse strand, counting down.
TGAAATGGAGTAATTTAAACAATACACAAAAAGTTGATCCCTTTTTCATAGCTGCATGTTCCTTAATTTATACCAGCAGCCCCACAGGTACAAAGCCTCCATGGCTGGCCACGTAACCACTTGGCTGTTACCCACCTGGCTCAGGTGGACATTTCTGTCCTGGCTCCTCACCAGGTCCTTGCTTTTCGTTCTTGATGCCTGAAGCACATTGCCAGTTGCAGCATGTTTCCATTGACTCCGGGTCACTTGGCTCCATCCGTGCTTGCAAACAAGCACACTTGTTCTCTCAGATAAACATGCATGGTGGGATTTATTTTTCTTCTTTTTTTTTTTCCTTTTAAGTGTGGTGTTGAAGCCAATGTGTATGCTCAGCCTCCTAAGCAATGCTTGCTGACATTGATGAGGGCTATCCAAAGTGAGGAAGTTGTTAAATGCTGGGAAAAGGGTTCCAAAAGCAGCCTCAAGCCCAAGACCTCAGTTCCCTCAGCTCTGATCTGTGGYGTGATGTGTGTGGAGCCACTCACTAGGAGGAGAATGGAGTTGGCGGCTGTCCTCTGGGGCAGAACCACGGTCACCTTTAATGACAGTGGTCACGGAGGAAAGTTGTCTTGCTTACTCAAGTAGTATTAACTCAGTTGGCTGACAGTGTTTAGTACAGAGAACTGGGTTGTTTGTGGGGTTTTCTTCRTCTGGATGAAACCCCTGCTCTCACATAGCTTTCATTTCCACACACAAGTATTAAATATACGCGTCAATGGGGTATTTATACAGGCACTTAGCCATTCAGCTCTGAGCTGGCAACGTAGAAAGATTTGATTTGTGTGTATGGAAGAGAAATGTGTGTGCAGATGCATGTTGGAATTGCCTTCTGTGCATTTGAAAATTTCATACTTAATTGCAAAACAGTATCAATAAATATGTTGATTCAAATGAGGAAAGCTTTTTCTCTTTCAGAGAGACTTAGTTTAAATTCAGGAAGTCAAACTGCTGAGGAGTTAGCTCTAGGATTTATAAAACAATATTGAAAGAGAAGTTTAATTAACATTTCACTACCCTTTCAATTGCACTGAACGCATGTCTGGTTTATCACCCACCTAAATATGTTAGTTTGTATTTGAAGAATGCTTGTGACAGTGAGCCTTAAGGAGAAAGCTCAGCTTTTTCCTATAATCTCATTATAGCATTTGTATATTTTATTTGCTTGCTTTGACCTTGGAAAATATATAGAGAATATTCAATGTATATATCACGTATTTCTGAGAATCAGTAGTTGAGGTGGTTTTCTTTTTACTGTTAATGTAACTTCAGCTGGAATTTAATTTTTTTGTGGGTCTTTTTTGTCAAAACAATGTAAACCCTGTATTAGTAAGTTGGGTATTGATGGATGAGCACACACAGGATGACAGTAGCATGAAAGCAAGTCATCCCAGGGAAGGATGCTGCTCTGTGTTCCTTAGGATAGAGTGAAGAAGTAGCAGCTACTTTTCTTTCTCTCCCTGAAGATTACAGTGATAATAGAAATGGGATATTAAAGAGGGCAGCATAGATTAATGGAGCAGTAATAAAACAAATGAGACCCATTAGCGAAATCGCTGCTTGAGAAGTAGATTCCATGATAAGTGCCCTTCAGTGCCTCGTCCAGGAAAAATTGTTTCAGCACTTGTAATATCATCCGTGGTGTTGGATTTTAGACTGTTGTGACAATCTAAGTGATAGAACCTTAAAATAATTTAGATAAAGATAAATTTCATTTGTACTTACTGCCTGATAGAAAACCTGAATGATCATATCTACGTTGAAGACAAGTTCTTTTTTTCAAACCCAGTCAGAATGTTTTTGCGTGTTCTCAGAATCTTATATAAAAAAACAAAGCCATTTTTTGTTGTTCTGTTAAGCCTGTAAGGTGATCATGAGAGCTTTGAAAGCCTTCTTTTATTGCTGGAGCACCGGTGCTATGGGTACTAATGTTCAAACAGACTTGGAACTGGAATTGGTGGATTTAGTGACATCTCCTGTTTTTATTTGTTGATTTTTTCATTAGATTAACAATGAAAGATGTGCATTGCACTTAAAACACTACATGTCTCTGTTTGCTGTCTGCTTTTTAGACCAGATTGTTTTCTGGACAATTTAATGAATTAGGAAAATACACTTAATTGCTGAGATTTATACAGTATGTTCCTATAAAGAGAAAAATGTTTGGGGTTTAGAGATAAAATGTGTTCACAATCCAACTTRAAAAAGCCAAATATATTAATATGAAGTTCTCTTTTACTGGCAGATGGGTGGGTCTAAGTCTCTGAATTGTCTCATTCTGCTTCCCTTTCTCCCTGTAGAAATGTATGGCTGCGTTGCGGTGGGGCTTAATTTTTTTGGATTTTTGGGGTTTTTTTATTTCCCAATGTAATTCCACTAAATCCAAGCTCAGAGTGTAAATACCAAGCAATACATGTCTTGTAAGATGCAGAGGGGTGCTGGGCAGGAGCGGGGCAGGGGCGCCCTGAGCGCTGCCTCGCTGTGCCGCCCGCGGCAGCATCCCAGGCGGCGGTGGGAGAGGAGGGCCGGGAGGCGGCTGTTGCTATCGCTCTGATGTCAGGCGCTCCCGCTAACGTGTGGTTGGTTCCTCTGCGTTTCAGATCGCTGCCGGTCGCGGAGCGCAGAGGGGACGGCGAGAATCCCACATCTTTCAGCGAGAAGAAAGGAGTCAGCGGAGCAGACTAATACGGACTTGTGTCGGGTGCCCTTGCCCTACAAAGGCTGCCTTTAAAAGAGAAACACAGTGTTATTTAATGAGCTGTGAGATGAGGCACTGCTGCTAACGCTCAGATCCCAGGATTCATCGGCTATTCATTGTGCTTAATGTACATGTTTCTGCACCGTGCATTTAGGAGATCCCAGAGAAGAATCCAAAACGGCTGCGGGGGAAAGACCACCAAACATGCCTACAGAAACATTACCGACAGGTAGCATGGTGAAGCCGGTCAGCCCTGCCGTGACTTTCACATCTGCYGTTCCTCTCCGCATCCTGAACAAAGGACCTGACTATTTTCGCAGGCAGGCGGAGCCTAATCCAAAAAGACTGAGTGCAGTGGAAAGGCTTGAAGCCGACAAGGCAAAATATGTCAAGAGCCAGGAGGTCATCAATGCCAAGCAGGAGCCTGTGAAGCCGGCGGTGCTGGCGAAGCCGCCGGTCTGTCCCGCGGCCAAGCGAGCGCTGGGGAGCCCCACCTTGAAGGTCTTCAGCAACAATGCAAAGACTGAGAGTGGAGTCCAGAGAGAAAATCTGAAACTCGAGATTTTGAAGAACATCATCAACAGCTCTGAAGGCTCCAGCTCAGGTTCAGGGCATAAGCACGGTCCCCGAAATTGGCCACCCCACAGAGCCGATTCGACAGAGCTGAACCGACACTCATTCGCGGAATCCTTGAAGGTCTACCCCACGCAGGGCCGGAGCAGCCCACAGGAGAGCAGCTCCAATGTCAGCAGAAGGCTCCTAGATCAGTCAGCAGAGACTTTCTTGCATGTCTCTCACAGCTCTTCAGACATTAGGAAAGTAACTAGTGCAAAGCCCTTAAAAGCAATACCCTGCAGTAGTTCAGCACCACCTCTGCCTCCAAAACCCAAAATCGCTGCCATTGCCACCCTGAAATCTCCAGAGATTGAGGCAGTCGAGTCTGGATGCGGAGTTAGTAGAAGACCCTCCCTACAGCGATCAAAATCAGACTTAAGCGACAGATACTTTCGTGTTGACGCAGATGTTGAACGATTCTTTAACTACTGCGGACTGGATCCTGAAGAGCTTGAAAACCTCGGGATGGAAAACTTTGCAAGGGCTAACTCTGATATTATATCCCTTAACTTTCGCAGTGCAAGCATGATTAGCTCAGACTGTGAGCAGTCTCAGGACAGCAACAGTGACCTTAGAAATGATGACAGTGCCAATGACCGTGTGCCATACGGCATTTCTGCCATTGAAAGGAATGCCAGAATCATCAAGTGGTTGTATAGCATCAAGCAAGCTAGAGAGTCACAGAAAGTGTCCCATGTGTGAGAGAGAAATCCACCATAGAAAAAAGCAAGGACTATATCTTTGTCTGTGAATATTCAGTTTGTGAAGGGTTGTGAAGTCTACTTGAAGTCTTGTACCCTTCTCAAATCTCTTTGTGTTGCTTGTTGTGCAATGTTTCCAAGTTGCATGCCTGTCAACATGTGAGCTGACCTGGCTTCCACTTGAACAATGACTAACTACAAAGCCTGGCTGAGCATACACATTATCTGCCAAAAGTTTAAGACATGAATCTGATTAGGGCTTCAGTATAATCAAAGTGTTTACATGGAAAGGTTATATGACTTCTTTGGTATTTATGTGGTTCCTTGTGGATTTTATATATGTCACTTTTTGTCTTAATACAGATATTGTCAACTGATGTTACTTGTTTCTAAGTTGAAACAGAATCCCTTTGGGGGGAAGAAAAGCRAAATTGGCCAAAATAAGAGGTTTAGGCATACGACGATAGGCAAAGCAGCCTTATCTCTTGTAGAAAGTGCATTGTTGGCACAAGAAAGCTGTTTCTAAAAGGCAAAGAATGCTATGTTCTTAAATTATGTATCATTGTTAAACTATATATCCCTACTTGTAGTAAGACACTGTTCAGTAAAAGTTTCTTTTTCCTAGGTAAGCTCCCTCTGTTTTACAGCAGACATAGTCTAGTGAATCTGCTTGACCTCTCATAAACTAAATGAGTCTTGCATTTGGGTTGGTGTAAGCATTATAATGATTTTGTATTATCCCAGTTGGAAGAGCTTAAAGAAGGTTGGAGTCAACAGATGAAAACGGCGCAGGTGCAGGATTTTGTGGGTTTGATTTTTACTCAAAGATTCCTGGTCTTAAACTTTTGACAGGAATAATTAGATCCTATAGCTGATATTGAATGCCTTTATTAGTCAAAACACATCATGACTACAAACTCCATGCTGTCTTAATTTTTTTTGTAGACCTATTTGAACAGTTAATGAACAAAAATGGAAACACGCAGCCATATCAATATAACGCCTCCTATTCAGAAGTAAATACACTCAGTAGCTGAACTATTATCTGAAAAAATGTGATTATGTTGTCTTGCATATGTTATATCTAAGGCTGTGAAAGTTTGTTCCAGCTCTAGGAAAGTGTAGAAACATGACAGTATGTAGCTTTTCTTTTCTTTTTTTTTTTCCTCCTTAAGATGGTTAGTGCTGCGAACCAACCTGTTACAAATCTTTCAACAATCTGTGTCTTCCCAGTGGTTTAATTAACTGTCATTTCAACTGACAGTGGTGGTGTGGTAGTGGAGAAGTTGAAAGTACAGTGGTCTGCTTCATTATTATTGTATACATGCTTTGAAGTAAATTGCAGCACTACCTTATACTACATCAGCWAATAGGAAACTTTTTTATTGTGTAAATGCTGTAAGACTTTGTATATACTTCAGTTGTTACGAAATCTTTAAAAGGAAGAGTGTTATGCTAATAAATAGCTCCTGGTGCAGGTATGGTAGGGTTTTTTGTTCTTATTTTCACCCCTCCCATTCTTAAAACTATATCAGGAACTCAATTGCAGTGTGTTTTAGTGCTGTAGAAGGTCTTGGTTAAATAATAGTTCCAGTAAAAGGTTTCTTTTACTAAAGTGCTTTTCAGAATATAATTTTTTATAAAATAACTATAGCAGCATGATCTGTCTGAAGAACTAGAAGAGATTTTCAAGACTCCTAAAATAGCTTGCTTCTTCCTTACCTAGCAATGTTACTGTTCCCGTTTATAGCATCTGTTCGTAATGAATCACCGCAGTCTTCTGAATTATTCTTCAGTAGTGCTTATTTATATATTTGAATATTAAAGATGTTTTACAAAGTCGGGTTCTATCTTTTCTCTGAGAAGCCTGTAGCCCAACTTCTTACAGATAGCTACAGTTAATGCAGGCAAGACTGGAAGCGGAGCCATGCAGCCATTTGTTTCCTATGGAATTATCCTATGCCCAGTTTTATATAATTGTTCTCTAAATGGTTGTTCATGGAGGGGGGGAAGCACACATTCAGTTTCAGCACACATTCAGCTTCAGGAGGCTACTCTATGATTTTTACAGTTGACTTCACAACCTAAGACTTACAACATTCCTAGCTCAGACAAAAAAAAATGAGGAGCTCTGTATTTCAGCTACAGGCACATTTGTGACATTTTAAGCTCCATGGGTTTCAGTTGGCATTGACATCACACTGGTTTTTCAAGCATATTTTTCCAACAGTAAGTTCTACTCAGTTCAGTGACTATTTTGCCAAGGAAAATAATGCTTGAGGGATTAAAGCCAAGTGTAATGCAGCTGTACAGCAATGAAATAAAGAAGTTAAAACTGAAATAAAAAATGCACTTAATATTGTTCTCTCTCAAATGTTTTAAGAATGATGATAAACATGCTATCTCAAGTGTCGTCAGCCAAAAACAGTAATAAAGAAGCCTTTATAACTAGAAAATGGATTAGAGCATATGCTAGTATTCTGAACTTGTTTCCCAAGATTTGTTGGGAAGCCATAGGCTCTTGAGAAATCAAAATAATTTCCTTTTAATCACGCAAGGGGTTGTGAGCTATCTGTAAGAGGGCATTTCCTCACCCAAGATCTTAGTCAGCACCTTTGAAACAGCACATGCTCTGCCTTCGCCATCCCTGCTTCCTACAGTGTGCACATGAATAAGATTTTGCGGGACCTAGACCTTCGCAGTCAGCTGAACTTGCAACTCTGGTGAGATTGCAGTAATAGAAATCATGGGATTGCAAAATGTCCACAAGGCTTTGAACAAGCAGGTAAAAATTGCCTTCATTTGTCACTTTATTGCTGTTTATGCAGGTAGTATTTAATTATTTATGGTCTTGTTATTTACCTGTGTGTTTGCATAAAACCCAAATCATTGGTGTCTGATTGGTTTTATATTCAAATGGGAATAACCATTATATATAATATTATATTATATATTATCTGCCTTTGCAGACAGGTAATCATGTCATGTCAAGAGTGCATTACTTGTCTCTGCCTTAGGAGATTCCTGAGTGCTGAATGTTGAATTCGCAAAGAGTTGTAACCAGCTCAAATGCTTCATCAGGGACCTGTTCTGGTCATGCTCCTGCTGTGTCCAGCAGGCATTTACCCAGGTACAAAGTGCACAGCAGGTGTTCACAGCTAAACAACAGCTCTTGTTGCAGCTCTGGAGGGAAATGCAAGCCTGTGGTGTCCTGTGAAAGCTGGTCCTGGGCCTGCCACTGACAGCCCTGGCCACAGCAGTGGAGAAAAATGCAGTGTGTCTTCAGTGTTTGGTATGAACTCATACACACATACACACACAAAAGAAACTACCACAAAGGTTGTGGTGGTTCTGTTAATTTGACTTGCCAGAGAGGGAAAGGAGGAGGAAAACCGTGTGACCAAGTACACTTTGAAAGCTACCTACAGCTATGCACAGAGATAAACCATTTATCTAAGTGAAAGAGATGGGCATCAAAGTAAAACTGGTCTTTTAATCACTTCATATTATATAGTAACAATGTCATGAAAGATGAGAGATAGAGGGTCTGTGCCACAAATTTGCATTCAACAAATATGAGTACTGAAATTGTCTTTTTTTTTATGGTACTGTTTCTACAAGGGAGAGCTCTGTGCTGTGAGAGTATGCACCATCTGAGTGACCGAGGGCTTTTGAAGGGTAAACACAGAATGATGATGCTTTTGGCAGTAATTCAAAAATCAAAAGGCACGCTCAGACAACAGAGCCAATTGTATTGCTGACTTATCTCTTTTTACAGCAGTTTATCCATCCGTGGAGGCCATACGCACTTGATTCTAGTCATTGAATGAAAAACAAAGTGCTTAATGGAGCTCTGCAGTACAGAGCTGAATAATTGCAGTCTGCAGGAGAACAGGAAGGGAACTAAACCTTAAAAATAGTCATCCTGATACCTATTGATTATGGGATGATATGTTTAGTACATTATATTCAGAGCTCATTTGTTTATAAGAAACTTCTTATTAAGCAGAGTAGACTAACAAATCTGGGAGGTTCCGTTTTTCCAAGGCTAYAAAACTCTTGTTCTTTGTGATTAATGCTGCCACACCAGTAACTGAACACACTAGGCTTAGAATATAAGAGCATCTGGAGTTTTGTTCCCATGAACAATAAGGGTCTRTTGCCTATTTTGGCAATGATTATAAATGCAGATATAAATGTTCTGTACAGGAGAATAAATTGGTCAAGGTGTTTTGTCCTGAATTATAAGATAGCTGTATATTGAAATCCTTGTTACCAAGGCTTAAACATTCACTGATATTCTGAATTCATTTGACATTCCTTGCTGTCAGCAGAAAGACACCAATAATCTGCCCTTTGAAATATGTCATCCATAGCTTAATGGGAAACGCCATTAAAACTGTCTGTTCAGTGTAAGGACTTTTATCTCCTGATGATGGCATCTGTTAAGTGAGCCTCTAAATAAGCACATTTCAGTCAGAAGTATTAACCCATAAATGCCTTTTATTTTTCTCCCTGAAAGCCCAAATGGTGACCGATGGATGAGTCCTACCATTTGTTACATTATTACTAAATAATTACATTATTGCTAAATACTTAGCTGATGTCCCTTGGGCTGCAGTGCAGTCTGAAGTGGAGACACCTACACTACACCATCTGTCTTGCCCTGGAAGGTATGAACAGCCTTCAAGCATATTCTACATTTGATCACTTAGGAACTTGGTTGTGGCTGCCCATCAAAACTGATTAATAATAGGCAGTGACTTTTTTTTTTAAAATTGCATGAAAAACAATCATTTATAGAACTAAAAAGTAGTCTCATGAATGTCATTTTTCTAAATTTAAAGTAATTTTTATGGTGATCTTATGACAAGTAAGACAGTGCTAGTGTCTGTGCTATTACTGTTTCTTGCTTTTGGCACAGCGAGTGGTCTCCACCTTCTTGGTGTCTCGCCCTTTTCGAGTTTTCCCAGCTTCCTTCTTTCCTGTGTGTTCCTTCCCTTGTGATGTCTGACTTTTACATCATCTCTTCTTTGAAACTTACAACCAAGGTCATCATATTCTCCTCGCTTAACCTCCTTCCAAAGCAGCTTTCCCACAACTTGTTCTGTCTTTTATAACCACTGTTTTCATGACAGCCTGTTCCCAAGGGAGTAACTCTGTGGCTACAGTTGAGCTGCCATGTCCTGAAAAGATAGTAATCTTTTTAATGGATTATTTTTAATTTTCTGGGGTGTCATATTATTTGCAGGCAAGAGTGAGAGGTGCTTCTTCAGGAAGATGTAGTGATTGAAAACACTCGTGAAGAACAGGATGTCAAACATATCTTGGAAGTATCAACTTCTTGGTGCAAAATTGCCTGTATTTTTTTTCTCTATCATATCTCACTCAATGCATACTCCTGCTATTTGTCTCCAAATAAAATGCTGGCTTTAGGACTGCAGYGTGCAAAGCAAAGGTGGTACAATTTCCAGTGAACAGAATGCTATGGGCCCACTGGCTAAGAAATATTTATTGTTTTACCTTCTGCTGTTTGGTAACTGGGTACCTGTGTGTCTCGCGCCTTTGGCATCCAGACCACTTGCGCTGCATGCGCGGTTCCCAGGCAGCCGGTCAGAGAGCAGTGCCTAAAAGGACTTGTAAAACAAAAGGGCAGTGGAAGATCCAGGAGGAACAAAGCCTGTCCTCRCCCTGGCTATTGTGGAAACCTTTCAGCTGTCGTAAGAGAAGGTTTAGATGCTGAAGTCCCCAAACTGCCATCTCATGCAGCCCTGGGGCTGAAGGTCTGAGACTTCAATCCTGTGTATGAGAAGAGGGTATCTGGGTGTCTGGGACACAGGATAAATCAGTGTGTGGAAGCAGAAGGCACTTGCTGAAGCCTGCTACTGTTTCACTAAATACCTGCTATTCATGTCTTAAAACATGAAGACAAAAAAAGGAACAGGGTTGAAATATGGAGAACAGCTGTGTATGCAAATGCTTTCAGACAAGATGCGGAGGYGGGCAGATAGTTTTGCTTTTTAAGAAAGGAAGCTTTTAAAAGGTCTTTTAATAAATGACCTGCTTTTCAAGTATATTAATCTTTTATGGAGTCTGTCTTGCCATTCTGAACTGTAAAAGCTTTGTTACTCTCAGCACACAGTGTTTAGAAATGTACCAATGGTGGTTTGGAGTGACTYAAATAACGGTAAAAGGGTGCTTTCTGAATGTGAACTTGATTTTACTAAAATTCTGGATGGTGGTGGTTTTGTTCTTTATTTTAAATTGTTTGTAGGGGAAAATAGAAAATTAACATAGTCTTACTTACTACCATTGTCCTGCAAATAAGAATGGGAAGTACAGGCTAATGTGTCTGCATGAAAATTACAGTATTAGGTTTTGGCAAAGGCTTGATTTTCTTCATTCGTGTTTTGCATACCTCGCAGCATATCAGCTTACACGTATCTGGCACACAACTCACTCATCCCATCTGAAAATGCTTTCTGCAAGCTCATGGGTTTGTGTCCACATGGTGTATTTTCTACAAGACAGACATTGAGGTGCTGGAGCATTTCTAGAGAAAGGCAAAGGAGCTGGTGAAGGATCTGGAGCACAAATCTGATGAAGAGCAGCTGAGGGAGCTCTGGTTGTTTAGCCTGGAGAAAAGGAGGCTCAGGGGGGACCTTATTGCTCTATGACTGCCTGAAAGGTGGTTGTAGCTGGGTGGGAGTCAGTCTCTTCTAAAGAACAAGTGACAGGATAAGGAGAAAAAGTATTGRATGGTAGAGTCACCATCCCTGGAGGTGTTTAAAAGACGTGTACATGTGGCACTTGGGGATACGGTTTTTTGTTCACRTGTGGTGAACTTGGCAGTGCTGAGTTAATGGTTGCACTTGGTGATCTTAAAGATCTTTTCCAACTTAAGAGATTCTGTAGTTGTTCTGTGATTAATGACTCYGAACAAAGAGCTGTCAAAGTGCTTTAAATTTCCCATGGTTTTGTTTCTATCATGTTCGACCAACAAGGCCTTACAAATCCTCTCGTACACACTGAGTGAAAATAGAAGGTTAGTATCAGTACATGTATTCTCTGGTATTGAATTCAGGAGGTAGAGAACAGGCATGGAGCCATAGTGTAAAACATTTTTTTTTGCTGTTTTTTCCTGATGAAATTGCAGGTTTGGTGGTGGTTTTTTTCCTCCAAAATGCTGTACAGTCAAACAGAGCCAAAGAAGCTAATAAAGAGTGTATGTGTGTATATGGATACATAAGTGCAAAAATATATCATAGGACCTGTAGCAATAGGACAAGGCATAATGGGTGTAAGCTGGAAGAAGGTAGAGTCAGACTAGATATTTGTAAGAAATTTTTTGATATGAGTGTGCTAAAACGCTGGTTCCCCAGAGAGGTGGTCGATGCCTCGCCCCTGGAAACATTCAAGGTCAGGTTGGATTGGGCTGTGAGCAACCTGGTCTAGTTGAAGATGTCCCTGCTCATTGCCGGGGGGATTGGACTAGATGGCCTTTAAAGGTCTCTTCTAACCCAAATCATTCATTCATGATTCTAGGTTTTGCCCACAGGAAACCTTAAAACCTGTCTAGCATAAGGAAACCTTAAAACCTGTCTGGATGCTTTATCTGGGAAGATTATGAAAAAATGAATACCCGAATTCTGACCCCATTGAAGTCAGGAGGAATTTTACTACTGATCTTTAGTGGGACAGGAAGAATTTCATCCACTGTGAGAACTTAATATTTTGGCCTATTTAGGGGTGGATGGGGTTTCTTTCTCTGTATTGTGAATATCATGCACTAGTTTTCTACCACTTTCTCACCTATTATTCTGTCTGCTCAAAAAGTACAAGGGGGAAATCCCTCCAGACACTGCAGGTAGGAGCCCTGGGAGGAGTGCAACCTTGCAGAGATGAGGCAAAGAAGAGTTTTGGTGAAGCACAGACCACTAGTGCTGATGTGAGGAGAAGGTCAGGACCTACCCGCCCAGCACAGGGTGTGTCTCCACGCATAAGTAGCACACGTTATCATTTGTTTTCTGAATTTTTACTGAAAAGCTAATGACCAGATTATGGAAAACCTGCAAACTAATGAGCCATCATGAATATTCATATCAAGCCTCAGGGGTGCCCCTGCTGCTCATCTCTAACCACCAATGAGGTCTTACAGGAGCAGTGTATGACYAGTGCTACTTGAAAACAAATTTACCCTACTCCAAACCACATTTAAGTAGTCAGCTGTGATATCAAAAATCTTTATGGGYGGTTATTTATTTGAGAGATCATTTCTGAGGTTTTCGGGATGGACTCTGGTCCTTGGAGGTCACCATGGAAAAGTGTGCACTTCTCCTATCGTTGTCCTATTTTCTGCTCTGCTACAGAAGAGCGAGCAAGCAGAGCTCTTCAGGGCCCTGTTCTGGCAATTCCCCCACCATGTGCAGCACATTCATGTGCTGTCGTAGCTCAGAGACGTGGATGCTTTGATACCCAAAGGCAGCTGTGGTGTGGAATTGAAGATCTTTCTCATGGGCTCCTTCTCACACCAGTTCCACACAGAGCTGATGCTCAGGGTCATGCTGTGTTCAGGGAGCTGCTGAGTGAACAGATGTGTAATGCCATGAAATCATGGAATGTGTTGAAATCTTACAGAAAGGGGTTTCCTGACCATGTTTTTCTGAGCAAAAATTGGCATTTCCCATGGTTGAAATCTTGGCAGAGCACTCACTCCRTAGATACTGGGCAAAAGTCAGTGGTCTGATGGGCTTACTGAAGGGCAGAGCYCATGTGACTTCAGGAGCAGGGAAGTCCTGCAGCTGCATCAGCCCCCTCCGTGATGCAGCACAACATGCCAGGTGTGGGGAAGACTGAGCGCCTTGGAAGGAGGGATTAGCTCTACAAAGCCGTGCCACCAGCCAGGCTTAGGCAATTAATTATGTTTTAATGCAGTATTTTTAAGAATAATTTATAGCTTCATAATACGCAGTAAATCTAATCCATTGGCTTAATGTGTTTGTGAATAGTGGTGGTTTGTTTTATTTTTTTTATGTCAAGTTAGAGAAGTAGTTCAGTATGAACCCCTGGCAGCTATTGACACACAGCACCTTTTTTTTAGTGGGCCAGATGAGAGCAGGTCGTGTAGATAATAATATGGGGTTGTTAGGAGGTTGTTAATAGTTGAGTTATGAAGATGAACCTCTACAGGAAAATATTATTAAAAATAAAACATAGAGACTATTTTCCTGACTGATGGTGACTATTGCACGTCTTTCCCAACAGCTACAAATAAGTTGTTAGGCTCCAAAAATATAGATAGACTTGCTGTCTTTAAAACCATTAAACAAGAAAGCAGGACAGAGAGCATGAATTTTTAGGGCAACCTTGATGTTAGCGTATCCTGATCATGTCCTGCCTGGTATGGGGGGACAGCGAGGGGAGAGACGGCTGCTTTAGCACATGGACTGCAGGAGAGTAGAAGGGGRAGCAGAAATGTGACCTGGAAATAACATTAACTGTGACAGTCTGACCATAAGATCTTCCTCATGAACAGTCTGCAGGAGCAGAGCTTGTCACCAGGGTTAAATGCCAGGCATTTCAGAGCAGGGATGTGGAACAGTTTCACTGCCCAGGGCTCCCAAAGGATCTGACTGGCCACGGCCACCAGTGCTGGCTTTTTAGTTTTTATTACTGCTCTYATGGTACATCCCTACAGACTCATTTGTAATGCTTCTCTCATTCCCCTAAGTGGGGAATGCCAAGATAAGAATACTGGAGGTCTTTTTACTCTCAGCAGCGAAACACAGCAGAGATGAGAGTGATAGGAAAGGTCCAGGAGTCCAGGAAATTTTTCTCAGTCAGTTCCTGTCAGAAACCGCCCCCTTTGGGGGAGGCACTGCAACAGTGGAGGCCGGAGCTGCATCCTTTAAAGGTTTTGGAAAGGAATTACCCACCTCGTTGAACAAGATGCTAAATCTTCAGGCACCCTCAGAGCTTCTGCTGAAAACAAATTGCAACTTTTTTCAAACTGTAAAAACTATATAAACTATAAAAACTATAAACTATGCACGCCACCACATTTTTGCTGCTGCAAATAAGCAGCATTTCTGCAGTGGTTTAGCAGGTGTGGGGAGAAATGACACACCCAGGAGCTCGCTGGCTCACGTGTCCCTTCCCACCACGGTGCAGGCAGGTACCCTTCTGTAGAGCAATGCTCCTTGCCTCCACGTTTGCCCTGTATTTCACCACTGCTGTTTCTTTCCCAGCCCCATGTTTCCACAGGGAGCTACTCAGGAGCTGAACGTCCTTTATCCTGAACCTTAATATTCTGATGTTGAGTGGTGAAACCAGAAGCCAGGGCTGCAGCTGTTTGGCTCATCCTTGAAATTTTTCTGACAACAACCTGGGTCTCAACTTTATTTATGACCAGCCATATGAAACTGTTTCATGAAGCATATCACTAAAATTTTAGTTTTCCTGTTGCTTTCTTTTACTGTAAGCTGAGGCCATTTATCTTCCTTGCTGATGTTTTCAGTCTTTCAGGTTCCTCAGGCTGAAGCATTTATTTCTTTAGGCAACAGTTTCTACATTCTTTGAGAGACAGTCTATTTTTTAATGCTATGGTACATGTAACTCTACTAAAATACTGCATGAGTGTAGTTAGTCCATTGCATAAATATGCATTTGTGACCAGGATGAAGGAACAGTAAGTTCATGGAAAATTTTAAAAATAAATTTTTGAGGAGCAGTTTGGAGCAGTTCCAGTCTATCTGAGCACTGCAGATGTAATGCGGGCTGCCTGCATTTGCAATGCACAGTAAAAATTATCAGAAGATTCTGATTAGTAAATGGAATGTGTAATGTGTTCCCAACAGACTGTTTTCCCACAAGAAATAACTCATTTTGAGCCCTGCTTATTTTTCAAAAGTGCATAATAGAACTGACATCGAGAAAATTTTATGTGGAACAGGGGAAATAAAAAAGCCACCTTCAAGTTAGAGGAACTCCAAATCAAATAATTTGGTTGAAACAGTTCTGCATTATTTCTAGCAAAGAATTTGATTGACAAGTGAGTCACGAAAGTGCAATAAATCTCTGCTCCCAGGGATTTGTGGTGCTTAAGGAGTGGAAGGGCCCTGCTGCTGTCCCAGCCCACTGCTCAGGGGCTGCTGCTCACAACTGGAGTTGGCTCCATCTTTAAAGGGAGTAGGTCTAAGCTCTAAGATGGCAGCTGCTTTACCAAGTTCTCTTTTCCTCACTTCCCAAAGACAAGTCTCCCTCAAAAAACATGAGCAGCCCTTGCACCACCATGAATTGTTTAGTGTGCTCCGTAAGAGCGTACACTTAGCACGGTGTGAAGGTATTTTCACAACATGATATCACAGCTGATGGTGGACAGTGAAGCCGCTGGTGTCCCCTGATGTACCAGCTCGCATCTGGCACAAAGCAACTTGTGTCTAAACAGGGTGGATCTTTGGGGCCTGGAAAATTCACAGACATCAAAATCAATACGTCCCATGGTCAAGTTACCTCTGSTCTGAGACTCTGCTCTTCTGCACCACAAAGGCTTGTGTTTTCTGCTCTTTGTGAAATTTCAAAATTATCTGAAAACTGGATTTTGAGATCTCAATTGTTTCTGGAGAGAACTTTTTCCTGAGACAGGGTTGCTTTTGTCAGCACAACTGCCAGCTGTTGTTTCAGGCTAATCTGCAAGGTGAAGTAGGCATTTATAGCAGTTACAGTCCCTCCTTTTTCCAGTTCTTTCCAAGACAAAAATCTGAAAAACATAGAGATGTGTTCTCTGTAGGAAAATGTAGGGATAAAACCTTCTTTTTGTAGGCTCTCAAAGAGTGTTCACACTACAGAAAAAGGGTCCGTGCTCATACCAAATATTGTAAAATATGTACATTTGTCACATGTAAACCCCTGAAAACTAAATAAACAGAGGCCACAGATTTTTCTTTATGCGCATTAGGTTTCAGACTGCAAAACAGCTGCAAGTTGGCAACTGAGAGGTGGGATTGGATTGACTGCTTTCTCAAACAAAGTGCCACCTCAGAATGTGAGCATGAGAAACAAAATGCTGCATTTCAGCTTGGCAGTCAGCCCTGGTCAGAATCTGAACAGGAGGCTTCTTTGGGGTCCTTGGATGCCAAGTGCAATGTCTCTGACAATTCAGTATGTGCACAGAGATAACACATCAGTGTATCAAAATGCAGCAGGCTTTGCATTGAGGACCCAGTATTTACCTCTTCTGCACAGTAAGCATACCATAACCTTGGTCTAAACAGCGTTATTGTCTTTGTTTTGGAAACTTTATCCATTATCTCTTTCWAGAAATCAGGTTTTTTTCAATGTATTTAACATGTGTCATATGTGTTTTCATTTGTAGTTAAATTTCTGGACTGCTAGCAGTGATTCTTTGCATGTACTCTGCATTTTCACTCTGATTTTGAGACCTTCCTAACAATAAACTATAAAAACCACCAGATTATTATTTCTGAGGATGCCACGCTGATATAACTGCAACCCTTTGTAGCTAAAAAATATCAGTGACATCCCTCTATTCATCTAATCCTTGACTTCAAGACATCATCAGATCAAAGCCAACCACTCAGCCAGTGTATGCTGGGTTTTCTTCATTTCCAAAAGAAATACCACAACTTGCAGAGCAGAAAATCCCCTGTATCCTTCTATAAAATCCTGCAGAATGAGACACGCTTATGGCTGTGAAAGGAGGGAAAAAGCAGATAAAATTCTGACCTCCTGCAGAAATGAAACTCCTGTCATTTCTGTCTCTGAGGCTCTGATTTCACCCAAGAATTACAATTGTGACTTCCTTTAAAAAGTAGCTTGTCTCCTTGAACAGCGTTTTTGAGAAATGCAGCACTATCACCCAAGGTACGGATTTGTGCTAGGGGAAAGCGATACACCATTGTGAAATGCAGCCTCTAGAAATTAATTCCTCCTGAGTCAGTTTTGTTACGTTTGGTTTGGGGTTTTTTCCTTTTAAACAGACTCATCAATTTTTAGGCCAGATGAGATCACTTTAATTGTTTTGCCTGGCTTTCTCTAGAACACCAATTATAACCAGGCATGAAATACTTTCCCTTCGAATTACACTGTATTTCAGTTGAGAAATCCTATTTTGATTTGAACAAAGGCAGTGATRGAGAACCCACAACAGCTTTTACTAAATCATTTCAGTGGTTAATAACCCCCTGCTTAGATAAATTGTAATCTCCTTTGTAGCCTGAATTTGTCCAGCTTCAAAGAGCAGCCCCGAGGTTGTGCTGTACATTTGCTTGCCGGGCTGAAGAGCCCACTACCACAGCTTTGCTCACTACACAGAGACTGTGAGCGTGTCTGCCTTTAACTTTTTCTTGGGTACACTAAACAGCTGTCAGATGAAGAGATTTGCATCCTACCCATTCCAAGGTGTCCTAGCAGAAGTGACTAGCACAGCCAAGATAACCCTGCATGCACCATTGATGTAGTGTTAATGGTATTCTCTTATCTTTGTGCAGTCTTTGCACATGTTGGAGCGATGGCTGAGCTTCACAAGCCGTGTCTGGAGTTACCTCTGTGATATCTGAAGTGGCCACCTAAAAAACAGAGACCAGATAGGAGTAAGGGAATAAAAGTAGGTATTTATTTGAAATGCCTTCAAAGGTACCCCTGGGGAGTCCAGAGGCTACTGCCAAAATGGACCTCAAGATGGACGGCAGGTCACAAGTTCTTCACACTTTTATAAGTTTGGTTCATTTGCATATCAGGGTTAATTCTGCAATTAAAGCTTCAGTTATGATGTAATTTCCCCAAGCTTGCCCTCCTTTAGAGGGTCTTTTGTTTATACTTTTTGGGCCAAGGACAGTCTGAGTGTCCTTGGGGAGCGGGCCTGGGGYGGCTTTGTTATGTCTACCTAGCATGAGAGAGCAGAAGTTAACAGGCTACAAGAAACTTCAGAGTTACACACTAAGCAGTACAGTGATTTGAAAAATATAAAAGTTAAAGCTCAAGGCATCATCTGAACAGAGCCTTGCCCCTTCCTGCCATTCACAAGGCAGAAAGTCACCAGACCTGTTAGCACACCACCACATGCTATTTCTCCCTAACCCACTTCAGCTGCAATGATCCATGTTAAAAAAACAATTCACAAAACAGCAGGAAAAAAGCAACACATTGCTCAAAGCATTCAGGCTAACCTAGATCCTGGTGACAGAATGGGGTTGGGGAGCGATGGCATCAGCAGCTGCCCTGGGTCACCTGCACATTCCATTGAACAATCCTTATTAGGACCCCCTTTTTCTGGAATATTTACTCCTAGCTTAGTACCCAGCTGTCCCTTCAATACATTTGGCCTTGTATTAGCTGATGGTTAACCTCACCAGACATCATTCTGACCAGGCACCCTGCTGTGTTAGAGTGTGCAGCAGTTGTCAGGCTCTTTGCTTGCTCTGGCGTAACCAAAACAATCTTGCTCCATTTTCAGATTTTGCTAATTCTTTTGTCTGTTAAAAAAAGCCGTGGCTCCTCAAAGTTCTTAAGCAATTGCAGTTCCCAAGATTGATGATCTATTACTAATAATGTTTTATAATTTTCTCTTTCAGTGAGTTATTGTTGTAAGTCATTGCCAGATTTTAATGAGGAACCCTACTGATACACTTGTGGGAACTTGTGAGGGTTACAAATGTGTAACCCTCAATGTTGTCTTCAGAGATCACATAAAGACAGCTACAGTGTTCATCAATCTCCATTCACCTCATGGAGTAGTTACTTTCTCCTCATAACTCCCTTTTCTCTTCCGTTCCCTCAGAAATGGAGCCCCAGTGCCATCATGCCTGGAGCACAAGCTTTCAGAAGAACTTAGGTCCCTTTAGCAACTGATTCTTATAACAGGCACCATGAAGTGTCACCACAGTGGAAATTTTAGTACAGCTCTGTCTTCATTATCCTTTTGCCATCACACTTTAAACTTCCTCTCATACTCCTTAGAAATATGTCGATTAGAAAAGAAGTTATTTTCAGCAGAAGAGAGATGAAACATAGTGCTATATGTGTGTAAGCATCCAGTCACTGTGGGTGGGGCTCCCATCATTTCTCAGACAGCCTGATCTCTGCATGTTGGYTTATTCCTGCTGAAGTGTATTCTACTTGAAAGAGTGAAAATAATGATTTTGCTTCTTACTTGTCTAGTTCATGTATCAGTCAACAATTGTTGGCTTTGCCAAGGGCGACTCTCGCTCTATTAATCCACAAACTTGCTCTCCAGAGTCCTTCACTGTGGCCTCACCCCAGCCCGCCAGGTTCTGGGTCTACTCACGGTTTCTTACCCACACATAGCACAGAAATAATATTAACAGTGTCCACTTAAATCAACAAGACAGCTTTGGAACTATGCTTACAACTGTTAAGCCAAAACATAAATATTTCTGGAAACATCAAAAATGTGAGTTTAGAATGGGAAAGTACTTGAAAATTCACCTGTTACAGGTGCTACTGCAGTTCCAGTGTCATAGAAACATAAATTAACTTTTAACTTAGCGGGCTTCCTAATGAAATATCTTGTGACTGCTTTTGTTTTTAAATTTACTGTGCTTTAGTTCAGTAATTGGTTTATGACTGTAATTACAAGTCTTTCAGGCAACACTTTTTAAAAGCAAATTAGGTTGCTCCAAACTCTGGTGATTTTTATGATAATATAGATCAATATAAATCACACTTAATTAAGCTCTTTATCACTTAGGTTTTCCGTACACAATGTATTTACAGCATTGAAATAACAAGCAATATTCCTACCTTTCCACACCAATTTAGTCGTGTWAAAACAAAAATGGGTTTGTAACAACAGAGGCTGAACAATAGAATTTACTTAGGTAGCCTGCTGCACACTAACAATGATATGATGGTGTAAGCTGATAGTGTTTATCTACAGAGGGGAAAAAAACCCTCGAAATACCAGCATAATCTGAAAAATGCTACTTAAAAAGAGGGAAAATAAAGCAAGACAAGTTAAAACTCTTAGAATATATGTTTCCTTTCCAAGTCTTATCAGAGTTGTTACAGGGTATAATTCTGGCTGCACTATAATGAAAAAAAAAAAAACCCAACAAAACAAACAGCCAAACACCTAAGCTAGTTAAGAGTGCAAGTATTCCTTAAGATGTCCAAGCCAAAATGTACAAATAAATATAGTCTGGACTTGTTTTCTTTTTTACAAGATCCACTCTCTAATAAATTTCTCTTTAATGGCCACTAGCACTGCCATTAAAGATTTTTGTATTAAAACAGCTACAGACTGTGTCCTGACTTGCAGGAGTCTCTGAGTTGTAAAGTTAAAAACCAAAATGTGCTGTTGGTCTTCAGCAATTTTGTCCTGATGATGCCTTAGGATTTAGCTTCTATATTTTTCAGATCCTGTACTGCATTAGTGTGTAACTCTAGAACTCCATAGCCTGTTAGCTGCTGTTCTGCCATTCTGGTTAGACATAACAAACCCTCTCGGGGCCTGGACTCAAGGACACATTGTTGTCCTAGGCACCGACATATGTAAACTAAACCTCTAGAAAGGGGAAACAAACTTGGGATAATGACATCATTACCTGAAATTGTAATTGAAAAATTAACCCTGATAGGCAAATGAAGCAAACTTATAAAAGTGTGAAAAACCCATGACCCGTCATCTGTCTTGGGTGTAGCCCCTTGGAAGATTTTGACTACCCAAGGTGTACCTTTGAAGGCCCTTCAAATAAATGCCTGCTTTTATTCTCTTAATTTTGTCTAGCCTCTGTTTTCAGGTACTCCCTCCAAGGCATCAGCGGATTAGGATCCTTCAAGGATAACTCCACTAAAAAACTTACAGGCCAAGATTCAACAGCTGCAAATTTTGATCTTCAAAAAGGTATAATTTAAAATACAGGTGKTTTTTAATGCTCATGGAAAAAGAACATCATCCCTCAACATCGGCCACCCAAGTAATTTGCACTGACTTTCTCCATTTTTGCTTTCATTTTTATTATGGCTGGAGAAATGCACTAGTTTAAAATTATTAACTTGAATTTAGTGCACTAGAAAGTAGCAGGAGCTGCTCCCACCTCTCCCTGCACACATGAAGGCCATGCTAGGTGAGAGGTATCTGGCCATGCTTTGGAGGCTGACCCATGGCACCAAGGAGGGWCTGGCAGGTGGGATGTCCATCTGCAGCCCAGCACTGACTGGCTGACCAATGTCTCCAGGTCCCTGAGCTAAAATAATATTAATAATAAACACTTATTTCAGGCTGAGCTGACTAATGTCGCTAATAATTTATTAAACCTGGCTGCTGATGAATGATGAATATTTTCAGGCTGCTGGCTTACAGAGATCACCCGATGTACCAACGTTACCTGATATAATCGCTGCATGGTTCCTACAGTCAATGCTTTAGGCAATACATCTTTGGAAATCTCTGTCCCATTAGTTTAATGACTTTAATGGCTGCTTTTGTGAGATGCTTCAATCCTGACTGGCACAGAGCACCTCCAGTGTGAGATGTAGCATGTCATCAGCTCATGTTTTCTGTTTCTTCATCAATATTTTCTCGAGTGGATCCCCTGTTCCCAAACACCCAGCAAGCCATCTCTTGCTGTGGTATATTGGTAATTTGAGTGTATTTATGAAGAGCTTAGGAGCCATGCTTTCTTAATATTCATGAACACATTCAAATTTCTCTAGCCTTGAAAAGCACATTAAATAAAACAACAAGGTGGATGTTTGAGTCGGTTTGAAAAAGGAAAAGATTTCGTGAAATACTTTATTTTAAATGTTATTTTAGTAGGTGGAAGCAGCATACTTATAAAGGCAAAAAAAAAAAAAAAAGAAAGATCATTAAAAAGAAAAAGAAGTCCTACCTCAAATGTTACCAAAATGTCACATAACATAGAAACCCTTTCAAAGAGGAAGATATGTTTTTTCCTGATGGACCAGTTTCATAATATTGTGACATTTACATTCTAATGATAACTAAACTTTGATCTTTGGGAAATTTTAGAGCAAAGAGCCTGATTTGCTGTGATTTTGCCACCTCCCTGAGGGAACTAGATGCAGCCTGCAAACCTCACAGGAGTTATACAAACAGAAAATAAGAAAGTAAAATATTGGGAAAGATGGCTGTTTGGATTGTGTGTGCACAGAGAAGTCACAAGGATTAACCAGGTTGAACACTGAGGTTTGGCTAAGGATAGCTRCACAAAACCCTTGCAAACACTCCCCTGCACTTAGGAGGACAGGGAGCTAAAGACATAAACCCGAACCCATCTATCTTTTACTGACAGTGGGTCTTGAGAAGTTGGGAAGTAATGGGCTAAAGGGATTGCAGAGCTTCAGCTTTACTCCTAATCCATGTCACAGAATTAAAACTAACATGGGGAGGAAATCCTGTAAAAACCCTCCTTAGGAGGGCGTAAATGACATCATTCTGCAAACAGCTTAGCAGAGTACTGCTGGTGCTRCTCTCTGAGCAAGGTGGAGGCTACGGAGCCTCCTTACTTTTGCAGGGCATGCTGCCGTGTGTCCTAATAMAAATACCTGCTTTAACAATTAGACTCTGGCTTGACTCAAGGTGCAGAAAAGCCTTGCACTTCTGGTGAAATGCTGGCATTTGGATGCTGCTCAAGGCAAGTTCTCATTGTACACTGGAGCCATTCTTCGGTCTGTCTCCCCTCAGAGCCTGGAAGGAAACACTTTTCCTTCACAATGTTTTCCTTTCAAAAGCCCAGCAGCTACTGAGTTTTTAGGAATTGTTTTATTTGCTTTGGTGTGCTGGGCAACTGGCTGCCTTTAGAGTGAGTAAAAGGGGAGAGAGCAATATTACCTGAGTTTGTACTTYGCTGGATCCTGGAAGGCACATCATGCAACCCAGTGATATATTAGAGTGAGCAGGTTCCTTGCAACAGGGAGATAGAAAAAAAAAGAAAATAGGTGGTGCACAATACCATGCAACCAAAGATGTTTTGCTACAGTAATCATCTGCTACCATACCTATCCTGGGCAGTGTTGTGCTTCTCCAACCTAAAGAAGCCTTAGGTTCATTAGTCTCTCAAAGACAATACCGTCTGCCCCAAAGTAACTTTCATCAACTGCCCTTCAAAGTACTATGTGGGACAGAATCAATTAACTCTTAAGAATTAGGATCTGAGCTACATGTAATAAATTCAACTACTTGCTCCTGGATGGAATTTTTGCTGTGAGAAGGAATCTTCTTAGTGTCAGAGTGCTCAAGGTAATAATCTGTGGTGTGGCTTTTCAGAGACAAATTATCATGCAATATACATAATGAATATTCTGTGTATTCAAGTAATTCAATGATACCGCTCATATTAATCTTTCTGCTGGAACTGATGCATAGCAAAATATCTCCAATGAGAGAAATATGGGGTATACTGCTAAAATTCTTGCATAAGCTTTTCACACAATAATTCTGAACTTCAAATAATATAATATTACATTGAATAAAGACATGCAATTCTCCTATCTGAAAAGGAAAAGTGTCTTTTGTGATTGACATGGAGTCTTTAAGGGTTAGCATACAGAGTTCTCGTATGCAGGGAAATGTCTGTGAAAGGAAATACAAACTTTACAAACTGTTCTTGGTTTGCTTAGCTAATAACACTCAGTTAATTAATGCTTTATATTTAATTACAGTAGATTGCAATTCATTATTTCAAACAGATTTAAAACCTAATAAGCATCAGACTGCAGAGCAAATACTCTTCCTTTGTGYGCATAACCACTTCCAGCTTCTCAACCTTTTGTAATGTAAGTACAGGAAAAAGAATTAAAAATATGTATATAAAGGGAGATACACTAGAACATTTTGTCTATTCATTGGAGCTGGATAGTCAACATGACAAGAAAAAATTAAACTGGGATTTAGAGAGCCTTTTTTTACCTTGTATGAAGAGCTTTCAGGATTTTACTTTAATTACCTTCTTCGGTTTTTCCTTTGTTGGCTAAAATATCAATGAAACTTTTGTCTTCTATTTTCCATTGTTACAAATCTCTTGAGCAAAATCTCTGCCTTCAAGAGAAGAACAGAAACGGAGACAAAGGCACAAGAATGTTTAGGCAACAGATTCCATTAAGAAAAAAGAGAGAGAGAAAGAGAAAGAAAGTACATCTGACTGAAGCAAAATTTCTAAATATTTTCGTTTCTTGCTACTGCAGAAACTTTCTGACCTCTTCCAGGATAGTTTCCCAAAACTACTGTGAAGGCAGTAAGGTAGAAAATGGATRGAGAGATTGCAGTGCTCTGCCTTGCTCCCCCTGCTGAGCTCTGCCACAAGGCAATGCCAACTCAGCTCTGTCCCCTCCCAGTCCCCTTACCCACTTCTTGCTCCTACCCTGTCTGTAATTAGAYTTCTCAGGTGTCTTGGGAAGGAAAAGAGATAGAAGAAACACACTGAGAAAACCTGCTGGCTAACCCTGGGAATTAGGTATACTCAGGTCACTGCAGCTCACACAACACGGCAGCTGAAACGAAGCAGCATCATAGACCCATAAAATCATACAATCATTCATGTTGGAAAAGACCTCTAAAATCCTTGAGTCCAACCATTAATCCAGAACTGCCAAGTCCACCACTAAACCAGGACCCTAAGTGCCATAACTACACATCTTCTAAATACCTCCAGGGATGGTGACTCATCAAAGGAAACCCCTTTTCTAAAGCAAAGAAGTCTGAATTAACTAAAGCTTGTTAGAATGAGGATAAGATTAGTAGCAGTATACCATTTCTAGAATTACGGTGTTGGCAGAAAAATATTTGTTTAAAAGAATTCTTTTTTTAAGGAAGTAGATTACATTATTATCATAACTGTAGTAAACCCAAAAGATTTCAATCATACTTTTGTCTGGGAACCCAACTGTGAAATAACAAAATCCCCACAACTTTGCTTTTGGTATGTAAAAGAGAACACATCTAAATTAATCCTCACATCTTTTCACAGCTAGATTGATGAATAACTATGTCCTAGAGAATAAAAGCAGGACTCCCAAAGACTGGAAAACAGAGAAGCTGAACTACTGCTCCTTCAAGCACCTTTTAATCTACACTACTGATTGTAAAAAAGTGGGATGAAGTCCATTGAGGATTTAAGATATCAAAGCTGAGGGCAGATTACTTCTTCTTTTCCAAAAGGTTGTTTGAGAGAGGCAGACAGCCTTATTCCCAAACAAAACATATCCAAGTGGCTATGGACCTTCCATCCATGCCAGCTGAAGCCAGCATGGGTTCCAACTTAAACAAAGAGAGGTCAGCCTTGAGCACGGGTACAAMATCTACCAGAGCAGAAACCTCTCAGAGCAGAAGTGCCATGGCAGAGCTGTAAACCTGCTTGAAAGGCTTCGCACAGAAGCCAGCACCCAGCTGTGAAAAGTTTTTGTTCTTGAAAAAGAGCATTGCTCTGCCAGCCCAATGTGCTCACAGAGAGCCTCTGATCAGCTGGGGCTAACAAGATACTCGTTTAGAGAGTGCTTAAGTTAGTCAAGCCCTAGTACAGATATGTGAAAACATGCAAGGTGAAGTCTTTTTAATCTCTCAATCATATTTTTACATTGGGCTTCTGCTAAGGGGGAGAGGGGAGTAAGATCTGCAAAGTTTCTTCAGCATGTATAAACCCCAAGAATTTAAGACTCCTTCATGGTATTTAGTATGAATGCAAATGGTTGTTCCCAGGACTTTGTTGTCCTTTTTCCAAGTTTTTAATGGTTTTGGCCTCAGGGTCCCTTACTCTTGAACATCTCTAGTGTAGAAAATAATATGTATTAGTCCAGTTGCTCTGAGCCCCAGAAGAGAGCTGTGCTCACTTGCAGCAGTCCTTGCCATCCCTGTGAGCAATGAACTGCACTTAATGGCACAGCATCCAGTTTCAGGATGTGTCCATAGGCACTATTTCACCAGTATGTTGTTCTGGGGACAGACTTCCATCTGGGACACCATCAGTTTGGGTTCAAAGTCTAGGTGTGTGACAGAGATTATTTCGTGGGTGTAAAGCCGTTTATTGTCTCTGTGCTTTTTATCTGAAATGGGGAGAACCATGTTTCACTTGTAAGAGGCTGAAGTAGTATTAATTTGCTGAGATTTCGGAGTATGAGAGAACTGCATCAGTGCTTAGAAGATTTAGCAGAGTCCCATCTGCATCTGTATAATACGAGATTTTCATTGGGTAGACATTGCATTGGGGTTTTACATGGAGGTGGACTACAGTGTGTCTCTGCAAGCTAAGAAGAACATGTCTCATTCACAAAGCTCTCAGTTTAGGAGAAAATCCTGTATCTTGCTTTCTTGCCTGCCTGCAGGTGGCTTAAAGGCATTACAGAATATTTTTACTAAGGAAAAAAATGCCTCTGCAGAAGACAAAGTTTCACAAGGTTGTTTCTTATCAATTGAATTTTGAGTTGAAATTGAATAGCGGCTGCCTTAGACCAATATATGGCTCGTAAAGTGAAAGCCCAGCAGACAAAATACCTACCTTCTTCTCCATCTGTCTATCTTGTATTTTTTCTTTTTTTCTGGTCCTGTCAAGAGAGGAAACAATAAATGCACTTGTACATTATAAATTTACTTGTGAACTACTTTCCCAGGTAAGGCTGGTGTAAGCCAAATGTCCCACTCCTCTCACTAAGGSTCACAATCTTTATAAATGAGAGTCTCCTCTCTTTCTGTAGATTTCTCCAAGACCCACTGCCTGCAGCTCTCTGCTCTGCTGACAGCCTCAGGGAGCAGCATT
The DNA here is from genome assembly GCA_003713295.1 of Parotia lawesii. Taxonomy (NCBI): domain Eukaryota; kingdom Metazoa; phylum Chordata; class Aves; order Passeriformes; family Paradisaeidae; genus Parotia; species Parotia lawesii. The sequence continues at coordinate 230,317 of RAHM01000148.1, read as the reverse complement.
GTCTGAGTGAGCATGGATGTCTCTCCCCAGCTGTGTCACCGGTGCCCACATCCTTCCATGGCACTGACTGCTGTGGCTCTCTTCCCCACCATGTGGGAGGGCAGACAGCATTTTAGGAATGAATGTGCAATACCAGACAAGAAAGAGGGGCAATGGCTAAAGCCAGGTCTGCCCCAGAGGTCTGTATTTCTTCTCAGCAGCTGGGTTGCATGGGAAGATGTAGATCTCCAGGCTGCTCTCTGCAAGCAACTGTAATGAATTTAGTCCCTCGGTGCTTGTTGCTTGCCAGAAATTCTTGTGAGAACACACCAGACATGAAGAAAGGCAGAGAAACAGCCACAGCTGGACCCTGGCCAGCCCAGCTGGCATGGTGGTGCGTGTGAAGCCCCTGGAGCCTGTCCAGGGACAGGCTGGTGGCGGAAACCACTGGCAGCACGTCCTGCTTTCCTTCTCCCACACATGGCAATAGCCAGGTCACGGGCAAAGAGGGAGCCAGACCTGGGACAAAAGCAGTGGGCTGCAATCATGAGAACTACTGCACTGCTGAACAGCTGGAGATCGCTGATGTTTATCTCTATGGGAAACATGGCAGTTTCCATTTTGCCTTCATGTTGCTACACTGTGTGCAAGGAACAGCAGCCCCTTCTGAAGATAAACCAGTGAGCAACTGAGCCAGAAGAGCTATACTCTAATTCAAAAGGCTTTGACCTTTTTTGCGCATAATGCCACACCTTCCCTGTAAATATGTGTTGTCATAATGGTAGTTCTGGTACTTCTTTTTGTCAATAATCTACTGAGAATTCCCTCGGTGTGATGTGTGCACAGGTAAATTGTGCTGATTAGCCCTTCACGAGGGGCTAATGAAAATCACATTAGCATCATTTAACAAAAAGGTAAATAAGGAAATCTTTTGGAAGTTGGCAAATATTTGGCATCAGTCGTTTCTGTGAACAAACCTTTTTAGAGTGGCTGCTGATGCCATTGTCTACAAAGAGCCATGCATGCATGTTAGGAGTAAAAAACTGATGTTAAAACRCGTAACACAAATATTTGTTTTACAACTGATGAACTTGCCGTAATCACACTTTCAGGATTATCCAAAAGGAATTATATCATTTTCAGGGCAATTAATACAGACCAGACAATTTAGCAAAGCCACCTAATTTCTAATCTAAAGGCTTCAATCAGGTATTTTCATCACTAACACTGTAACTGTAATGCTTGACTAAAAAGAAAAGTGGATTGAATGAACCCAGCTTTCTGGAATACGTTTATACACCCAATGACCACAACAGCTCGTGCTACCTTAAGAGACATTTTGTAATCTGCTGGCTTTCACTAATATCACGATAAGAGCAAGATACACAAGTGTTCCTTTGAAAACATGAGAAGTTCTCTATCTTTCTGGATAACTGCAGGCTAATCCTGCAAGGATTTTTAGAGAAACTCCGGGGTGGAATTTTCTAGGGAAAGAACTCATTGCACTCAAAGATGGCTCTTGCTAAGCTTGTAGGAGTACGTCCTGCAGTACTAGTAATTCTAGTTAGAAATGTGTGGAGGCATTGGGCTAGAATGAAGGTCAACCAACTTTGAAAAAGATTTGCAATTTATAAGAAAATCTTCTATAATACGTAAATGTCCAGACATTTAATTAAAATCTGTTGAATATCAATAACAGTGCTGGCTGGTATTTCTTGACTGTACTATAGCCTTCACATCCAGTGTTAACTTCTTTTTCCATAAGCAGGGATAGATTTTTAAAATTAACTACAGCATTTGTCGGACTTCATAACAGTAACTTCATTGCTTAAGCTGCTCTTTTCCAGGGTCAGAAGGAAATTGCCTTCTCTCCACCTACAGTATTGCACTGCTGGCATGGAATATCAGTCATGGATAGGTTTTGTCATTTTCCTCACACGAATCCCAGTCGTTACCAAATGCAGCAGCCCTGACTGGGGGGGCAGAGGGGTAGGATAGAAAACCTGTTTGATCTAGCATAGCAAATACTCTGTTGAAGTTGGGAATCCTCCAAATTCCCATCATCTGTGTCTCAATAATATTCCTGCATATTCTCAGATGGAGGAAAACATACCACATCTTCCCGTGTCTAGCTAATAAGAATCAGTTTCAATCATGACAGAGCTAAAATTGCCAATGTAGATAGTAACTTCAACTGCAATTTAAATGCTGGAGTCAGAAAAGAGACTTCAAACATCATCTTTTTATCTGCTATCTTGGGATGCTGTAGGAGGGCAAGAGAAACCATACAGCTGGAGTATGTGGTTTTTCTCTGCACTTAAAAATCCTTTTATTGAAGAGGGAGTAAAAAAGTCGAATTTCAAAATCTGTGTATTTGATGAGAGAAAATTTGTTTATGCCTAATCTGGAAAGAAATGAAAAACAATCCATTGCTATGGTAAAGTGTTCTTCTGTACGTCTGCCAAGGTCATTGAATGCATAAATCCAGGGAGAGTACAGACTTTGAAAGAAAGCAGCTCAGCTGTTTCCCCACAGCAGCTCTCTTAGGACTCAGAAGGGTAAGACAGTTTTCTTGACATTACAAAACTGTTAAATACAACTGAAAATATTTTTCCTACATTTGGCAATTTGAGATCCCAACAACATATAACGGATCTAGTGATACCCAAGAGATTGTTATGGACAAGTCAGTATGTCCATGTTTTTTTCCCCAAGATCCTAGGTCTCCTTGCTTCAGAGATCCCACTGTGAGGTTTCTGTGTCGCGGTCTTTCAACAACTGGGCTTGTTCTCAGGCTCTTTGAATTCAGGTCACTCTGTTCTCTGTTTTTTTCCATTTCTGCTTTGCAAGGCTATTGAGCAATTCAGCGTGCATGCATGGGTTAAGCCCCTCAAAAGTCCCTTCCTCCATCCAACACCCTTCTCCTGAAGTAACCCATATAATTTCAGAAGTTTTACTGGAATTGAAGAACATCAGGGTGTCAAAACATAAATGCTCAGTGAAAAAAACTTTCTGTTTCAATGCACCCAGTTTGTCTCCTGTGTGCAACTGCCTAAGTGCCTCTTGGTACATCTGGCTACCTGCTACAGACTCCTGAATCCTGGGTAAACATTTGGAGATGAGAGCTGTGGTGTCACAGCACAGGCTTCTGGCACTGTGGTGGGAAGCCTGAAAGTTTCAGCTCCATATCCTGAGACACGCAGAAGTCCTGGTCTTGCTCCATTGGTGGGGCTCTCAGGCTTTCCAAGTTGTTTGTTCTTGGAGAAACTGGAGAATATCCAGTGGAAGGTTAACAGGAGAGTCCCAGTAGGGTGAATCCTGTAATGAAAGGTTGGGCTTCTTTAGTCTGGTGAAGAGAAGGCTAAGGGGATTCCAATAGGAGCCTACAGCTTTTCAGGATCACAGAATCATGCAACGGTTTGGGTTGTAAGGGACCTTAAAGATCATCCAGTTCCAATCACCCTGCCATAGGCAGGGACAGCTTCCACTAGTCCAGGTTGCTCAAAGCCCCATCCAACCTGGCCTTGAACACTTCCAGGGATGGGGCATCCACAGCTTCTCTGGGCAACCTGTTCCAGTGCCTCACCAACCTCACTGTAAAGAATTTCTTCTTAACATCTAATCTAAACCTACTCTCCGTTTGAAGTCATTCMCCTTGTCCTGTCACTAAATGATCTTGTAAATAGTCCCTCTCCATCTTTTTTGTAGGCTCTGTTCAGGTATTGGAAGGCCACAATTAGGTCACCCTGAAGCCTTTTCTTTTCCAGGCTGAGCAATTACAATTGTCTTAGCCCTTCCTCATCAGAGAGGGGCTCCATCCCTCTAATCATCTTGGTAGCCCTCCTCTGTACTTGCTCCAACAGGTCCATGTCCTTCCTGTGCTGGGACCYCAGAGCTGGATGCAGCACTGCAGGTGGGGTCTCACCAGAGCAGAGCAGAGGGGCACAATCCCTTCCCTGGCCCTGCTGCCCACGCTGCTTTGGATACAGCCCAGGACATGTTTGGCTCTCTGGGCTGTGAGTGCAYGTGGCTGGGTCATGTCCAGCCTCCCACCCACCAGCAGCCCCAAGTCCTTCTCAGCAGGGCTGCTCTGGATCTGTTCATCCYCAGCCAGCATTGAGACAGGGGGTTGCCCTGATCAAGGTACTGCATCTTGCACTTGGTCTTGTTAAACCTTACAAGGGTCCACTTCTTGAACTTGTCCAGGTCCCTCTGGATGGCATCCCATCTTTCAGGTGTGTCAACTGCACCACTCAGCTCGGTGTCATCTGCAAACTTGCTGAGGGTGCACTTCATCCCTTCATCTATGTCAATAATGAAGATAATACATAGCACAGGTTATTTAATATAACCAATGTTGCAAAGACGATGCAAATCCTTTGTAGTGGCAGACCATATGACAAAGGGCAATAGCCACAAGCTCTGTGTTTGGTGGCTCAGGACAGGCATTAGACAAGATGTCTTTACTGAGGTGACAGTGCAGCACCAAAGCATGACATCCAGTGAGGTTGTAGAATCTCCATCCTTTGAGCTTTTTGATATTTAGAAGTACTGGCCAAAGCCATGAATTCATGCAGTGTTGGTGATAAACATACTTTTAGCAGGAGTTTGAACTAGAAACCTCCAAATGGTGCCTTCTGACCTACAATTCCATGAATCTGTGGTGATTTAAAAGCTTCTAGGAGTCCTGCTCTTCAGATAAGCAAGATCACAGACAGGAACAGTTTATCTTTCAGAAACAGATAAACAATCCCCACTTCTCCTCCCAGGACAGCTGTACTTTTTCCCTCTCCTTCCTCAGGTTGAATACTTGCTGAATTTCCTGCCTGTGAGAACTTCAGAGAGGTCTTAGCTTTGTTCTGTGTTGAGATAGCAAGGATTTCACATCTGCAGSTTACCATGGGACCACATTAAGAGTGTTGTCACCCTGAGTAAATCACTGTCATAGCCAGGCAGGCAGATGCAGATAGAGAGCTGAGATCACCAGCACAAATCTGCCCCAATATTCATTGAACTGTTTCAGTAGCTGGGCCAGCATTTCCAGGCATCTCCCCTTCCAAACACCCCAACTCTGCAGGAAGGATTGTTCTTAGCTTCAGTGTATCATGCTCCACACAAGAGGGAAGTTGGAGTCCTGATCTCCATCTCCCCTTCTGGTGCTGTAGAAGCATGCAGGTTTATCCCCCAGAATCAGGCCTGCCATTAAGAGTATTTGCAATAATCTCTGCAAAGTTGCCAGAAAACCTTGCTGCTGCCTGCACTTTACTTCAAACAAATTGAAAGGCTTGTCTGTGATTTTTTTTTTTTAACYACTCGGCAGCAACAGCAGTGCAGTCTGAGCATGTAAAACAGCTCCACTGAGCACATCAGCTGAGTCACTGCTTTTTACCACAAACCCCTCACAGCAGAAGCTGGAGAAATCAATAACACCGTGAAGCTTAGCAAAAGTGCTGAGGCTGTGCAAGGTTCTTGTACAGAAACACTCCAAGCGTTCATAGCAGGAAAAGCACCTCACCTCATTAACACAGGAAAAAAGCCTTTAAGTTTAATTCACATCACAGAGGTGCAACCTCTGTGACAAGAGAAGGTGATGGCTGGAGAAATACAGGAAGGAAGTGGAACCAGTGACACCACCAGAGGGGGAAAAGATCAGTTTTATCACCGAGCCTTGGAATACTGTTTATTGCATTCTGTATTCATCTCCATTCTGAACACACAGCCTGCACAAATACATGGATCCTGAACAGAGGCAAAAGACGAGCTCTTCTTAAACTGTAATGCTTGGCTGTTTGAGGGCAGAAGTACCACAGGGGAGCCGAATGCCCTCTCTATTATCAAGTCACCCTGTAAATCCTGCTATTTCTGGGAGACCGTGTTCCCATTATCCTCTGTGGAAGGGATAACAGGATGCCAAATCCCACACGAGTAGGGGAGGCTATGCTACTCTCACCATCTATGCAGTGAGAACTATCAGCCTGCAGCGTTGCCAGTGGCAAGAGTCAAGACACAGGATGACAGCCTGCTCCAGTCTCCTTAAACACACACACATGCACATGTACATGTACACCCTAGCTTGCATTCTGCATTCTAAACATCTCTTCTAAGAAACTTGCCTGTAAGTATTGGCCAGGCATGCTGCCCCTTCTTTGATAACTCTGTGAAACTCCGCATATTACAGTGATTTTTGTCTTGCCTGCTCTAAAACTTGGAAGAACTGCTGAACATTTCACCAGAGTAAACATATTAAAGCATAACACTAGCTATCCACTACACATTTCTTTGCTCTAGAGGCAAATTTAAATGAAAATGGCCAAGTGTCTCTTTCGATACACAGTTTTTTTCCATCTTGCATCAATATAGCATTTAATTTCACTTTTTCCCTCTTCTCTGTTTTAACTTTAATCTGTGAAAAGGCRGATACTCCATCCAGAGGGTAAGACTTTCCACAGCCAGTAAACAGATGTTCTTTGTTTGAAACCATATCTCAGCTTATACTCAATTCTTATCTGCAAGTATCTTGTGACTATAATCACAAAGTTCTTCTAATTATTACAATATCTTCTTTATTCAGTTATTAAACTGGTCTATGGGAATTTGAGTGCATTCCACAGGATATCTGAGTTCTCTGACATTTCAGTCTGTGACTCCTGCTGCAGCAGCAGTGACCTCCCCCTTGAAAACTTTCAGGGCTGAAGAAAGAAATTACAGCTGTGCAGGAAAACCAGGTACATCCAGTCTAAAGAAGTGTAACCAGCCATAGCTGTCCCTGGGGTGAGCTAAAGCATCATCTCCTTCAAAGAGGCCACTGGAACAGTACCACAGCACCCCAGGGGCCACTGGYCTCTCCTTCTTCACTTTTCACATCTCACTTTAGCTGCTGAGATCTGAGGAATATAAACAGGGCGCCGTATGCATACACAGGCCATCATAGTATTGGTTTTGCTGGGGCTGAGCTGACCTTTTGTGTTTGACATTTTTGGTTTGAAAGAAAACAATGGTATTTGCCTTATATGACAGGTAGACTTTCAAAACCATTCGGCTTCCCTTCTGTCTGGTGATATTGAATCCATGGTCTGCAAAATACAACACTTCTCAGCTGTTGAGAATGAACCTGTAAATGGCAAAGAAAAGCCTGATGTAACAGTAAGGGGTAGTGTAAAGCAGAAACATCCACAAGCCTTCTTTGGATCTGAATTACTTTCTTTACTAGCAAACATTGGGCTTTATTTGCTCTCTGAAAATTACAAGAAGTCGAAGAGCTGGGGTAAGACCAAGATGTATGCAGCAATACAGGAAGAGTACATGCTTCCCACCTTATAAATAAATCTTCCTTTAAATAGAAGGTTTATTTTAACATCTTTCTTTGATGCAGCTAACATAACAAACGCATAAAACCAAAACACACCTGGAGTTATTCGTCACATTCTCTTCTGTTCAAATTGTTTATCTACAAAGAAACAAGTAAAAAACACCTCCTCATGTAGAAAAAGCAGGTGCACCCAAAAAGGTCTCCTGCCTCCCACCTCCAGTGTCCCCCTAGCATGAGGGAATCACCAAACCTGACACCTCCAGTTTCATGGCCTATGACTTCAAATTCTTCCAAAGTAAGCAACCTTTTTACAGATTTTGAATTGCTTCCTACAACCAAGGGAGCCACTTCCTGGCACAAGCTGGGGACATTCCACTGCTCCTGCTGCACAACTCATTGCTGCATACAGATAGTGGCTATGAGAGGATACACTTCATCTAATTTCTTTGTACTCAGCTACTTTTCACCTTTCCAAGCTAGATTGGACAAAGATTTAGAGTCCACACCAGGAGAACCCAGACTGGTGAGGCTCACAAGTAGCCAGACCAACCACCTAAGCCCTTCATTTACTGCCCTGCAAGAAACTGTGAAAAACTGCTTAGTATAAAGTGAACAAAGCAGTGAAGGTATGGTTCAAGATAACACTTCAGAGACTTATTACTGGGCCAAAAGAGGACATCTGGGGTGTAACCCAGTGATTTATCCTACTTGGGGATAAAGAGACATGGGGGTGAGGTTCCTCCATCATTAGATATGTTAAATATGAGTTTGTAATGGCTGATGTCTTCAGAGCATTAGTACTACAGGGTAGAGAGTCCTCAGCAATTCACTCTGTAAAGTGAGCTGTCCTGGGGAAATCGTTCTTCACTGTGTATCTTCTTGCACTCCTCTACCCTGCAGAGGGAAGAGTGCAGCTCTTATTCTTCTCTGCAGTTTTTCCCACTATTTCTTCCTTTTTGCTTTAAAAGCACTCTCAAATCCCTCTTCTCCTGCCCTCTACATACACTCAGTCTCTTTTGTTTTTACAGAAAAGAAAAGCAAACTTGCACTACAAAGGAGGTCTGTTGTTTTGGGGGTTTTTTAATGGCAAACCTTTCAATAAGTAGGCAAGGCATCTGATGGCCTGTAGGCTTTCAGAGCTACTCACAGGTAGCAAGCATTGTTAAGTTCCTGCCAATCCACCTTTGTGCTGACTGACTGAGCAAAGTTTCTTCTCTATTACTGTATATCTGCCTTTGGAGAACCACCTCCAGGAGGGTTCTGTGAGGCTCTAGACCCACACTGGAAGTCACTCTTGACAGACAGTACTAAGTGGCTGCAGAACAAAGTGCTACCAAGTGGGTAAAGCACACACCACAGGGTAACTGGAACAATTGTGACTCCCTCACAAGTGCCASCTCTGACCTCATCAGCAATGCTGTGAGAGGGACTGAGGCTCCTGAGAACGCACTCATCTCTATCTTCCTACTGCCAGCATCGGGTGTGTGTCCACAAAATCACACAGGTGTAAGCACACATGCTTGCACAACATCTTGGGCCTTGGGATGATGGTTTGAACTGGCTTTTCGAGCAGGGGCAAGACTGCAGTCATTTGTACTCTGAAGAATGTCTAGGGGCTAAAAGCTACTGGCTGAACCATGGAGAATTCCCTGAAGGGAGGGATTGCCAGGCTTACAGCACTGGCCGAGGATGAAAGCAGGGCAAGTATGCTGTTTGGACATTTGTCCTTGCTAGTTCTTTTTTCAAAGGAGGTCTTGAGCTATCACCCTGCACAATTTTTTGATGTTTTCATGGAAAACTATATACTGAAATTTTATCTAGAGTGAATCTATTCTTTTGGTGGGAAGATTCTCCATCTGTCAYGCCTTTCCTTCCAAGTCAAGGTGAGTCCTGGTGGAAAGGTGGAGGTCCTACCAGCAGAAGAGRTGTTGTCTCTGTCCATAGTCAGCCCAGCACTATGCCGAACCTGCCCAAAATGTGAAAGCTCCCCATCTTCACATGTGTGTCCTGACACTGACAACCAGACTAAACCATTTTCCACTGACTGGGTAATACTTCTCACAAAACAGTGATCTCAGTTGGTATCAAATTAACTTGATTCAGAAACTTGGTAGGAAATTTCTCAGTGCAGTTGCCAGACTCTAAACTGTTCTATACTTATTGACAGTGGGATAGATAAACAGAGGTGTTTAGGAATTTGTATTTTATTTTGTATTAGTATTTTGTATTAGTATTTTGTGTTAGTATTTTGTTTATATATGTTTATGTATATGTGCCAAACACTTGAAAATGGATGGTGGACTCTAGGATCCTTACACTGCATCTGTACAATTCTTATAAGAATGTGACCACTGTGCCTGCACAAATTTTCTCTGCCAACACTGGAGCACCACTTGTAAGTAAAACCGTAAAGGATGGATTCATCAGTGCAGAACTTAACTGAAGTTGGGTTGGGAAAAAAGAATCTAAATGAGATAAAAATGAGCTCTTTCTTTATTCCTCAGTGAAATAAATTTTCATTTTAGATCCAATTAAATATTCTATTAAAAAGATTTAATTGTGGAGGGACGACGTAAACAGGATTTTTTAGTAAATTAAATGTTCAGCCAGCCAACCATCATCTTTCCAATAGTCACTTAAGAACAGAGTATACAGAAATGGTGATAAGAATACCTAAATTAAATGTGCTTGTAACTTGGATAGTGTTTCTACAGGTCAGTATCTCACTAGGGAAGAAAACAACCAAACAATAATAGTATAAAATGAAACTGTCAAAGAGTACAGATTTTCAGTTTCACCAGCATTTATTTTCCCAGAAAATTGCTTTAAAATAGAAAAATTCTAGAAACTAAAAGTGTATTCATTATGAAATGATTTTGCATTAACTTGATAAACAATAAAATAATGGTATGAAGACTTTTCTGCCCTTTGAGGAATGCACTCTTTATTGAGTTTAAAATTATAATAAACCATTGAGAGCCTACTGAGCTAGGTAATAAACGTAGCACAGCAATTTAAGAGTTCATTTCTGTGGCTCTATAATAGTTTCCAGAGGTTTTTTTGTCTTAGTAGGGTTTTTATGGTTGTGCAATTGTAGTAATTGAAAGTAGATTAAAAAAATTATTCTCCTCCAGACCTTTCCAGGAGAAAAAAAGGAGATGAAATCTGTATGATGTTTAATCTGGGAAAATGTGGAAATATAATTTTCATATAACATAATGGTTAGTATGCCTGTACCTGCAATCTCATTATTATAGGGAATATGTATAAAATTTAAATTAAATTTGTCATTCTCTCCTGGTTTGTACACCCATTCCCACCAGCACAGGCAGTGCAGAGAAAAGGTACATCTGGCACCCGTATGAGCAGAGAGTGGGGTCTTCATCTGCACAGCTTCACCAGTGGTGTGAAGGGTTGATGTTCCCTGGAGCAGCACCTGCCCCTCTCCGATGACAGGAGAAGCTGTGCTGGTGCCAAGACCTCTCCCAGGCTATGGCAAGGCCTAGCCTAGTCTTTGCAATGGGAACATGCAAGGGAAACACATGGGGCTGGGAGCTCGTGTGCTAAATGGCGAAAAAAGCGCAGAAGATTCTCATGCAATCCTGAARACAGGAGAAGAAATAGTAACAGTGTGGGGGGCTAGAGAGTGTGTTTAAAAATTTGACAAGGGAAGGTGATACCAGGAGGCTGGAGTGGGCAGGGCAGCTCTGGGAAGCTCATGTGCAGCAGGGGTCCTACCAGATTTGGATGGGAGAAAGGTGGCAACACCACAGGCAGAAGGTGCACCCCTCTCGTTTCCAGCTTTGACCGAAGACTCTGGACTTTGAAGAAAACGGGAGTTCAGAGCCTGAAATTGTAAATCTGTCAAGATGAGAAGAAAAGTGAATTTGGCAGAGGAGCTAGAGATATCATCTCAAGCAAGATGATATGTAGCAAGTGAGAGAAGGCAGACTTAGCATCCTCAAAGACACAAGGGGTCAGAATCACATGGRAAAACTGGAACATGAGGCTTAGATAACACAAAAGCTTGGGAAAAAAGAAACGTCTGACTGGAAACAGGTAGCCACAATACTTAAGCCAGTAGGGCTGAAGGAGAGAGAGCTTGTACTGCTGTGATATTACACACCTGTGGCGGGACAGCAGCATGTGAGCCAGAAAGGCAAGGATGCTGCAGGTGAAAGATCTGCAGAAGAATGGGATGGGAAGGTGAGAAATCTCACATTTTTTATGTGAGAATTTGATTAGATGTTCCAAGTCCTTCTGCTTTTCAGGTATGCTGGAGAAGGAATTATACACTGCCATGTCTTAGAAATGCATAGTGGCATTWATGAAAAATGATCTCTAGTGTGCTGTGTCCTGCTATGAACGTGCAGGAACCTCATACCAAGCCCAGTAACTTGGCAATCTTTGAAAACAACACAAAGAAAATACTTTAAACCCAATGAGTTTATAATGCCGTGCAAGGATTTGCCAAATTTCATTCATGTTCTGTAAATAAAAATCCTGTTATCTGAGCCACAGTGACCTCTGAAATGAAGGAGACGGGRATATTGACACACTCAGAGGAAAAATTCTCTGATGCTACATATGCATGAAGGGACTGGCTGTATCAGCATTGTGGGCTGGGATAATGGACTCTCGTGGCACAACAGAGCAGGGGTCACTCGCYGAGAGCAGGATGGGGATGGAGTTGCCATCTGCACATTCCTGATTCTCTTCATGATAATCAGCCCATTTTTCAAAACATACTTTGCATGCAAACGCGTGTGCTTAGCATTTATATTAGCAACATATGTGTCATTGTTCGAGCTGCAGGCTCATTAGCACCTCCATGTGACGTGCCACCTGAATAGAATGAAGCTTGCAGAGATTAAAAGGTACAGGGAAATGGCTGAGGGCAAAGTAGACAGTGGCAAACAACAATATCTAAAAGCAGGGAGAGTCATACTTTTAATTTACCGTGCATTTTGATCGATGGCTCTAACAGCCTTCCTTTTAAAGGCATACAAAGAACAGTCATGTCCTAAAGGCAATGGCTGTGAGCACAGAGAGCCTGGACTACACTTAGATGGATCAAAAAATCAAACCAAGGAAAGAGCAGGAAAAAGAAGACTGTTGAATCCCTGAAGCAGCACTGACATTTACAAGTGACAAGAAGGTGGGAGAGGTACTATAAAAAAACGCAACTACTACTGTAGATGATGATTATTAAAATATCCAAGAGCACAGATTGTATCTATAGTAGTAGCACTTGTGACTGAAAATCATGAAGGATCAATATGGATGTCGCTAACAGACTAAGACTGATGTAAGATAAACTGCACRGACAACATCCCTAACACTTAATTGCAATAGAAAGTCTGACTTYGTAGAGAATCCTCATCTGTTAAATAGAGAATGATTTATTGAAGCAACTTTCTCTCTCTGTGAGGGTCCTCAGAAGGGAGCCAAGGATGATTTAAGTGCTTAGATGTATGCACAAGCCACCAAGAAAGGAAAAACCTGTGCCAGGACTGATGCTGGTTTCTGGAGCAGACGACTGCTTTTGTGCTAAAAGCCTGGCCGGATTTTGTCTGCTCTGTTTAAGAAAAGCATAATATGGTGGACTTGAATTAGATATGAAAAGGTGAAAAAGGACTTCTACTCAAATTAACATGACATGACCCGATGTGAGGTGAAGCTGTGAGGTAGGTTTCCTTACACCTTTTCCTTCTGCTGAGCACATGAAAACTATTTTAGTCTCTGCAGATCCATTTCACTAAAAGACAAGCTAGAGTTTAGTTATCGTTGCAGCCAACGAAATCCAAATCAGCTGCATCTGAAACAGATAAGAAAATAACATCTTGTTAATAAATATTCTCCTCCCCACACCCCAAACCCCTGTTCTTCAGATTAGGTCCTTTCTTTCAGTCTTGTTCACAGACTGGAAGCTTTTACTGACTTCCTAATTGCAAGAAACATTACACAGTTGGGGAAACTTCTTTCTTTCCATCACCTCTGAGGTCTGGCTGCATTTCTGTGCTTCCTGCCCTGCTCAGAAGCCTCCAGCCCCTCTGTGAAGCAGTCTCCCTGGTGCAGCATCTGTCCTTGAGTAGCCCAGCCCTGGATCCACAAACATTCCCTGCTGCTGCCTTCTCTCCTTCCCTGGCAGGGCTCTGTCTGTCTCAAGTGAAGCAGCCCATACTAATCTTGTAGCAAAATAGACACCTACAGCATAAATGGGGAGCACACAAGTAAAACCCATCATGCCCTTGCCACATTTCAGCTGATCTGAGAAGTTAAACCAACACAGAAACTCAATATCAGAAGAGTAGTCAAGATGAGCCCTCTTCTGCTGCATCATATTGGGTAATACAGAACAACATATGGAATATATCACATAAATCAGGGAGTCCACTGGATGCTTCAATCTGTGAAAAAAACTAATTGAAGAACAAGTTTATACAAGTTTATATACCCAACACATGTGCCTATGGCAATGGGGCAGAACCAGAGGAACAGAAAGTGGTAATACGAGTGTGGTGCTCATCTTGTGGAGACACTAATCCTGACATTACTAATAAATGAGAGTACTGCAACGTGGAATAATAAAGGGTGAATACAAACATGAAAAAAACAACAGTGAGAACAGATGGCAATCAATACACAAGGGGGGAATTAACACAAAATCAGTTTGGATACTGAACTCTGGCTACAACTGAGCTGGTTTCTGAGCTCAGCTAAACCTGAGCTGGTTGCTGCCTGGCACTTAAAGTATCTAAACACAACATCAAAACCAGGTTGGCAACGGCCTATTTGTCCTCCTCCRGACAAACACAGTGTTCATTACTTCAGGCACACATGCCTATGTACATAAACACATGCACAGAAAAAGTTGTTTTGATTAAGTCACCTTCTTTCGTTTTCCTACATATCRTTCTTCTGCGTGACTGTAGCGTTCCAACCAGTCTGTAACTCCAATTTAGTGGCAATCACCACAGGTATTTGTTGACATTTCTCCACCTTTTGTGTGCAGACAGGTTGCTTTGCAGTTGCATGGATAAATAGATCATTTCACAGTTGCAAGCTGCTCTTGGAAAGGTTGCAACCTGTGAAGTCTGACTGAGTTTGATATTGTTATAATCTTGGCTGTACAGTCAGTGTATCTCAATACCACTGAATTCAAACSCAATATGGAAATGAAAATGCACCATAATAATCAAGCCATCTTATATCTCACTATGACTTATTTTTTACTTCACTCATCAAATCTTTGTGTTTTATGCTTAGCTTCTTTTTCCATATTTAATCAAATTTTATTTTTCTTTTTTGTAGGTCTCATATGGGTGTCACTTAAACTGAAACCAATTAAGAAACATCTGCAGACAACACAACAGTGTCAAGTGTAAACAATGTAATTTTTTCTACAAGAAGAGAGCAAGTAGAGCACACTCTCAACAAGTCTGAGAAAGCTCTGTCCAAACAAAAGCCATGCTTATGTCCTCACTGRAGCTCCAGTGTGTTGCAGCCTGTCTCTCAAGAGCACTGTAAACCAAGACAGAGTTGACCCAGACACTGCAATCAGCAATACTAATTAAGTTTCAAACACCATCAGCTAGTCTGGTTTAGGTATAATGTTCTTGTAAGACACAGGAACATAAAGCAATGATTGTTTGCTTATGAAGAAGATATTTTAYTTTAAACTGAACTTTTTTTCTTTTCTTTTTAATTCTCAAGAACTCACTAGAGAGCCTTGTAAAGGTTATATGGAGACGTTTTGCCTACCGCTAACCCAATTTAATTTCTTTTATGCTTCATCTCAAGTCACTGGAATTGTCATGTTTCTTTATGGGATAATTATAACATCCCTGTAAGGTTTTATTACCTTAACACACTGGTATATATTTTCAAGCCTAACTCTAGTTTAATATGTAATTTTTAATAATTAATGTGTAGCCTAGCCAAGCATGTGGTGCAGCAGAGAAATTAGAAATCAGGAATGTCTCTGAGGGAAAGATGTACCCKGTCCACATTACTGTCCTTCCCATAAGAATGGCCAAGAGAGGTTAGGCTCGAAAAAATTGGTACCATCACATTGCTGGCTCCTTCCTGCTGGCAAAACAGACTTTTACACAGTGTTGTCAACCTGAAAAAGAAAAAAAAAAAATGAGATGAGGCTTCCACATCAGGAGATTGATCATGGAGTTAAAAAAAAATATGGGGAAAGGGCTGGAGATTTTTGTGTTTGCAAGTGTGAGGATAAGAAAGTGGTTTTGCCTTTTTTTTTCTTTATGCAGGGTGAGCTTCTCAGAGACCTAAGGAAAAGAAAAAAAAAAAATTGGGACAGGCTTGAAGGCTATCACTGATGGTATCTGAAAACACCATGAGAGCATCCAACCCAGCCCTGAAACAGCCAGCTCTGTACTGCTGACGCTCTTGATGGCACAGCCAAGGGGACAGCACAGATGAACTGCCAAATGTCTCAATGCAGTCTAGAGTGGTGCCTTTTGCAACAGACCCTGCAAAAGCCATGATTCTGTCCATTATTTCACATAGCTGGGTGCACACTGGGGTGGGGGCAGATCCAGGAGCTGCAGTGTTGACCTGCCTGGAGGGAGCTGACTGAGGCCATCATCTGCGGCTCACAGTGAACMTGTTGTCCGTCCTTTTTCCTGAGCAGAGATGGGAAGCCTGTACAGTTTGTTTTGCAAAAATAATGTTTCCCTTCTCTTTATCAGAAGCAACAGACTCTGGCATGACAGGCTTGTACTCCACAGGCTTATTTTTCCTCAGGCAATGGTACCTGAGCTCCTGGTCCCACTGGTATGGCCRCAAAACAAGTCCTTAATTATAATAGAAAGCAAAACCAATAGTAGTTATTATTTAAAGGTAATGTAAGATGAAGGAACACAAGTGCCACAGATGAAGCAAACACCTGACTTGAATATCTCAGAATTGCCTTGCAGCACTTCCCAGGAGGGGGAACAGCCTTTATCACACCACCAGTTAACAGGGACATGATCAATGACAGAAGCGTCTGTCACCTTTCACTAAATTCACCACCAAGACCCCTGATATTTTTTCAGAGAAAGAAAATTTGGATTGGTTCAGTAAGAACTGATTGAACTGAGAAATTTTCACATGGGGCATCTGCAGACACCACAAAATCTGCACAATACCATCCAGAAACAAATGGAAGCATGCTTTATGATCTAAGTAAATGCCAATTGATAAAATTAATAGCTCATTTCATTTTTTTTTCATTTTCCCCCTTTCTTTTTGCCTTGTAGCTATGGGAAATGCCCATCCATACAGACGTTCTTTTTAATAAAATCTTCTTCCTTTTCTGCTCTGACACATCTCCTTATGTCTTCTCTCCTGCAATCTTGCCATCTCTGCAGCAAGTTCTTTAAAGCAGTTTCTAATTTTATCTTGAGCTGTGAAGTTTTTGAAGATTCTCTGTTTGAAAAAGACTGCAACAAAAAATAGGCTGAACTGAATAAATAGTTATTCTAACATTTTGATGTCTCATGGGTTCAGAACACRGGGGTAGGAGGAGGTTTTGAAAAACAGCGAATGTGCTGAAGCTCCCTTGCTGCTTTCCTTCTGAAACACCGGGCGTTAGGTCATGCAACCTCCTTAACCTGGGTCAGCTCCATCACAGACCTCTGATGCAGGCCTTGTGATGCACCACTCCAAGAAAGAGAAGAAACAGGGCAGGAGGAGATGAGTAAGAGGGATTGGGTCATAAGCTTCTGCTCCATGCAGCTGCAGACACATGAACGGTGGAAATGTCTACAGAGGAATGAGCCGTAATAACAGGAACAAGCCATGTCCTGCTTTGCTGTGAAAAAGTTGAGGAAACAGTTTTATTGTTTTTTGCCAGTATATGTCTGCCTTTAGATTAAGAATAATGCTTACCTGTATTTACTAAAACACTCTGAAAGGCTCAATTAGAAAACACTGCAAAAATAGGGATACTCCTAAAATCTTAACAATGTGCATTGGATCAGTGGCTAATATTTGCGTTGTCTCATCAATAATAAATTTAAATAGGTAACATTGGTCAGCTGTTTTGCTAAAGCAGCTTGGYGGTGGGCTAGTTATGTGTTTTTTTAAACTTAGGAGGTGCTCACTCAAAAGGTCATTCTTCACTGACGCAGAATACTGTGTACAATGCAATGCATTTAACATGGGCAAAAAATTTAAAATGTAGCTTTTGTGCAGCTTGGTAGACATTGTGCTGAAACTCATATACTCCAAAGGATCCTCTCAAATCCTGCAAACCTATTAAACAAAATTACACCACTATTTCTCAAGAAAATCAGATATAGTCTGAAGACTATTTGGGGGATACGTTATTTCCTTTTCTCATATCCAAATCATTTTATCCCAAAGTTAGTAGTTGTCTTTGCTTCCAGTGTTTTCCCCAAACACCTTTCAAAGTTGTCTGTGGGAACAGTCACAAAGCAATAGACACATGCCAAACATATTGATTACAGAGTAAAATGGTTACCCTGGCAACTAAAAATCCTAGGAAAGCTCTTTAAACTTCCTTCCGTTCTCATGTGACTTCTTTTTATATACTTTTTTTCTCGGATGGTTTGAGAAATCGTGGATATAAAAGTATTTGCTCTGAATATACAGCAATGGAGAAAAGGTGATTCATGCCTAGATTATTTATTCCACCAGGAATATAACTACCCACATTCCTGCTTTAGTAATCCGTCACTTGCATAACGRGTAGGCAATTTTCGTAACTTGGGGGGCAGAGTAACCCTCTCCCACTAATTGTTAATTCTATATTCAGATATGACCTAAGGAAAGAAATCCAAGGACTAGAATTTTCCTTAAGTTCCAAGGCAAGCAAGATGAACAGTGTGAAAGAATTAGAATTTATGTGGAGGTCAAAAGTTTGCTTTGCTCTGTACAGAGGAAAGGAAATGATTGTCTTCTCTCCATGGGTGGTTTTGAAGGAATGGTGACTCGGGGTGACAATAGTGACCTAACCAGAGGAGCAGCAGGGTCCAGAGCTGGTGGCAGTGGGTCATGTGGTTGCTCAGGCTCATTCTTGGCACGGCCTGATGATAAAAGGATATTTAAAAGCACGTGCAATTGAGAAAACACATGAAGCTTCGTTGGGAGCAAATGTAGATGTCTCGTTTCTCTGACTCCTGCTTGGTTCAACCCCAGACACACAGAAGACTCTCTGCTTACTGCTCAAGCAACCCTCATGAACAGGCTCAGCTTCTCAGCCTTTTAATATTTCAGAAGGAACTGCCCTTGCAGGCATTAAGCAGATGCTTGTTGATCCATTCATTTGTAAGCAGGAACAGTAACTGGACTATGAGGAAAGGGGAAAACATGTAACAATGATTACATTAAGGTTTAGGGGTTTGTTAGAAGAAGGGTGTCTAAGCCAGCAATTCAGAAAACAGGCCACTACTATTCAGGCTTTGATATGCTGATTTTTCCTTCTCTGAACAAATGGTGGTAGGTTGTTTTTAGGGGGTTTTTGTCCTCTATGCTGGCTTTTCAAATAAAAATGGTTTTGAAAAGCTGCAATTACAGAGGTTACAAATAACACGCAGCTACACAGCTGGCACTGGAACGTTTCCAGAACATAATCACCTGTCGTGCCGTGATGAGGGTGCATTATTTCAAGTGAGGTCCGACAGATCTTGTTGTTAAAAATGTCATCTCTTAATGGAGCAGGTCTGGGATTGTCTGAGCCCTAGCTTGCTTTCTTATGTCAGTTTGTGTTAAGGAGGTATGTTATTCCTTTGAATGATGGCTTTTTATTTGTCCCAGACTTGTATTGTAGTAGAAGGCTGAAGAAAATGTGATTAAATTACATGGAACCATAAATTAGCTTGCAGTGAAAAGAAATGACACAATCAAAACTTTCCAGTAAACATAATCCTAAGAAGAACTGAGTATGGTATAAAGTGTGAAGAAAAACAGAGTGGTTAATTTTTATAGGAGGAATATTACTTCAATGCAACAAAAGGCAGTTCACTAACTCGCTTTATTTGAACAGATGTTTGCCTTGTGTTGTCCTTTGTATTCTCAGGGGGTTTTGTCCGTCTAAAGAGGGAAAACTTTGCTAATGCCCTTTTAATAATACCCAGTCTCCTTTAATTATTTTTTTTTCTGATTGAAAAATGCAAATCTCTCTAGCAAGACACCAGTATTTGTCTCACACATAAGAATCACTGTCACTTCTACCAGCAGCTTTCTGCTGAGTTATGGAAAGATAACAGTGAGCTCTAGCATTTTGACATGTACCAGTCACAGGACTTAATGGTAACATTAAATTGACACACTTCTTAGGGAAAGGAGGCAATCCTCAAAGGAAATATGGTTCTACATTTCTGTAACTGTCATCACTTTCCTTTGCATGGCACTGATATGGGGAGGTTGGATCAAAACAGTGTAGTCAGCCTTAGGATTACATCCCAACCTGTCTGATTTTGCTGCACAAGTGGGGCAGAGAATGCTTCTGATTGCATTCATAGTCAACTGCAGCTATAACAGAGCCCAGACTGCTGTTGAGACCTCTGTCTGTCTGCCACAATTCCCAAGGGAGTGTTGTCCAGTTAAAACGGGAATATGAAAACTGTTCATCATTAAATACCAGAAGTTTGTGAGATTTTTCCCATTTATGCTTGGCAGCAGCCAAGCTTATTGCACCAAACCGTATGCATTTTTAATCCTGCCAGCTCTGAAGACTGGTGTGGTCTCAAAAGCCAGGTGAGCTTGGCTTCCCTGCAGCATGGGAAGGTCTCCTGATGCCGCAGACATCCCATGCCGCGGGAAACGGTGCCAGCTGTCTCTGCCAAAGGCTGAGCTCCCCGAGCAGCTCTGCCCCGCTTGGCCTCTGCCCTGCTGTGCTGGCTGCCGCCCCTGGGCGAGCTGTGCCAGCCGGGCCGGCAGACGGGGCTCAGCTGCGGGGACAGGCAACAACCACTGCGGATAAGGGGCTTGCTGCCAAAGGTCCTCCCCCACGCCTTCGGCACGGCACGATCTGTGGCACCACAGCAACTCCCTCGGCCTCTGTCAGGCTTCCCAAAGCTTGGGCCAGGAAGGATTTGCATGAAGGTACCGTGGTTTTGTGCTTTATCACTCACTTCCCTTCATTTCCTCTTCTCTCTGTGGGTTACTAAGAGGCCTCTGTGTGACTGGGAGCTGACCCTTTAGGCGCTGCATCCCATGGGACTGCCACGTGTCCCATGGGGTGGTTCTTTAAAAAGAAGTTATGGGGAAGAGATGCTCCTGCCTTTCAAGTGTGCCTCTGCAGGGGGTGTGCACGTGTAGGAGTTGTTCTTATTACTCACTCCTTAAAAATCAACAGCATGTCTTATGCCATGATAGATGAGGCACTGAGCGCAGGCTGTGGTTTATTGGATGGGAAGGGTGTGACTGTCACACGGATATCATTGACCCAACACCCTCCTTCTATGCTCCCAGGCCTCCTCACAGAGATGCTGGACACAGGCTATTCTTTCATTTTTTGAGTGTTTGTCTTTCAATTTTTTCTGATCCTTCTCTTCCTTTCTCTGTGCCCAGTAATGATCTGTGACTTGTTATAGGAACAGGACAAGTTTCCTTCCTTACTTGATTTGAAGCCCTGAAACGGATACTGCTACTGAAACCCTGGGAAGAAGATAGGCTTGGGAGATGGTAGCTATTATTGAGGGCCACAGTTAATTACAGATGCCAAAATGAGAGTGTGGACGGGAGCAAGAGGTGAAAGGAGGGAGCACTCAAAACAGCATAATCAGCAGATGCATCTTGTTATCAGAAGTGTTACAGCTAACAGTTATTAGAAAAGCCCTAGAGTTTTAGCCCTTCTTACTTCCTAATAAAGTAATATAAAATAAAGTGTTAATTGTTTTCACATGAGAAATTTAAAGGTTAGTGTATTCACTGTTTCCATTATTTTTCCACTCTGATTTTAAGAGTGTCTGTTCCACGTGGACACATTTATGCACAAACAAGCTAAGCTCTTATCTTATACAGCCAGAAAGAAACACAAAGGCTACAGTTAGCATACAGACTATTTGTAAACTGGGCTTCTAGACCGACACAATAATGTCTAGGACGAGCAGAAAGGCTCCTAACTTTTTATATTTTCAAGTACGTAATTTTTTCCCACTTTAATCAGATGATCTAACAAAATATATTGATTCCTCCAAACAAATGTTGCCTCAGTAATACCAAACCAAGCATCTGAACTTGCTCCCCATCTCCAAATGTGGCACTTACATTTGTTCTAGGACAAACCGCATCCCTATTTTGCAAATAGTCAGATTGGACAGCAATTTTCACCAATAGCTAATGGAAGTAGTAAAGCAGAATTTGAAGTTCTTCCTGGGAAGAAAAGTTCATGACACATTGGTCATTCCCAGTAGATGTCCCAATCTTGATGTTGTAAGAGAGATACAGAGAAAAAGCAAGACACTCTCCCTCTGTTTACGCTGTGCCACTATACAGAAAGTGAACAATATTTAAGATGCCAGAAATGGAAAGCTCTAAACTGAACAAATGTCTCATTAAATTCAGCCTGGAGAAGCAGAATAGCCAGATGAGCCCTGCAGAAACTGGTCCTGCATCTTCACATTTGGCGCAATGCCCTTTAACACAGTTAAGCACAGCTGGTACCTCAGCAGGTTTATGCAGGGCTGGATTTGGCATCTCTCGCAGCACAACACTGTGCCACAAACACTTGTCTCAAATTCTGGATCAATTGGTTCTCATAATGATACTGACACACCCCAGAAAGCCTTTCTTCTCTTCATGCTTTTATAGGATATAAAATATATATGCATGTTTTATACACACATCTGCAGTGTTAGACACATATGTGTAAATCCCTGCCTTACCAATCTGTACAAATATGGAAGAAGGTAGGGCTTGCTATGCAATATTTGCTTTTCACAAGGCAGTAGCTGGAAGCAGTTTTATTATCTTATTTTTGATTGTAAATTAAAAACCCACAAATTATATATACCCTTAAGGTAAACAACAAATGAAAGACTCTAATGAAATCGGCATTTGATTTTTCTTCTAGTCTACTTAATTGAAAGTTCAGACATGCCTAATAGTTTGTATAAAACACTAATGCAGCTGATTTCCTCTACTTTGATGAATTAAAAGTCCTTCCAGCAGAAATTACTGGTTAACACAGACTCTATTATCCATTTGGTTTTCCAGTCATGTTTCGATCTTGTGAAGATTTAACATCCTTGAATAGCTTTGTTTTGCAAGACTCAGACCTTTGACTTCAGCTCTACTGTCTGATTCACATACATATATATAAGCTGCTGACTACAAGAGAGGTAGAAGTCTTGTATGGCCTTGGATTTGAGTAATTTAATTGTAAACTCTTTGATACATGAGAGGAACAGCTGGGAAATAGCATTTTGCACATTACAGGCTCTCTACAATAGGAGGCACCTCCATACAGTTATGTGCTGCCTTTGTAATCTCACATAAGCATCAGAAATTGCACCATACACACCTCCTCCTCCAGCTACATGGGTTGCTCATGCCAGCACTTAAAAAAACAACAGTAGCAAAAGAAAGAGAGAAACATGCAGAAGTTGCTGAAAAAAACTGTGTTTTCTTGCATGTGAAATGAGCTCCCTCAACTTTGCTGTTTATCTATCTTTTTCTTTAATGAAAGAAGCCAAGAGAGCAGGAGATCAAGAAATTAGAAGAGGAACACTTGAGCTGAAAAGCAACTGTTTAAAAAATAAACCCAGCTGAAGGTTTGAAAATTAGGAATGTTACCAAATCCAAGAATATCAGCCAATATTTCTGTTGGGTGAATAACAATTTTGAATTCCTCAATTTTCAGATGCAAAATTCCCAAGTACCCAGCATTGGACCTCTGGAAATATGACCTCTCTTTCATCAACTTGCTTAAGAACAGATAATTGCTACTTGCTTTTCAGAAGCATTATTCTTTGTGAATGTACCCCGTAGAAGGTAAATATTTGTCTTTTCATTCTCTTTTACCTTCCTTTTCATGCGCCTGTGGTTATTTAGTCCCAGGCTGCCAATCCACTCTATCAGATGGACTCTTCAGTTGCAGTTTAGCATAGGAGTATGCTTTAGGATGGAATAAAGTGAGGGATTAGTCAAGTAAAGGTATCTATGAGCAACTTCATTTATGGYGGAAGTATACTCCTGTGAGTTTTCCGTGTGTTACAGGTGGGCGGCAGATCAGACTCAAAAATTAGAGTTAGCCCTTGTTTCAGTTGTGCTTACCCAAGTGTATCTGCTGTCAGGGTAATTCAGGCTTTAGCTGAATCTGTTATTGGATTCCAAAATACGTTCACTGCACAAAAACCAGCCCATCTCCTTCTGCCACTTCGGTCTGGCAGATGTTCARACCCCCTGAAGATTAATCTTGTGGAGAGAGAATACATGTGAGTAAAACCGACGGTAAAATCCTAGCTTCATAAAAATAAACAGAAAGTGTCCCATTGCCATCCATGTAACTAAGACATCACACTAAGTGGCTTTGTACAGAGCATTTCTCAAAATAGCCTTTATGCATGGAAGCTTCTATGGGGAAGCTAATTTATAATCGGGTCAGGATCTGTGTATGGGTGTGTACATTCATATGTCTGCCATGAGAATTTTCTACCAGCCAATCAACCCTCCAGAGCAGACTGGGAGCTGGCAGAGCAGCTAATTACTCTCACTAAGAGAAATCTGCTAGCTTGATTAATGCCTGTTTACCAATTGTTGCTGTTACTTCAGCTGTAATCTCAGAAAAGAGTTTGCTGAGGATGACTCTCCTGGAACTTTGTTTTTTAGTTTAGCTGTGCTACAAGCCACATCTCATTCTTCATTCCCCGAGGCAGTTCCGTGGGCTTCCACAAAATGGTAGAGATAGTCATGAGTATGTAGTAATTCATATAGTGTCTGTGCAGCACCATCCTCTTTCATAACACTATTCATCTGTAGATCTAAAAATGCATTTGGAAGGAGGCATCACTATCACTGTTTGACAAATTTGATCTGGATGTTGAGGTTAGCCCCAAAACTTCCACCGTAGTTAAAGTCTGCCACTGGGATAAATAAGGACTAGCTTAACTAACAACACTTTTGGTAAAGAATATCCCATCCGTTTGCTGTGCTGAGACCTATCAGCTACTAAATGGTATCTTGTCTTTCTAAAATGAAAAAGAAAGAGCTATTACTGTATTTTGAAGGATTTCAAGTGCACTTTAAATGACAGAAGTGTTTGTCCACCTGCACCATCCCTCTTACCGCAATAATTCACACTGCCGAGGAGACTGAGATTGTAGTTCCTTGGGAAAATCAGATTGTGTGAAAATGCATCCCATCTTTTCTGGGAGCAGTATTCCTCAGTTCTCCCTGTGAGATCACTCTGGGGGCAGCAGCCAGTATCAAGCTGAGCCTGCCAAGCCTTTTTTTTTGACTTATACTGGTTGGCCAGGGCTCCCACCAGGCCCTGGTGCAGTTATAGATAACCAGAGCACAGCTCACTCTCAATTCTCATGGGAAGGAGGCCACCAAGAAAGGCTGGCAGAGGAGTAACTTCTGAGACTCAGAGTCCCCCAAGCCCCCGTAAAAGCAGTGCAAAACGGTATTTCACAGGCTGTGCCCTTGGCTCTGGCTTATCTTCTTCATGATGCCGGTGCTGATACTTAGCATTTATATACTAAACGATGCCTTTGTGTTTCAGCATTTAAGACCGGCCATACCAAAGGAGCCAAAAGCTTCACCTGGTTCACTCTCTAATTTCCAGAAGCAACTTGTAGCAGATGGGTTGGGAGGGTATGGGACGAAAGCAGAGACAGCAATAGCTCCTGTGGCACTCCCTCAGCATTGCCTCCAGCAATCTCTGGGTCAAGGGCTACCCGTCCCAAAAGTGGTATCCCTGCATTTGCACCTGTGTACAGATTAACAGGGCCCTGTGCATGAAGTGCCCCCGCTGCTGCCACCATCCCTCTGCCAGAACATGACCCAGTGTGCTCAGCAGCAGCCTGCAGCCACTTGCATATCCTGCTTGGTCAGAATGCAACAAATAATAAAGACTGAAGCATGCATTGAAACAGGCTCTGAGCTATGATGCTCAGGTCTAGATTTGTAGCCAATTCTTTTTTCCTGGACCTGGCCATGTTCCGGCTCAGTGCTCTGGTTTGGTCTAAAGCTATGGTTTATGTCTGACCCTGAGCCCAGAGCCTGCTTGAATAGGATCTGTTGTTCTCTTTTGAGGCTATTTCAGATAGCAGTGCTCCCAAAGGAGTAACTTTGTGCCTTTTGAAGCAGCTCTCCCTCCCAATGAACTCTTTCATCCCAAATAACCACGGAAACAGTCAAGTGAAACACTCTTTCTAGCAGGAAACTCAACTCAGACTGAAGATGGAGCTCAATATTTGTGCACTTATGCTGCATTTTGCATAAGTTTGAAATGTAAGATGTTCGAACACCCGAGAAGCTGACGAACTCTACCTTACCTCCAACACCAGAGTAGGAGAGGGGAAGGAGGAAAAGGCTGGGAGGAGCACAACTGGCTGTGGGGTCTGATTCAGTGCCAGCCTCCTCAGGAGGCCAGTGGGGTAGCTCATACACATCTCTTGGGAATCAAAATACATCACTTGCATATCATTGTTCCAGAGGTGTTTCACAATTTTTTTACCTGTGCATATTGATGGAGAGCAAAGACTGGCAGATCGAGCTGAGGCAAGATCCAGCCTCACAGACTAGTTCCTGTGCATGTGGGGTACGTGCTGTTGCCCATGAAGCACTGAATAAAGGCACTGGGTGCCCATTTCAGCTTTGAGAAGTGCAAGTATTTCTCTGTAGTGAACGAATTATGAATGACACCTTTTCAATGAGAAAATTACCGAACAAATCCTTACCAATCCGAACAAATAAGTAAAATAAAATTAGTGCTCCGAGGACCTAAACGACATTTCATTGTCAACACAGCAGTAAAGAATTTTTGACAAAGCCTAAGGCAAATGATTAAATTCTTTATCTGTCACACCAAGGAAAGGCTGCTCCTCTTGGTAATAAGGCTGTATTTGCTGTCCCTGAAGGAGAAGGTGAAAAATAAATTCACGACTAGAAGCCATAAAATTTTACTGGTTGCATGATCTATTTCAGGACAAAAACAGCTCCTTTGGGTTTGGTAAAACATATTCCTAAAGTGTCAATTTTCATATTTATCAGAGAAATTTCAGAAAATTATGAATTCCTACACTTAAACCAATAGTGTTTTCCTGGGAAATACAGGTGCTGACAAAATCTACAAAAGCAAATACTGTTAACATAATTTTTCTTTTCATCCTTATATGTTTGTCTCTATCAAATCTATTCTATTAGGGTTTCCTACATATCAGTTATTTTTAACGGAATCATTTTGTTATTTTAAAATTAGCCCTCAGCT
This sequence comes from Parotia lawesii, assembly GCA_003713295.1. NCBI lineage: Eukaryota > Metazoa > Chordata > Aves > Passeriformes > Paradisaeidae > Parotia > Parotia lawesii. Next base: position 203,615 of record RAHM01000148.1, on the reverse strand, counting down.
TGAGATATTAGAAACTCATTGTGAAAATGTCCTGGAGATCATGTTGGCATGAACAGAAAGATGATTAATCACAGGTCGCCATGAAAAAATCAGATTGTCTATCAATGGCACTACCTTGGAGAAGAAAGTGTTATTGACAGAATTGAAGTAGTGCAATCACGGTTGGGGAAAATCACAGACCTTTATAACTTTTATTCACTTGGCATAGGTCACATTAGCAGAGGTGAATGTGAATAACTTACATTTCTTGTGCAGTAGGATAGGAAACATTAGGATTTAGAATTGGTATTTTATGGTAGAATAATTCTTGGACAGGGAACAAAACCAATATGTTGAAGCATATTTATTTGTGAAAATGGTAAATAAAAGAATGGAAAAAAATTGAAGACGGGCATCAAGGGTGGCAAAAGACTTAAGCCACGAGTGCTGAAGAAATGGTATTCTTGGAGAAGGGATCCTTCCAAAGCATCACTGACTGTGCTTGAAGCTGATACAGGGTTTAGAAATGATTCTTTAGACTCTCTTTATTTAAGGAGAGAGATACGTGACAATGAGCCAAACTGTGAGTTTTTGTCTTCATGTTCTGCCAGAGTCATGATTAAAGAAGTCAGAGTATTGTGTTTCTTTGTTTTGGTTGTAGTATTAGCCTTAAACATTAAATATTTTTTAAAAAATACAACATAAAAAGCTAGATATTCAATTCCCTCTGCTTTTAACTTCTTTGAGGCATTGTTTGGTTTCAGGACACCCTGCTAGTGGGTTTTATCCCAGCTGCAGCACTGAGCTGCAGGCAGAGCAGTGCATGGAGCAGATCTTGTCACCGTCTGCCTCTGCAAGCCCACTCCTGCCTGCTGTGCCAGGAGGCACAGCTCTGTTTTGCACTGCAACAGAAATCAGTCTGCTGGTTTTAATGCCATCCCTGGACAAGACTGGTTAATATTTCAGAAACAAGTAAACAAAATCTAACAAACCTAGAGAGTGTCTGGCAAGAAAAATACCTGAAAAAACTGAGAGGCAGGGGGAGCACAAGACCTCATTGCAGTTCAGAGGTGAGGTCAAGTGTGAGAGTGATGTGGAGGAAATTGTGGAGTATTTGTTGGCAATAGCAAAGCCCTTGGCTGCCTTTTTGCTGGACTAATTCCTAAATCCACTCATCTGTTTTGCAAAAGTCAAGGCAACACTTCTAGAGTTAATCATAACCAATTTCTGTTTCCAAAAGTGTCAAAATGTGATATAGAGAGAGTATTTTCTTGACTAACTTGTCCTGTTGAATACAATGGCTTATTATTACTGTTTTCATTACAGTGTGAATATTGCCTTATGTGAATGGAATGAATAACACCTTCCCTATTTAATTAAGTTGTTCAAGATTGCATTTGTACTTGTTGAAGCCATCACTTTTCTTTCCTGGGTTATCATGCCTACACCTCAGCTCAGAGGAAAAGGTGAATAGATTTTTAAGAGATGGTTGTTTAATTTTGAATTAATCCACCTGCTGGGCATGCTAACTAAATGTAGTGTCTGGCATCTTTGCTGTGACACCAACCTTGTCATTGCCTCCACAGCTGCACCAGCTGGTGGGCTCAGTCACAGAATTTTGATATCTGCTCAGATGGCATACAGTCTTTCAGATATTGTATAATGTGAAGAAATAGTTTATGAGGATTTATGTTAAAAGAATTTCTAAAAAGTTATCTACGCTGCCTTAAAGAGATTTATTAAAACTATCTGCATGCTAAGCATGCATCACATAAACGAAGTACCATTTTCACATTGCCTGTAAGATTTCAAAGCAGGTGCACCCATTCTGCAGCATTAACGTGGTCTCTTGTGAGCATATTTGGAAGCTGAATTCTCAGGTCAGTATAAGATACTTTAACACATGCCAGAGTTTCAGGGTATTGCTCTTAGCTTCTTCACAGACATGCTTGTGTTGTGGTTGAGCTCTGCGAAAGTTGGCTAGCAAACTTTCTATGGTCTGGACTGTAACAAGAACACCACTACCCAGTCTCTGGCAAGTGATTGATTCTTAATAAACCAACCATGTGCTGTTGAGCTGGAAACAATGGTTGTCTGTACTATTTTTATGTGCAGATTTGAAAAAAAATCAGCACTTGGCAGCGTAGGAAAAACTACACTTTTGTGCAGGAAGACAAGTTGTAATGAACTGGATGTTTATAGCCAAACTCTTCCAGGGAGAGGCTGTGAAGCCTCCATCCTTGGAAATATCCAAAGTTCAATCCAAAACTACCTTGGGCATTTGCTCTAGCTGATCATGTTTAAGCAAAGGGTTTGGATTTGACAATTTGGAGTCCCATCTAGCCTCAATGAGATTTTGAGAAATCAAAGAGGTACTAAAAACAAGAGTGTATCGATCATCCTAAAATATATTATTATATCATGAGATTAAAGAACTATGGCGTTATTTCCTTGTGTAGGAAAATACAGAGTAGCTGTTTGAGGAAGAGTCAAGAGACTGAAAAGACACACATATTTTAAGAAATCCTTTGAAATAGTAGGGATGGGGTCTTCCAAATGCTTAACAACACAGTGTTCATTAGCTTATGCTTCGACCTGACACAATTTCAGTCCTTTGCAAAATTATTTGTGCTCTTCCACATCCCAGCACTGTGCACAGCACAGCCCACCTTCTGCTTCTTTCACCTGTAAGCAAAACAGTAGCATGTACAAAGTCCACATGCAAATCTGCTCATGTTCATGACAGATTCTCAGAGACCACAGGAACTCACCAGATCCCCTCTCCAGCTAGAGATATCTCAGCTAGACAATCTAACACCCTCCACAGCTATTTCTTCTATAGGAAGGCTTGAAAGTGACCCACACTGCTCCGTGTGGCCCCTCAGGCTTTCCTTGCAGGGATCTGCACACCGGCTTCCTCCACGCTGGCTTGATTTCACTCTTTCAAGTACTGACAAAATCACCCCTGAAGTGGGGCAGCTCTGGACAGCTTTTAAACTTCAAAGGTTATAATACAATTTGCAGATTTTTGCACGCTACCAGCTCCCAGGGTAGACCCAGGAAATCATGCTGAAAACCCTGGGAATCAATGATGAGAGCATTTCAGCTTAAACATAATATATCATAAACCACAATATTCTGTGTCACCGGAGACATAATAGTTTTGCCCCTCCATTTTGTCTCTCAGTTTCTATCTTTCTTAATGTATGTATACCCCAAAGCCTTGCATTCAAACAAAATAATGTTTGTCTTTTGAAAGGGAACTTTCCAATGCATGTCTGATAAAGCCATCAAAAGCCCCTGTTATTATGTGTTATAATGGTCCACAAGAGTGTTTGATTAGAGCATTTTCCTTGTCATGCTGACAAGCCATGAGATATTATCTGCCTCCAGAGGCTAAATGGAAGACCTGAAGGATAAAAAGGTCTATTGTTATTACATGCATAATCTTGTGACTGAAAATTCCACCTGGGATTAAGAGAGCTCTTTGGATGTATGGGGTGAGACATTATATGTAAATTACTTTTGTTTACCAACACTGCTGTGTTGTAATTATTTTATCCAGCTACACTTAAATTTTAGAATGAACTAGGGAATACTCCAACTGTGATTAGATTGCTTTCTCGTTTGTATCAAATGTTGTTTTCTTTATAATGGGAAGAAAGAACTGATGATGATAATGAGGTAAACACACTTTTAACACAGGAAGCTCAGTAGCGATATTAAACATTAATATTACATTAAAGCTCCAGGCCTTGACATCCTCTAAGACTACTCACCTACCTAAAATGCCAGGTCAGTAGGACAGCTCTTCATGTAGGCAAATAGCCTGAGCAATCCAGGTCCACTTGGAACAAAAGAAACTGATCCTGCTCTCTGCTAAACTTTGTCAGTGCCATGTAATGTATTTTTTTAGGTTTTTCACTAGGAAAAAATAGAAACATTAGAGCTATGTGGTGCCATGTAGAAATATTGCTGAATATACCTGGTTAAATAAGGTGAGGAAAATAAAAAAGAGAAATTATGGCCCTGTGGGTGCTAGGACAGAGGATGTTTGTGTGCTTCTTCATTTAATTGTGCCAGCAGTGATGTAACTGCTGTCAGTCTTAGACAATACACCCCAAATATATATTTATAGATATATTTATATGATAGATGTACTGCTCTAAGAAAATGCTGCTTTTCTTGGTGGTAGAACAGTTGTTATGGTGACTCCTCTTCTTCCCTCATTTAATAAAGGAAGCAGAGCACCAAAATAAAAATCATTCCATTTATGGAATTTATCAGAAACCCACTCTGAAGCTGTAACTCTAGAGAGAAATCTTTTGGAATATTTAATGACATCTCTATTTTATAGTATTTGACCTTTCATTCTGGAACTTGCAATTTTGTGAAAAGAACTAGTAACAGGAAATAAATGGAGGAAATGCATTTTTCTATGGTATATACTGTACCATTTGCTCATTTATAATATTTATACAGTATTGTGGGCACTGAATGAACAAATACATTTTGCAGGTTAGGTACCTACCGAGTAAAGGTTATGGAGGGTTCTATTTGGAAGACCTCATTAGGAAATAAGATGGATGATCTTTTTCTCCTTGATGACTCAACTTTTAACAACACTTTGTAGTTTACCCAATGGGTGTTATCTACAGTCATAGTGCTATTACATTAAACAAAAATTCTGTTATTTCTTGATGGTATGTATTCATATACTTTCCATGATTTAAGCAGCAGAATTCTCCAAAATGCGTCTTTTTTTCAGTTTCTGCTTAGCTCAGAGTTGTTTCTAAAACTAATTTTGAGATTAAATTCTCCAGGACCATATAAATTACTTAACATTTTATTCCGGCTCACAATTTTGAACACATTTACTCCAAGCTACCTGATAAGCATGGGATTTCTACTTTATAACTAAGAAGCTGAGGCAATCAGGTGTGCAGGCTGAACCCAGATCAAGGTTATGCCCACACTCAGTGCAGATGTGATTTTGCAAAACCTCGCTCTATCTACAAAAATTTGAGCATGTCCTGTGTTGGTCAAAGCTTCCAGGTGGACATTAAGGATAAGCAGCTCTGTAAAGTGCTTGATCCCTATCCAGTGGAGATAATGATCCTTTCAAGGTATCTTCTGCGATGCTGAAGAAGAATTTGCACTTCCACAGAGTAGATATGCAGAATGCAGAATGTGGGCTGAACCAGTCATTGTCAGGAAGGGACAGCAGAAGTCAATCGACAAGAGGGCTCTGGGAGGGAGTCTGGGAAATTATCAGCTGCAAATATTTAGAACAGGAAAAAAGGAACACACAGAAAAAGGGAAAATATCTTTCCCTTTTGAGGGGATGTGCTCAGAGAAGTATTGAGGGCATGTCAACGGGCAAAAGTGAAACCGGTCACAGGAAATACACAGTCCAATAACATTTTTTATTTGAAAACACTAAAAGGTATCTGTGGTGAAGTGTTGATTTGAATTAATATGAGAGGATGATTTCCCCAAGCGCAGTGTTATCTTTCTATCAGCCTCCTATAGGAAAGTAGCAGCATCGGAGTGGATGAGAATTGCTAAATTTTGTTAGGACTAGACTATCAGTGTAACTTTTAAATGAGTAATTTATCACTCTTACAAGGTCTGATTTTCATTAACCTCACCTGCAGCTGAAGATGAATTGCTTTCCCAGTCTAGGAGCCAGCAGCCACAGAGCATCCCCTTACCAGCAGCAGGTGATTTGCCTAACAAGCAGGTGCCATGCCACAGCAGGTCTATACCTGAGAGCACAGTAGAGCTACCTGCAGGACTGTAGAGACTGTGCTGGTGATGCCAGCCCAGTGCATCTATTTCCATGCTGAAGGGGTCAATTTGAACTGGAGTGCCCGCACCCTATAAACTTCTGTCACTTCCAGGCAGAGTTCCTGCTTCTCCCACGTGCTTTCTCTGTTTCATTCCTAAAGCCTCACCAGCTTAATTAAACATCTTTGGAAACCAAGTTAGACCAAGGACCAACATCCTTTGCATGGAATCCCTGAGCTCAGCTCTAGTGCTGCCCAGAGCAAGATCAAGATCGCAACTTTAACAGGTTTGCAGAGGCCAAGCAGACAGAAGAGCCAAAGCCAGACAAGCAAACCACGAGTCTGTCTAAGAGGATCCACTTTAGATCAAACTGATGACTGTGCAGATTAGGTTCAAAATGCTACCAGAAAGCCTGCTGGGATTTTTTTTAAGACTAACAAAAATGTGTCCAAAGAAGAGCAACAAAGCTGGTGAAGGTCTGGAGCACAGGTCTTATAAAGAGCAGCTGAGGGAGCTGGAGGTCATTTTGCCTGTAGACAAGGAGGCTCAAGGGGTACGTTATCGCCATCTATAACTTCCTGAGAGGAGGTTGTAGCCTGGTGGGGGTCAGTGTCTTCTCCCAGGCAATGATGGAGCAACAGGAAATGGCCTCAAGCTGTGCAAGGGGAGGTTTAGATTGGATATTAAGAAAACTTCTTTACCAAAAGGGTGGTCAGGCAATGGAACATGCTTCACAGGGAAGTGGTAGAGTTACCATCCGTGGGGATATTTAAAATACGTGTAGATGTGGCGCATAGGACTTGGTTAAGTGGTGGCCTTGTCAATAGCAGATTAATGGTTGGACCTAATTATCTTAAAGGTCTTTTCTAACCTAAAGGATTCTATGTTTCTATCGTATTATAAATCATACAACTGTGAGTTTGGGGAGGCTGATTTTATTCTCCCTTTAATAACTTTGAACATACTTTTTGTAAAGCCCCTCAGCTGATCCCTAAACAACCTGTAGGGGGCAGGTTAAAATAGAGACCTTCAGAAGAAAATATCTTAAAATTCTTCACTTAAGCACATGCAATTCAGTTAGTATTTAACTTTGAAATCACGTTAGTGTAATTACTATTTTGCAAACATTTAACTTTCATTCACGAAAAATTTGATCAATTAGGAGTGTTGGGAGGAGGGAAAGGAAGATTATGTCCTTCTGCTGTTTGATCATAAAATGTGGATTTGACAAAAGAAAAAACAGATGCTTCTGAAACACAAGGAAAGGAATCCTGCAATATGCCCGTTCCATCCAATCCATTCACTGCCACTCATTCTGGTAAGACATGCCAATCTGTGAGTTTGCAGGAGCAAAGAAACAAACCCATAACCCTCCATGAGATAAGGAATACCCAAGCACATTCTTAATATAAACCCCATGAAAATAAAATTCCACTGCTTTCTGGTTTTGCTGTGATTGTGTAGTCCCCAGGAAGCTGCAGCAGAGACTAGTCACAAAGGCAAAGGAAAGGAGACTTTATGAATCATCTGACTGATACAAATAGTCTTATTATCATAATTACTGTTGGAACAGACCACTCAAAACTGCTGCTATGATTTCAAATAACTCAATCAGTAAAAGTCAAATAGGATGGCTTAGAATGCAAATACTGCCAGCCATGCAACTGGAGTAGATGGGTATCACAGTGGTATTAATAAAGGGATGGTAAAGTATTATTAATAAAGGGATGATAAAGTGTGAGAACGCAAAGCAGAAAAAACTACCAAGTGATTCCTTGGATGAGAAAAACAAAGCCTTGTAAGGATATAAAAGAATACAGAAAATTTCCGTCAGTGTTTACTGCAGTGGCAAACTAGGCAAGCACTATTGCAGGATTTACCTGGGCTAAACAAAAATGAACCCTCGAGAGTCTATATTTCACTTTATGGAAGCAAAAAGTCAAAATTTTAAAAGAGCACATCTAGAACTCATTGCAACATAAAAACGTGTCCCAACACATTGCCATACTAGTTATACATCAAACCAGGGGAAAATGAAATTCAACCTTCCTTCCTTCTGTGTTGCTGCCAAGGGACAAAAATATACCATAGGATAAAGATTCTCTGCCAGCCCCAGACAGTTACAACATAACACACAATTAACTTTCACAGCTGGTCACAGGCTTTGTCAGAAGCCTTGGGAAAACAAAAAATCCTGTGTGTTGAACTTGATTGTGAATGTACTTATTAAATATATCTCATTAAATTCATCTGACTTACACTTTCTGCTAGCTGGGTTAGCCGGCTGATGGTGCGCTTATAGGACCACAAGGGAACTGTACAACATGATCTACCTCATCAATAAAATCCCTTAACTTCCATAGTCTAAATTGCTTTTGCCATTACGCTATATGCAGCCACAGCAACATCACTGAATTCATGCCTTTTTCCTAACTTTGGCTTCAATCCTGCCCACAATTGCACACGTGCTCACAACTTACCAATGAGATTTATTCTACTATAATGTTTGGACCCCACCTGTTAACTTTCTGTGGCCAAAGCTATCACTGTATTACACGTACCTACATGCATGGGTGTCAAAAACTCTACTGCTGTGACAGCTGTCCCTTTTTTGACCCAGGGAAACAAGGAGGGAACAGGAAGTTCTCACTTACTGCTTAGAAAGACTAGCGCAGAGGTTTTTCGACTATCAGACTGTAACCTGATGATTTCAAGTCATCTGACTTGAAATCAAAAGAAGACTTTTTCCCCTTGCAGTACTTGTGTGAATGCTTTAGACGTTTGTCAAATGCCCCAGAGATTTGTGGACCACTCTTTTGTCTGATCTCAAAATAAAATGATACTTTTGTGCACCATGCTAAAGTGGTATTTGGCTACCAGCCTCGAACCAGTCTGGTAGGTAGGTTGGACTTGGAGCATTCGGACCTATCTGAATTAATTCAAATTGGTATGATTTCCATAGAGAGGCCCAAACCCAAGTTTTTTAAAGGGATGATCACCTAATATTAATTGGGCTTCTGAATACTGCAGTTCCAAACCTAGTCTAGCAGAACTGGTAGCTCTTTGGAATTCTGAATAATGCAGTTCCTCTAGCTACATGGATCTGTTTATTTTAATTAAAATGAACAGCCCTGATCTTTATCAAGTTCTACCATAAGATAAGGTGGGAGGTACTGGATGAGGTGAATCAAACCAAATTTAATGATTTCAGCTGTATTCTTTTTACTGTTTCCAAACAATCCCCTGATTAGTATACTGGCCTTAGTGAAATTAATGGAATGGTATTTTTTCCAGGCGTGTCCAGAGAAAGACCGATATTATATGTACAACGGCCCTACGTGAACCACGTATGTTTTTATTTGTAATTCACAGCATGATGTTGCTGCTAGCAAGGAATAACAGGTCTCYTGAGACTACTTTAACATATGTACATTCCTGTAGGAAGGCTGTGAATCTAATGGATAAAGTGTGTATTTCACTACAATTCAGCTTTTCTCAAGGTTCACCTGTTTTCCCTATACCTATTACTAGGAAATGTTAGATCAGTTCTTAATTGCACTTAATCCTAGTTCTCTTCTAAAGTAGATCTTTATGGAAGCCAAAATAGGGTGGAAAAAATAAACACAATCATCTAAGAGTGATCCATGGATTAGCTTTGTTAGGAAAAGGAAGCTATCCCAGTGTGTATATCCATCCATTTAATCATGAGCACTATAAAATTCCTTTCAAAAATTGTCTGGCATTAGTAAGAAGTGGTAGCTTGTTTGCTAACAAAAGCATCTACCTCTGTTTCTACATCTGTTTGCACTTTCAAAAAAGTTCAGCCTAAGAGCTGGGCATTGGAGACAGTATTAAACCATTTAAATAGCCAGCAAGGAAAAAAAAAGCTGTTCCAAATTTCACTGTAGATGTTGTGTGTAACACCAGCCTCTCTTAAAAACATACGTTTATAGGTCATAAAAAATGAACTCATAACAGACCTCTCTTCTAGAAAGTGAAATGACACTGAGAAATGTCCACAGGCACAGGAACAGAAATCATATTTACTCTTAAACACTAGAAGGGTCTCTGGAATGTATTTGGCATTGACTGATTGGCACATTTTCTCACAGCTCCCAGGCATAACATGGGAGACAGTATAAGCCAAAGACTACTCCCAACACGCAGCTCACCTATTTTACCAGATAGTAGAGTATTACAGGGGATATGTGGTTCCGGCTGTCACCACTTCCATGGAAGGGGTCCAGAGGATTTTAGTTTAGTACTGTAAGAATACATCCTTAAGGAACCCTCTTTCAGTGAAAGTTAGCTTTGCTCTCAGGCTTTTTGCACGTGAGAGAAGCCTTCAGTTTACACTTCAGTATTTATACGAAGAACCCGTGTTTCACTGCAGTGTGTTTGACTTAGGTAGAGAGAGATAATCCTTCCATAGCCTTGGGACTTCAGTGAAAGCATCTGTTTATCTGCTTTGTTGGCATGTTTCATCCCTGGTAGAGGAGACAAGTTTTTTGCTCTTTTGATTAGGAAGCTGTGTTAGATATAAAAGCTAATGTGATGCATCATTGTTGCTGTGACTTTAAAAACCAACCAAAGAAAAAAGCCTAGCAGATTGTAACATGCTGATTCATAGACAACAAGGCCGTATGAACCATACGGTTCAATGCAGTGTTCATGAACCACAGGCTTCTGTCAGAATCCCATTACCCTGCAAAAGCCTTATGTTTAGTCTCCTGAAACTGGATATTCAGCTTCCCTTCATGCCCATTTGCAATTTATATAATTTGGGGAAAGCTCATTTCTGCATTTCAACAAATACATTTTATGGTTCAATTTCTAGGTTCCATTGTCAAAATGATGTTCCCACATGTGGAAAGGAATAAACTCAGGCACTTCTAGGATGCCTAGCTGTACCTGAAGTACCCAGCTCATGTACAGAGAGCTAGCTGTGCTGTACAGATAGATAACTGCTTTCTGCCTACAGTGACATATAGCTCTGCACTTCTAGGTCCTGGACCTGAAGACTGCCCTAATCCCACTCAGCATTTTGCTTGTAATTTTTTCTCCCTAGTAAAAGACACTCAGAAAGGAGATTATTCATTTTTTTCGGTGGCTGCTTCCTTCCCCAAAACTACTTTTACCCCATGTGGCATCTTCTCTGACCTGTATGGCTTTATCTGTTCCAAATTAGGCTTCTCAATGCTTCATTCCTTCTTCTGTCATCAGAACACTTACCCCCGCCTGGAATAGCAGACTTCAGATAAAAGTTGCCATGTGCTCCCAGATCATATTAATTATTCACCATGATAAGTGCTTTTAAAAAGAGAGGGAGAAAAAAACATATTCTATGCACTTAAAAAAAAAAGTATTCTAGAGGCATATATCTTTCCCCAGAACAGTTCTTAGCCAGATTCTTAATTATAAGAGCCTGTGCCTTCCAAAGAGCAGGACAAGCTCTGCAAAGATAAATTAGTTCCTACGGAAGTCTGAGAGAATATAAAAGAGTGTCCCTCTGAGATCACAGTGAAGGTAAAAAGGAGCTTGTAATAGGACCGTGTCCTAATGGAGTCCTTCTGCCAGGCAGGAATAACTGCACGGGCAATATTATAGATCACACTCAGGAAAGGACTCATGTGGTCTGAAACTGAACTTCCTCACATGATATCAGAATGTGTTCTCATTGCTTTCACTGCGGCAGTAGCTACTTTCAGTGAATTTAAACACAGCTTAAGCAGTGAAAGCATTTTTTAAAAAAAGCTAAGGAAAACCCCCAAACCCCCAAACAAAGAGCTGAATATTTACAGAGTGGAAAATATGTTGCAGACCTTGGCAACAGAGAAATTCTAGAAGCTGTGTGACAGGAATGCTCTGTGACTTCATGCTAACTGGAGTTTTGTATTAGTTTTGCCTGCTGAAAGCAGTGCATCAGACAACATCACTGAGAATGCTTGCTTTGAGTCATGGTTACTATGCAAGTCCTCTCTGCTTTCCAGAAGAGCAAGCAGCCAGCTAAACCTAGCTAGGCCTTGGAAAAGCTTTTTCTTTTTTGAATAATGCATGTCCATAGGTCCTCACATACAAAAGAATGCCAAAGCATAATTTAATGATACACAACCTCTAGCCGTGACATATAGCTACTTCAAGGGTGAAAGACTACTGGTTAGTTTGTGTGGTACTGCACAGCCACAGTATTTGGAGACAGGGAGTTTGTGGCTGAGGACAGAAAGGTGAAGCTACTTCATATATTAGCAAGGAGATTTTTTAATGTCAGCGCTGCTCTGACAGAAACACAGCGTTTGGAGTCTGGTCTTGAATATTCAGCATGTAGCAAGCTGAAGGGAGTTCAATTTATTCAACACAGTAAGGAGAGGTGAAAACTCAGTTTATCACAGTAGTTTTAGCAACTCATGCTGGAAATGCTGCCAGCTGTGATATTTTAAGTTTCATCGCAAAACTTGAAAATGCCACTACCCAATCTAAGCACTATCACCACTGCGATTAATGCTGAACGCTTCCTTTGAGTGCTCTCCCATGATGCTGCGAACTATCTGAGACGGCACAAAGGAAATTTTATTCATCACCACAGCTGGATTGTGACATTTTGCCAATTATATGCTTTTTCAGTCACCAGAGTAACCTCAGCAGTGCCTTGACTCATCGTCCTCTGTCCTCAACTTCCTTCCAAAAACCTCATCAAGGACCTTTGTGGAAGGGAATCTTTGAAAGCTGCTAGGCTTCTGAAGGCATGCCTGGACCCCATATTTTGTGTGCAGTCACTCTCCAGGCTGCTGCAGCCTCCTCTGGTCAGTGGAGCCGTAGCACTGCTACCAAGACACTATCCTCTAGAGCGAGACTGGTGGCCTCCTTCCTTGCCATCTGGGACAGGACACTCAGCTTTGGAGCTGGAGGCAGGAGAATAACTATAAAGTCAGTGAGACCTGCAATAAAGCAAGAGAAGTGATAAAAAGAGGTAGTTGCTTCTCAGAAATACCTATGGAGCAGGTAGAACACATGACTGGGAGTTTGGAGTAGGAGGAGGTGTGGAAGTCTATGAAGCTGTGTGGGGAGATTTCCCATGGGATGAGCTGGGTTGGGTCTGGCCACCTGGGTTTGTGTCTGCTGTGGGGTGACACACCAGGCATAGCCCCCTCACCCTTTAACCATTTGATAAAAATGCCTCTCTGAGTGAACCTACCCCACCATTCATTCAGTGTGGCCAGTCCTTCCAAGGCACTTTTAGGACACCCTGTCAACACACATTACATCCCATAATTAATGATGCAATATTTGGAAGACGAAAAGATGATATAAAATTGGGACTTCCTTTCCTGTCTGAAATTATTCTTGTGATTCAATTCTCACATATTTTTTAGGTTTAGCAATGACATTGCAATCCTTGGCCAACTCCAGTGCAGGGCAGTAGTGAAAGTAAAATAAATGGGCAGAGGAAAAAGAGCGAGCACTGCAAGCTGGTGTTATATGACTTAGAACATCAAGAACCACTAGATATACACCTCTTGGTGTTCTTCAGAAAAAAAATTTCTTCAATTAGTATTTAATGGATTCATAGAACAATACATATCATAGTATCAACAACTATCAAAAATAAATAAAACTGACGGCGTGGGAGTAGTAGGAAATGAAAATACACCATAAATGAATGGAGGAAAAGCATTCCTAAGAGCATATATACAGTTTGTGCTATCTCTTGCATCAAGACACTCCCTTTCAGAGATGAAATGAAGAGTTACAGGATAATTTTTGATGGCTAAAGTGAAAATAAAGTCCTACTGAGAGTAAAGAGCAATAGAATGCTTTGGCCTTCTATCCAGTAAAACTATTAAAATGAAACTATTTTTTCCCTCTACAATGAAGAATAGATGTGCATGTGACTCAACAACAGTGACGGCTGCCTTGAACACATGGAATAAGAGTCTACAAAAATAAGGTGACCTAACTCTGAAAGATTCAAGGGCTATTATTTTTAAATGTTGTGCTGGAGAAGTCTAAGCTGAAGTCCATATTCAGGAGAAGGAAACCAGAGACTCATGSCAAAGAGATTGTATTAGAAATACTTTGCTTTGATGACCTCTATGTAACATGAGAGACATTCACATCCCCTGAAACATGGCTGAGCTGTTGTCAGCTTCGCCCTCTCAGGAGCCATACAGTAATATCAACAGCCTGGTGTTCCACATCAAGCTCTTTTGAGAGGCTCTGAGACTGATGACTTCATGTGAATTTATCAAATTTTGGAGTCTGCTCCAAGCTGGTCTGGAAGACAGAGCACACAGGAAAAGAGGAAATTCAAGCAGATAATATTCATCTGAACATTTCCCTTAGGATATTTGTGGCTCAGCTTTTCATGGGAAAGTTTTCTTTTCAAATTAAACTATATTATCTATACTTCATACTACAAAACCAGGACTGTTTCCCAAGTGTCTCAAAGGCTCAGAGGCCAATGTACTTTACATGTTTGCCATCCAATCCATTGCCCAACAGGAATTAAAGTACTATCTTTCAGCCACACACAGACACATTATGGCAAGAATGAGAACCTAATGTAAATTAGATTTTTTAAAGCTCTTAAATACTGGATTTACTTTCAGCCATAGTAAGTATTTCAGAAAAACTGTAGTCAAAATTTCTCATGTTTATTGAGGCATGGAGTCCTTTTGCTTCACACTGAAATGTGCATTTAGTGGAGGTGTTAAACACTGGGCAGCACTGCAAATACTCCTAAGTTGTACTTAAATCACATTGTGCTTTTAGTCCACCAGACTGCCATTGCATTCGTGCAGTGTGGATGCAAAATACTCTTCCTGACCATCAACACTGCAGACCACTCAAGGTATTCAGTGTGACTGTCCTACTGCTTTGTGCAGCATCCACTCACCTATCTGTTCTTTAGTCCCTTGCCCTATTCACCCCCCAAGGAACAGATCCTTTCAGAATGTGTTATCTATACATTCTTGAATATGTTTTCAATACAGTAGCAACGTATGCTGTGCACACCTCGGCTTTGTTCAGAATATTTTATGATCATTATTTCAAAAATCAGCTCTGCACATCCCACAACACAGTGCTCCAAGGTTCATAACTAAGTCACAAAAGTTACAGGCAAGAGACTTGCAGGGAGGAGATTGGATTTGTTTACTTCTTTCAAGGAGAGCARTACAGAATGTTTAAATTTGTATATAGTTGTTTTACCCAAGAATATCTATTTTTTAAAAAATCTGAATTATAGATTTATACATTATATCTACAAAGCACATACTTTTTTGTGTTCAGGAATAACAAGTAAGTTTTTCCTATATCTTGAAAATAAAATGTATATCGTTTCAAGTCCTTTCATGTTGTCAGAACAGTGTATGGGTGTCAGTGTACAGAAGAATCAGGTCCTAGAGGAACCAGATTTTTAGAATTCCTGCTTGATTTTTCATTAAAAGTTTCAACAGAAGAATACAGAAATCAATCACTACCTGAAAGATATTTATTTCCTAATAGCTATTAGGATAGGGAGAGAGCATGAGACCTTTCTTACCCACTTCCCCCAAGTACAAAATATAAGAATTTGATTTAAACATTAAATATATTCATGTGAGCTAATGATATGAGAACTGAAGCCACTGTAGATGATATGCCAATGTTCACCATTTGAAATGTCATGCCAGTTATATAATGCAATTTTTTTCCCATGATATCCATCTGGAAATGCACACTAATGTTAAAATCATTAATATTTTTAATAGAGCCTGAAATAATAAAATTTACCAGCCACTAATCAGCATGAAATCTATTCACTTTGTACCTGTTTACATCAGTTGATGCTAGATAGTAGATATTTGGTTCTTCTTGTCAGCCAATAAACATGAGAATTTAAAATTTTTCAGCAAGAAAGCAAGAGGAGAGAAAGACTTTTCTGGCATCATTTTTTATTGCTAGAGAAACCATTTCCTTTCGCAGCAGGCTACAATACTTATTATATTTCTGGTGTTTATTACATTTGCTCCAATACAGTTCATTTCATTGTGTGGTGGCAGAAGGACTTTAAAGTCTCATCACTAGTAATGGATACATTTAAAAGCATTGCCTGGTAACTGATTCTGTTTCTCCAAATTTCATTACATAACCTTCATATATTTTTTTTCTGGCAGCTGATATTGTTCATAGGTTGAAGTTTTTGACACATCTGTTTACATACTTTTCACTGTCAGAGAACCAAACTATATACCAGCTTTTTATATAATACATGCAGTGCAGTGAGGAATGAGTCCTTTCAAGCAACAATAACATGCACATCTGTGTGTAACATGCCAAGTAGGACGCTGCAGTGGGATGAAGGTAGCAGATTATAGGAGCTGGAACAGTGTAACTGAATGTCTTTGTACTGCATGGTTAGGACTATAATGTTAAACAAAAGAGGGGCATAGAAGTGAATTCAGAAACCAAAGCCCTGAGTGCCGCATTACTTAATTGCTAGCCTGCTCTGTTTGGGACTGTTTCAACAGGGCCTCTCCTTGAAAAACCTACTCTAGAGTAGTAGAATGCTAAGTACTGTGGATACAAGCAAGTCAGTGCCACTTGGCCTCTTTCATACACCCATTTACATGCAACTCGCAGTACATCTACATCACAAAAAGGAGGGTCTTGCAGAGGTACTCTGCAAGAGTCATGGGAACCCAGATGCCTGAGTTGGTCAGCACAGCACTGCTGCCAGCATCGAATGGATTGTCCCAGCAGGTGGCCAGATGCAGCCCAGATGTGTAGGGTGGCAGAGCTGACTGCACAGTGAGATCAGTTCTGGTCCTAAGGTGACTCATTACGAGTCACTGCCTGATACCTCATAACCCACAGCAATTGTTGTTGAAGTACGGTAATTTGCCAGAGAAAGGATCATCTTCTACTGGTTAATTAGTATGGAAATCATGAGGAACCTTTTGCAAAAGCTAGACTTCCTAACAATATCTACTCGACGTTTTGATTCATTTCTACTGCTGAACTTTCTATTCTGTATCTTGAATGTTGCTTAGAAAATCCCATGATATCATTTCCTTTAATCAAGACTTTTTCTTTTTTAGCCTGGAAAAAAAGGAAGGGATAAGCCTGATACTTTTTCCCTCCTCAAAGATTTGACACTTGCAGTCTTTGTTAGTCCTACCTTCAATAACTGCATTGATATTTTTGGACATAAAAAGCAACATGATCGTGACTAGCAAGTAGTGATTTAATCATATTGGCTTCCAAAAGTGTTTTCTGTCTCCTAATGTTGTTTGCCTACAGAGCTAATGATAACATTTTCTTCAGCCAGCTCAGCTAAGTCTGCTGTGTTGCACACAGCCCTGCTCAGTATGTAACCACATGACATATTCTTGGAACTGAATAGAATAGGCTGTTGTATGGGCTTTTAAGGCTCTGCTGCCTTTGATGAATCTCAATATAAAAATCTCTGCGAAGAGGCAAAAAAGTTATCCATTCTCTTCCTTCTAGTTTTGTAACATAATAAAATTCACCAAACATAGCCTTAAGTTTATAAAGTAAAATATTGCTAAAATGTCAAGGTTCAGTTCTACCTGGATTCTAACCTCAGTCTGGCAAGATAAATTTGACTTGTAGAAAAAATAATCAAAATATTTTAAAAATAAATCCAACTAATCATATCCAAAAGGTCACTTACAGCAGCAGGGTTCATTTGGTGCTTCATGGCACAAATCCCTCTGACTTACCACGTTTCACAAAGGGAACACTGACAATAATGCCTGATGAAGCACTTAGAGCTGAAATATTTATGCACCGTTGTACCTAGGGAAAAGTGAGACTGCAGGCATTTCTTCTCCACACATATTTGCATGAGCCAACACTTAACTGTTACATCAATACAGGGTTTGATGCGGGGCCTCAAACCCTACCTCAACCCAACCATAAGAGATGACATGGCTGGACTACCTGAAAAATGTCACTGTATTGTTTTCAAAGCTATACTATTCACAATGTAGGTAGAATATTTCCATACTTCTCCAAAGCTAACACATATCTCCAGTGGTTGGGTTTTCAAGGGCAGCCAGGGAATCACACCTGCTGTTGAGGGTTTGCAAGACAATAGATCCAAAATCTCTTAATGTTTAGAAAATGCCAGGCGCTATATTTTAACCAGATATATTTATTTCTCAAATGTAGTACAGACAATAGCATGGCCAGACCTCCAGATCTGGCTTTTTAAAAAATTTTCCCTCTGTCACCTGCCTATTTGCTTCATCTCCACTAGCTCTCACTGCCTTGGGGGTGCGGTCCAGCACCTTGTTATTTAAGTGGGGAGATAAAAAACTCTCCTGTCTTTCGTTTCAGTGCATGGGTATTCTCTCAAAGGAAGAGCCCCACATCCCTATGCAAAGTCCAGAGTCCTTCCCTTTTAAAAAAACCTCCCCCCTGCAAAGGAAACATAACAATTTGTTCCCTTCCCAAGGACCATTTGCCAAAAGCCTGACCTTTGGAGCACAGTTGGGTGTAATGGCTTCAAGTGGCCCATTTTGACTGCGGTGGTGTGTGGATGCTGAGGTTTGCCCAGCACTTTTAGAGAACTCTTAACACTGCTGATGGAGCTGTTGTAAAAGGAGGACATGGGGCTAYAAAACTGGTCACTCTTTTCCAGCCAGAAAGCAAGTATATCAACATTTGGCTAGTACTAGCACCAGATGGAGGTGAGAGACAAAACGTCAAGAAGACCACCACACCTGTGCAACCAAGAGAGTTTGATGATGTGGCTTATTCTTCCCCATGATTTCCTGAAGGTGTAGTTGCTCAGGACTTATAAAATTCTCTTGTTAAATTTAAAGGGCCTTAGGTCAAGCCCATTGTAGTGTAGAGTGCATTTCCTCTATTGCTGACAAATAAATCATGTTGCTTTCTGACATTTTCCCAGCTCGATAAGCAGTTGTTGTGTCTTACACAGTGTGTGAGGCTTGTCAGATTCGTGAAGTCTGAATCAAAGAGCAATTTTAACTCAAATGCCAGCTTTCTGCAAAAGCCTTCCTTCAAGGGAGACTCGTTCCCTTTACATTCTCCACCACTCTGAGGGGGTCTGTTTATGTAGTGAAATATTTGTAGATTATGGAAAGGTCCTGTTATTTGGATTTAAACACTTTATTTTAACACTTCATGAGTATTTATACAGTTCCAGGGTTTCGTATCTTTCAACCACTTATATTGGCCTTTTGAAGTCTGGTGGGAACCATATTTGTCACTCCCTCAGAACAAAGGGAAGCAGATGTACAGCAGTTTTCCAGCCTTGTTTTGTATTCTACAGCCCACTTATGTTGTTTGGACAAAAGCATAAAGTCCAATAAAATTAACATTGTACAAAAACCACACTGAGCTTCCATGATTTCTTCCTTTCTCATGTAAATTTGCCTAGGATTGATTCTTTTAATTAGAGTATAACTTCCTAAGTGACACATATATTGCATAATCTTATTTCTCCCTCAGATTTTTTTTTATTCTGCAGCAATATATTTCTTATCTAGTGAATTTTGTGACTCCCTACCACCCTTTCAAAAGAAATTTTAAAATGAAATAGCAAAATTAACTAAGTGTATATTAAATATATTCATCACTGAGTCAGCTGCAAAAGTATCTGAGGTATCCCTAAAGGGTCTTCATTAGGTGGTCACCTACATTCCTTTATTGTTCCATGTCTTTTAACAAAGGTATTATCCTGGGGTCTATATTATTTTAAATTATATTTGGGTTTTTACTCTTTTCATATGCTGCATTTATCCAGTCATAACTTTTTCTTACTTGTTGTTGAATCTAAAGTGAATGAAGTAACACATTTAGCTTTACTGTTAATAAAGAGAAATTGGATTATAGGTTCTCTAGATGCTCTGCCCAAATTTTCACTTGGTAAAACATGCTGTGAAACAGCCTTTTGGAACTTGGTAATTTCCTCTCATCCTCAAATTTATTACAGCTGTATATTTTGATCAGCAAAGCAAATTAAGAATAGGTTATGCTGGTTTAAACAGAAATATTAATGTCATGTATAAATTAATTCACTGCATTCCACAGTGCTAAATGCCAATAATTTCATCAGTCACTTTCTGTCTAATTAAAAAAAATAAATTAGAATCTTCTCAAAATAGTGCTATATGTCACTTTTAAATAGATTTTTATATATTATATTGCACCAGAGCCGTAATTCAACTTTCATTTTAGGTCATTTTGTGTCTGTGACCAATGGCTTAGAAAATTCTACTTTCTTTCAGCAGAAATATCTGCCTCCAAATTGCATCATAGTACAACCTTCAAGATGCATACCAAGGGCAAGAAAATTGTCAATGTACTCAGCTTCATAACTTCTTTCAGAGATTTCTTTGACATCAAATAGGCTATTTGCAGAAATGAGCATGGCTTCAACTGCTCTCAGACCAAATTCTTGAGTTTTGAGCCTGTCTTAGGGACATATTGGCCTGTTTTAAGCCACAAGAATGTCTCCTCCCCTCTCCCCATCTCCCATTCACCACACTTACTGTCACTATATATATTTTTTTAATCTTTTTTTTTTAACCTTTTGACCTTTTATCTATTTTTGGACATCTCTAGGCCAGTCCATGAATGTATCTGGAACTCTCACACTCAGCAACACCAGCTAAGGACTCTCCTATTTAATATGTAACAGCCTTGACTGCCTGTGCATCTGGGGCCCAAGTGGTGGAAAATGGTTGCTGTGACTTATTGTAAAGAAAAAAAAAAGACAATGAAAACTGGTCAATCTTTCTAAAGTGACATTTTTTCACCATTTCACTCTTGCCAGAACACTCATACAGAATCACAGAATTATACAATATTAAGGGTTGGAGGAGACCTCAAGTATCACCTAGTTCCAACCCCTCACTGCCACGGGCAGGGGCACCTCTCACCAGATCAAGATGCTCAAAGCCCCATCCAACCTGTCCTTGAACACTAACAGGGTTGGGGCACCCACAACCTGGCCAACCTGTTCCAGTGTCTCACCAGTCTCACACTAAAGAATTTCTTTCTAAAACTTTGTTCAGAGTCAGAAAACAGACTTCCTTTACAAGTGCTATTTCCAGAGCCAGAAAATTCATCCCATGACCAGGAAAAGACATTGCTGTTCCTTTCCAGCCATGCCACAGAGCATATCTACCACAGCCTTGGTCTGGAAATCCTCAGCACTGGTCTGGGATGATGTGAACAAGTACTTGTGGCTGGCTGGAAGGAGCAACCTCTCCCATCTGTTTAGAATCTCACCTTGTTCTGGGGTCAGGGCTCAGCAATGGGGATATGCTCACTCACTGGTTAGCGCTAATAGGCATAAAAACCCTTTCAGAATGTCATTACTCATAAAGTTACAACTGGATTTTGATAGCCAGGATGCAGAACTGGTGGCCCCTAGCACCATGGTCTCACCTTTCTTTGCAATGCTATGACTCTTGGAGTTGATCCCAAAGCAAATATAGTAAGGTCATTCGTGTTCCAGCTGCAGAATCACCATGTAACTGCACAAGGTGCTACAGTGCTAAGGGCAGAGCATGAGCATCACCTGCATATCCATACCACAGCTTGCATGTATGTTGTATTAGTGAACTAATGCTAACTCAGTCTTTTAGTGACTATAATAAATGCTAAGATTTTCCAAAGTAAAACTAGTTGGTGACAGCACAATGGAGGATGGGAGGCTAGTTGTAGCCCTAGAGATAGTCACTAACTCCTGAAGTATCAGCTCTGTATTATACAGGATCTATATTATATAGCATAAAAGAATGGTCCAACATCCAATAGTGCTTTGGTGTCTGTTCTGTCAAAGTCAATGCAAGCCAGAGCAGACAAAAATACTCGTTAACTTTGTCTCATCTTTACCTGAAAAGAAATTGCTTACTCTCAAATAATGCCACAGGTTTCAGGATGTCAGTCAATATGACAAAATAAAACTCTACCCTGGGGAAAATCAATAGGTTTTCTATAAATGATTTTAGGGTAAATATCTCTTTGGTGGAACTGAAAAGTTTGTTTACTGTGAAATTGAAACACCATGTAAGACACTCCAGAATACTAAAGCATAATGAAACAGAAAGTCACTCCTAAATGTAGTCTTTCCTTATATTTTGGGGACAATGTATTTTATGAAAGCAGCACTTCTGGATTCTAGTGAAGAATATGGTCCTTTGTGTCATTTTAACATCTTGCACGAATCTCAGTAGACAGACTCTATAATCCAACAATCACAATCAATGCCTTGTTACGCCGTTGAACAGCAAAAGGGTTCTTTGACAGGATGATTTGGTGTTATACATGCTAATGTGAGCCGTAGCATCTGCAGAATAGCTCATGAATACCCCCAGTACTGCTCAGCACTCTAGTCAGAGATGTGTTTTACTTAGCTATAGTGCCAAGATGCTGTTTCATTAACCTTATTTCTCTTTCTTTTCTGTAAGGCATAATTCTGTTGTAGCTTAGTCTCACCAGGATACGTCATGGATACCAAGTAGAGTAAATAGTATTAACATAATATGCACAGTCTGTGCTTCCAATTTCCATGCTTCACACAGGAAGATGTGTAATGACTAAAGTCTGACAGTTTAATTTATTCAGCCCTATGAGACTGGTTTGTTAAAAAACCTTTCAATTTCAGATTCATTTTCCTTTTCTTAAACCATGAAGAAGGAAGTAATTTACTTCCATCCTGCATTAATTTTTAACTGACCTATAATGCATATGGTTAATAGAAGAGCTCAGATTTTTCAAATGTCAACAGGAACTCTGTCTGTAGTCTATATTTAAAATTCCGACCACTTCTAAATATTGACCTCATGCCATGGTCTCTCAAAGTCAAAGAACAAATTAATTAAATGTATATTCAGAAAAAGAACAAAGTTAGAAACACTATATCAGGAAGGAAGCTGTTTCATCCCCAATTTCAGCAAAGCTAAACAAAAGAGAACCTGTGCTGTATCAGAAGTTGACGGAAATAAAGTCATTGCAAAAAATTGGCAAATATTAGTGCATGCTTCTGGAACTAAACTTTTTCAGAGAGACCTTTCCTAAAACTTCAGTTCAAGTCTCCATCACAGGTTTGCACTGTAATCCTAAGCAAATCACTTATGACCAGATTTTTAAAAGTATTTAAACACCAAATCTTGTTAAACATTCTTTCTGTGTCTGTAGCCACTTGAGTAACTTGGAAAAAATCAGCCTCTCTGTCATAAAGTTATATTGCAGAGGATAGACATGCTGACTTTTCTCAGAGGTGTTGTGGAAGTACATAAAATACAGGTTCAACTGATAACTTTGGGTAAATTAAAATACAAAGAATGTCTCCTTGTAAATCTCAATTTCCAACATTCATAGAATTCAGATTTTGAATTTTGGTTTCTATAGTCTTCAGCTGTTGATTTCTGGCAAACTTCACCTCCAGTTGTAAGGAAAGGTACAATAATTGACTATGTCAGGACAGTTAACCTGCACAGATCACATTACAGCCTGAAGGCTCTCCAACATCTACATGTGAAAAAGTTTTGGACTCTGCTACCAGCATAATTATTCTGATGACTGATCCTCTCCTGTTACATTATGTCTCTTTCAACACTCTTATTTTTAACCCTTTCCAAGATATCATAACCTAAATCAGAACACCCAAATTTCTAACTTGAACTTTTTGTAAGGTTACAATATTCACTCAAAGATGGGTAATCTAAGTCGTGTTTCTTTATTTTTGTCACTCACTAAGAACACACATGAACAGCTATCTCCATGTGGTTGACAAGTAGCAACTCATCAAATCACAGATCACAATCCTGAATCCTGTAATCCATATTTCACCTTAAACCACCACACACTTTCCACACAATCAAACCTCCAGACTCCAGTACAGATTTCACATTGTGACCTCCTTGGTTTAGCATTGAAAGCAGCTTCTGATGAGTGAAATGATCCAGAAGTTCAACTGTGCAATCCAATACTCCACTCACATTCAGAAGCAGAGGGGGTTTGAAAATTCAGGGTATATTTAGACAAGCAATTTGAGCTAAATGTCATTACTAATACGAGAAATAAAGAACAGTCCCTCAATGGCTCAAAATATGCTTATTTTGAATTACTTAATGCAACAATATTCTGTTGAGCAGTTCACCATGTTTTTTCCCGTTTCTTTCACAATAAAAGTCAGTTCATTTGTTTCCTGATACAAATGCAGCATCTAATTGCTTCACAGAAGTGCCATGCCAGAGACGTCACTACAAAAGCAATCTCTCTGTTGATCAAAGATCTTTATCCTGTTGTCGTTTCTCTCCTGGAAGAGGTATGCTGATAGAGCTCACCCACAGCATTTGTTCTGGCTTTGCTAGACTAATGTCAGCATATCTGAAAGTGCTRCACCTCGCTAGTATCTTTGACTCTTGGGCCAATGCCAGCTACCTGGTGAAGCTAGCAATACTGAATGCAATTCCACAGTCATGAGGGAAGAGCAACATAAGAGCAAACCTTAACAAATCAACAGTTTCTAACAGTGACCAAATTTTAAAAGGTTTGACAGCAAATTAAATAAAAATCCAGTAGAATAAGAAACTGATACCATTTAACACCAAGTAATTTCAAAAAGAACCAAAATGTCCGACAGCCTACTTGTGCAGACACCCATGAGATTTGGACTATGTAAAATACTCCATGTGGAAGAGTCTTTCCAGGGAGTTTGGCTCCATCATAACTGTGCAGCCTTGAAATATCCATCTCGGTAATGTTTCGCCTTTACTAGTGTATGATCACATAGAATTATATAGTAAAATGGAATATGAGGAGTGTTGAAGACCCTTTTGTTTTAAAGTGCTTTTCACTTAAATACAAAACAAGTCAGAGAGAGAAATCAAGGTTTACATAAACACACTAGAGGAAAAATCCAACAATCTGTTTTTTAAAGGCAGATGGACCGATGAACAGCTTGTGGTTCCTAAACAGCAAATCACAACGGAAGTATGAATTAACTCTTCAGAAATTCTTTTAATAATGTAGGTCTTGCTAATGTTGTTTTTCAGTGCTGTAGCAACCAGCAGCTTTTCCCTAATTTGTGGTGAATGGGAGGATGTCCAGCATCACCAGGGTGCACACAAACTCCCCTCACTGTCCAGCCTGGGACCATTWCTACCTTAGTCTTTCACTAGATCTACCACAACTTGTTGATATGATTTCACATCAGACAGTTTGAAATGTAGTGCCACAGCAAGACACAAGAGACAACAAGAGAGTGCCTTGACTCAGGCGAGGGACTGTATTACTAGGTGAAGAACTTGGAGAACTACAAGTGTATTTTCAAAGTCATCTGCAGGGAAAATCAAAGCAGCAGGACTGCAGAACTACCTAACCCTCCCCTCTTATAAATACAGTTGAGCAGAAATTTCTCACTTGAGTGATTTTTTTGACTGTACAGTGCCAGATTGTCAGAGCTGACATGTTAGTGGGGAAAGGGCTTTGATTTTAACAAATATTTGTCCCTAAAAATATTTTGGGGAAAGCCAGCAAATTTTGAATCTGTCAAAATATCTATTAGCATATTAGAAACTGGAATACTTCAAATTTGCTAAGCTACTTATTTGGAAGTTCAAGCTACTTGAAGTTATCTAAACTAAATAATGAAGAAATAGTTTAAAAAAAAGTGACCTATGCAATTTTGTTCATGAATATATTTCAAGATTTTAATTTTTCATGCCAATTTGAGCAGGGTCCAAACCTGATATTAAAAAAAAGGAAATTAATGCAAGAAAAACATTTTATTTCCAAAAATAAGTTGCAGTTGACTCACAGCTACTCTAGTTTGCAGAAACTTGCAAGCATCAATCCACCAATTTATGCCCCAACAGGTGACCTTTCCTGAACTCCCCTGCTTTTGCTTTGTACAGAGCACTTCAAAGACTCAGTGGAGATGTCTCTTTTCCCAGGATTCTTTCTTTATAGACATTTTTCAGGTGATGTCTTTTTCCAAAGTTCACATGTACTGAAATGGCACAGGTGGTGTTCATCACCTCTCAGCTTGCAAGGTGTGGCAGGTTCTAGGACTCCACCATGGGCTGCCACCACTAATGCAGATTAATGGGAGGGTGATTTGTAGATTCAGATTTCTATCATTTGTCTCTAAGGGCCTAGAAGATACTGTTGTTGCTGTGAAGTAGAAGCCAACAGCTGTCTCTTGTTATTCACCTCCTTTAATTCTTCTTTCCCTCCTCATTGCTTCCATTTACTCTTTCAGCAATGAGAGAAGATTAAAGAACTGCCAAAGATGAGAAATGCAAAATTCAGAAATGAAAGGAGAGGCTGCATGGACAGGATGCCTGTAGATGACTTTCTAGAGCTCGCATTGATTTAAAGGTCAGAAGCTTAAGTGAATGGGGATGAAGTATTGCCCGTGTTCCCAGGTGCATTCTTAATTTCACCCTCCAAAAAGAAAAAAGGATCAGGTCAAACTGTGTTCCAATATGTAATGAACAATAAAAGAAACAAAGACCAAAAAGAATTAGCAACCCTTAGGGTCAAGAACATAGTAGAATGTGGAGATTTTTTCCTAGATGTGCCTTTCTGAGCATTACTGTGCAACTAGGATCTTTATTTAAAGAGAAAAAAAAAAMMCCAAAAAACCAACCAAAAAAAAAGAGACAGGGTTGTAGTGGTTTTCAAAAGAACTGGGGACTTAAAAAAATTTTATAATAGTCAGTGCAAATAATGGGAAAGTAAACATGAGAACTGTGTGTAATTTTACTTACAAGAAAGAGTTTTACGGTTTAACAAATCCATGCATTGCAGTTACCACTAGCAAATTAAAGAACGAATTAGTATTTCCAGGGATTAAATTCCTTATAATGTGCTACCTGAACTTTAACTGACATTTCCTAAAATTTCACCTTAACTTATGGTAAAGTTCTGCTCTGACAGACAGGAGGAAAAAAAATCAAGGACAACTGATGCTTTCCCCAACAGCGTAACCATAGGACATTTGTATTAAGAGGACTTTGTGGGAAGCACAAAGTTTTTCTTTGAATAAGTTACAGGGTAAATGATCCCATTTCAAATAAGAAGTTGAAGTGGTGGGGACGCTATTCTATGCAGAGACTATTTCTCTACAAATTGTTTTTCAAGTGCCTGCCACGCAATGCAACATGTCAGGCATGTCTCTTTATGTTTGCATTAATACAAAGGTATTCACGCAGGTGAGAACTATATTGAAGGTATACCTTCAATACCATCTCAACTTGACCTATAGTTCACCAGTAGCTTTTTTTCAAAACTTCTGAGAACTTCCATGACTGCTATATAACATGTTTTTAACCTATTTTCTTGAACCAGCGGAGGAGCAGAATGATGTATATTGTCTTTTTGTTCTCTGTGTATATAGAATTTAGACCTGTGTGGCATTGGTACACATCTACAGCTCTTACCCTTCACAGCAATAAGACGTCAATATTTAAAATTAGAAAGTGACGTGGTGATGCTATCAGCTGGAAGGAAAAGTTTTGAAATGTTGGCTTTAAAGCTGAGCCTGCGGATCCTGCTTACTTGTTGTATCAGCGCCACCTGCTGGTACCTCGCACCTTTTCCGTTGTTGTGCTGGCAGGAAGTTTTCCCTTAACATTTCATTTAGGCTCTAAAAATATTTGGGGAGGCATTAGAAAGAAATATTATTGTTTCCTAAACTCTTTTAAGACCCCACCAAATAATCTATACTGATGTTATTTCATCTAAAGAGAATAGAGTAAGAGGTCTATCCAAATCTCTTAAACCCTATCTTAGGCAAACCTTGCTCTGAAACCAATAGAAAGGATCCA
The DNA here is from genome assembly GCA_003713295.1 of Parotia lawesii. Taxonomy (NCBI): domain Eukaryota; kingdom Metazoa; phylum Chordata; class Aves; order Passeriformes; family Paradisaeidae; genus Parotia; species Parotia lawesii. Next base: position 176,028 of record RAHM01000148.1, on the reverse strand, counting down.
GGGAGCTGACTTCTGGTTTGCATAATTTTTTTTCACTCGCTATCTAGCTCACCATATTTTTGCAACTGAAAAAAAACTGGATTCATCAGCACAGTGAATGATTCTGAACAGATATGTACACACACTACAATTCACCTGTTGAGACACTTCTAAGGGAGGATTCATCTCACCTAACACAGTCACATCCGGGAGTATGTTTCCAATCCAGCTAAGTGCGTCTTCTATTTTTAGCTGACAAAATACATAATCTTTTTGTGCTATTTTGAAGTTGAATTCCACTTCCTTTTTGCTAGATAGCCAAATCTACCAAATAGATGCCCAAGTGAAGTGGAGACAACTTATTCACACATTAGAAAAGGGAAACGTAGGGATAATGAAGTCTGCTCATTCTTCTGGGAGGCAGCCAGCCCATGCAGCTCTGGACAAGACACAGCAGGTGATGTCCATGGTCCAAGCGAGAGGTCAAAACAGGTATCTAAGAGACATGGCAGGGGAGATGGGCCATTGCAGTGCAAGGATACTGGGGACACAAAAATGCTAATGGTACTTACAGAAGAGGCTGGAGGCTCTAAAACAGCCTTAGGGAGGACAGAAGGCAAGAAACTGATGTTTTGGCTCGGAGCTGGAGAGGGATATAATGGGAGGGGATATACAGGGAGAAATGGAAATAAGGAATGCAGGATATAGATTTGTGGGAATTTGGCTTCCTTAGGTCTGTTGAACTGTTTAATATGTCTATTTTTCCAGCTTCCCCCGACAGCAGAAGCAGTGGAAGGTCTGTTGCAGGCCCACTGCCTGTAGACTTGCTCCCACATCAATGTAAATATGTCCTCACTGCTTTTCCTCATCAAGACACTTTCCTAYTGCAGTCTCATAAATCTGGTTTTCAGCAGCTGCTGCACTACAGACCAATTGTCAAACCTCTGAAACCTTCATCTTTGTCTATACTATGTCTCTGCACCCATTAGTTCCCCTGAGGGAGGCAGGGGCATGGCTACTGGAGCATCAAAATGAAATAAACATACATTAGCACTGGCAGAATGAATTTAAATACCCTGATTTTCAGTGCATCTGCAGGAAAACCAGAAAGGCTTGATCTCAAAATAGCCTTAAAAATAAAATGAAATATCTACTTTATTTTTTATTTCACGTGTATTGTATGCGGAAGGTTTGTCTGATGTCCTTAAAGCTCTCTGTTGCCTCCTGTGTGTTTTTGAACTCTTTGGTCACATGGTGTGAGCTGCAAGGTTAAGGTTGTCAGGGACCCTAGTGACTTGTACTTCCCTTTCAAAGGTATTGAAGTGACCAGCCTCATTTGTCCACTGTAACTAGAGGCAGTTCGGTTCTGCTCTTGTATGCTACAACTGAAGCCATAGCTCTGGAGCTGGTTTTTTGCTTTGTTTTGATGGTTTTTTTTTTTTATTTGCCTGGGGGGTTTCTTTTGTTGTTTGTCTCCTCTTTTAATCTTTCATTTTATTCTACTGTTTAGGTTTTGGCAGAAAACTTTGCCATGTGCAATTCTTGTCAAATAAAAGCCAAATACCTGTCATTTATAGATCCCGTAACTGAATGATACATTATTAAATCTTTTCATCATCCTAGATAAATATAACCAGCAAAAACCAAAACGCTGTGCTTGATGAAACATTTGGAGACAACCAAAGAGAGCAGGGAAATGAAGACACTGTTGCGCTTTTACAGTTATTGTGATATAAAGTTTGTAACAAAATCCAATACAAGTTGCAGAGTTAGGCCAAAGAAATTCTAGGTTGAAATGATGATGAAATAGCAGAATATTAGACCTCAGCCACAACAAAAGGCCGATGAAAGTATTTTAACACACTGAGTTTAAGAACTGTAGTGCTTTAGAAATCAGGAATACACATAGATTTTTAAGAGACTACGTTCTATTTGTTTTGGGTTTTGGTGGTGAATTTATTTTTTTAATACAAATGTGAATCTCTCAGCCCCTAAGAAATTTCCTTTAATTTATCATRCAATGTTATCAGTTGCAAAACAGCTGGCAAAACATTGTGACCCTAGGCCATGACAACCCATTGTGTTCACCCCAAGCCTTTTCTTGTTCCTACATTACTTTCTATGGGAAATTTCCCTCTAACACAGTTTACTCCACAACCACAAAGCACAGATGGCCTCCTCCTTATTGCATTCCTCCCTTTCCAGCACAAGTTTCATGGGACTGAAGCTCATGGAGAAGTAATACTATCAGGGAATTCCCTGCTGCCCACTACTCATAAAACCAGGTTTAAAGGACTATGCATTTTTGGCAAAAAACATGCAAATTAATTTCAATACAAATRTTATGTCAGCACTTACTCATTTGCTTCTTGGATAAGAAAGATACGAGTTTTCTAACCAAGAAAATATTATAGTTCACTGGGACTTCAGAAGTACATTTAAAAGTATTTGTCTTACTTATCTTCATTCTCCACACTCCAGCATGGAGAATTTTGTCACTTTATAAATGTACTTTTTAATTATTATTTTATTTTTACTTGAGTTTTTATGTTTGCTTCTGGACAGCACTGACACTGTAGTGAAATTTTGGGAAAAAAAGACCTGACTGCCAAAAAGAAGACTGTAAATGCCGCTAGTTTTAGTCTCTAGGAGGAAAATATCTAGGATAATTGAAGAGTATTTCAGACATAAAGAAAAATACGGTACCAAATTTAATTAAAAACCTAGAGCTGCCAGGTAGTAATTAACTGTTTTAAATCTATAGCTGTGTGAGAAAACATTGGTCACAAGAATAACATTATGCAAATTAAAATGGATGCTTGGGTTGCACAAATTTAAATTTAAATTTCCAGATATCTGTGACTATATAAGTTTCACTGAGAAAAAAATCATGTGCTGATCTATATTCAGGTGATCTCTTGAAATGTTGTTGACAGCCTTAAGCAGAGGAGGCAGTCACGGAGAAAGACAGACAGGAATAATGCCAATGTTTAGGGAAGATATGCCTGTCAAAATATGGAACGTTGAATTATAAAAAACTGATTTTATAATAAAGTAATTTGGCTTTTAAAGTGATTACAGTTTAGACATCCTCTCTGCTAATTCAGTCTGCATCACCACAGGACATTTTGACTTAGACAGCAGCTGTGCACCATGTATCAACCCAAGGAAGGCTGAATGAAATAACATGTGACTACAGCTTTATGTTTGGCATAGTCCTCATACGAATGCTTCAAGTACAGGAGCCAGCTGAGGGGAGATCTTATTTCTATTCAGGTTCCTTTTTTTCCTAAATCAAGCAAAGAGTTCTTTGCAAGCATACATCATCAGCATATAAAGTTCAGAATGTGGGAGCTGCGTGAAATGTATTATATATGCAATGTTATATAAATATGTATACATAGAATATATCTCCTCAGTGGTGCCGTTCTTCTTTGTCAAGCACACAATACAGTTCTGTAGAAAAAACCCAATCATTCATATCTACATACTCCATAAGAACAATATTGTCACCAGTGTAGAGACCAGTGTCACCAGTGTCACCATCAACCCTTGAGATGGATCTGGGTACCAGATTGTGGTTTTTCCTGTGTTGTTTGTGGGCTGGGACAGACTGTTTTGTCTGCATTCTCACTGAGGGTTTGGCTGACTATGAAGGCATGAAGTGCACAGTTTAATAGTCCAGCTTAAACGGTTCTATGTGATCTCAGCTCCATTTGCCACCGTTACCAGCCAGTGTCAACAGGGTCTAGAGAGACTGATTAGAAAGCAGCAGGTGTTTGAGATGAACAGCCCTACTGAAAACTGAGGATGGTTAGCTGGCCATTCCAGCTGCAGCTTCACAGTACTGCAGTTCAGCTTTCAGGTCACAGTCAAGAGGTCTTCATGCTGTCTAGGCTGGAGTTAATTTTCCATAAATGCTGTGTTTTGGATTTGTGACTGAAAACCAGCGTCGGTAACATAATGATGCTTGGCTATTTTTGAGCAGGGCTTACACAGCATCAAGGCCTTTTCTGCTTCTCTCTCTGCCCCACCAGTGAGCAGGCTGGAGGTACCCAAGGAGCTTGGAGGGGACGCAGACAGGACAGCTGATCCCAAACAACCACAGGGACACCCCATAAAATATGGCATCATGCTCAGTGTACGGAGCTGTTTTAAGGAAAAGAGAAGACAATCCCAAGATGAAGGGTCTGTCTGGATGAGAGCCACCAGGAATGAAGTCAGCAGAACTGAGCAGTAACTGGGGGAAAGAGAAGGGTCCAGAGGAGGGCAACGAAGCTGGTGAAGGGTCCGGAGCACAAGTCTTTTGAGGAGCAGCTGGGGGAGCTGGGGTTGTTTAGAGTGAAAAAAAGAACTCTCAGGGGTGACCTTATGACTCTCTACAACTCCCTGAAAGGAGGCTGTAGCCAGGTGGGAGTTGGCAGCTTCTCCCCAGCAACTGGGGACAGGATGAGAGAACACAGCCTTAAGCTGTGCCACGAGATGTTTGAGTTGAACATTAGGAAGAATTTCTTCACAGAAAGGGTGATTAGACATTGGAACAGGCTGCCCAGGGAGGTGGAGAGTCACCATCCCAGGAGGTGTTTAAGGAAAGACTGGATGTGGCACTCTGTGCCATGGTCTAGTTGAACGCGATGGTGTTCAGTCACAGGTTGGTCTCAATGATTTCAGAGGTCTGTTCCAGCCTATTTGATTCTGTGATTCTGTGAAAGGTAATTCTGGCAGTGGGCGACCGTGACCATCGGCTCCTTGACCACCGACTCAGAATGGACCCCGGACTCAAATGGAGGGAAGAACGGTACCTGCCGACTAAGTAGCACGAGAAGTGAGACATACAACTAGCAAACAGGGCTTTGAGTACTAACTGACAGACAAGCTATGCAATTCGCAACCACTGAACGCCGATGGTTTTGTTTGCTGAAGCGCATAAGCGCTGTAAAGTTCTGATGAGCGGGGAGCCGGCCCCCAGCGGGCCTCGGGCCGGTACGGTGGGCACGGCACGGCCCCTCCCGTTGCCATGGCGGCCGCCCCGGCGGCGCTGGCCCCGCCCCGCCCGGCCCTCGCCACCGCCTCCACAAGATGGCGGACGGCGGGGCAGCGCCCGCGCAGCCGGACGGCGATGTGCCCGCGGCTCCGGCCGCCGCCGGCCGCAGGGATCGGCAGCCCCGGAGCGGCGGCCGCCCGCCCAGCGCCCGGGATTTGCAGGTGAGAGGGCGGAGGTGCCGCCCCGCTGCCGGGGCGGGGCGGGGCCGGGCCGGGCGGAGCGTCGCGTCCCCTCGGGGGCGCCCCAGGCCTTCCCTCGGGCCGGCCCTGAGGGGAGCGGGCGGTGCGCGGGTCTCCTGCCGGGGCTGCCCTGACGTGCCCTCCGAGCYCAGTCGGCTTTTCTTCCTTCAGCTCCCACGGCCCTTTTGAGGCTGGGAAGGGAAGGACGCCTCTGGAAGAGAACTAGGCCCATTAGGAAACGGCGGGTGCTCAGTTCTCCAGGGAACGGGAAGGACTCTCCCGACGCTTCACCAGTTGTGTTTTAACTGTTCTTGAAGTTATTTCAGTGTCATTGCATTTCCTGATTATTTGATAGGAATGTCTTGTCCCGCATGAAAATGTCAGTCTCCGCAGATGCGGTGTAAGACYAAGGACAAGACCTTTTCCCAGGTGCATGTGGGAAAAGTAGAGTGTGATCACAAATGTAATTCAGCATTGGTACTTAAATGCTTAATTACAAACCCTTTTAGCAGTATTCCTTTTTTTGCATGTTATTTGGCACTTTTATGAAGGTTTGAAATATTTTAGCAAGAAATTGATTCAAAAACAGATGAAACTTAGTAACTGAAACTTCCCCTGTTCTGTTTAATTATATATAATTAACAGAGAAAGATGGGTATAGTTTTTTCKTGGTTACTATTTGGAATTTTCATCAGTTCTTTTTAAGAAGTCGTAGGATGCTTTGAGTTCGAAGGAACCTTAAGGATCATCTAGTTCCAACCACTTTGCCATGGGAAGGGACACCTTTCACTAGACCAGGTTGCTCAGAGCCCCATACAGCCTGGCCTTGAACACTCCCAGGGATGGGGCATCCACAACTTCTCTGGGAAACCTGTTCCGATGCCTCACTACCCTCTGAGTAAAGAATTTCTTCCTAATATCTAATCTAAATCTCTCCTCTTGTAGTTTAAAACCATTCTGCCTTGTCCTATCACTGTCTGCCCATGTAAAAAGTCGCTCTCCCTGTTTTTTCTAAGCCCCCTTTCAGTACTGAAAGCCCCTAGTGAGATCTCTCTGGAGCCTTCTCTTTTCCAGTGTTACTGTTGCATTGGGATTGCTTTATGATTGTTACAATATGTAACAGTAATAAAGTCTGTGTTGATACTTTTGGTTCACAAGGTCTTAGTCAGCTGAAGCAGTCTGGCGTCTTGGGTAGATACTTACTGATAAAGTGTTAAACTCCAAGGAAGTACCCTCCTGGGTCTGTACTGGATTTGTGGCGCCACAATATGAGATGGGGCATGAGGAAAGCACAGAAGCCTGGCTATGCCCTTCTATGCTCTCTCAGCTTCTCTCAGTCCTTGGATTAGGGATGGTAATGGGGTATGTTGTCTATGACTTACCCATCTGGTTTACATATCTGAAAGGTATTACCTTCCATCCTCTGAGAGAAYGGAGGTCTTCAATAGGTTGGGGTTTTTTTGAGGGGGGAGCTGTCTTTACTCAATTTAATTTTCTTAATGGATATAATTCCTCATATTTGTTTTTTCTCTGCAGAAAATACCTCAATACAATATTATAGAAGCAACAAAAAATAATATGGGATTAATACTCTGTGTTCGTAGCAGTGTGTTTTAAAGGACAGATAATGTTTCATTTTATTTTAATATGTATTCCTTCTACATAAAACTGTAATGAAATTTTAGCCTAGTACCTTTTCTGATGTGTATGATAAAATGTTAATGTCAGTCGCATAGTGTGAACAGAGTGGTTTGGGGACCAAACTAGGGATGATTTGACAAAGTAGAGTATTATCCAGGACAAAAGAAAGATTGCTGGAATGACATGGCAGGTCCCTTGCATCACTTCCTAAGAATGAACTTGCCAGTGATAATAGCAGCATTTCAGGGATCTTTGTGAAAAGGTTGTTGGGGTTTTTTTAAGTATTTGTGGAGTGATGTCTTGAATTCAAGCCAGCTGGGCTGAATTTGTTCTTCATCCCAATACAAGGTTATTTGAATTATGTTTTTTACATTTCTATGTAAAATGTTTGTAAAATTTATTATTTTTTTTCTATCAGAGGGTTAGCTAGATGCTTTATTTCAATTTGTTACCATTAATGAGCTGATGCTTAATATCTTTGTGTGTATTTACTCTCATGACTCTGAATCTAATACAGACTTTACATAGCCAGTGAAGCAGTGGAAACCAAAGGATAGCAGAGTACAAGTTCCAAGTCATAATGGCATTTAAGCGTTGTGTAGGGTTTTTTTTCCATAAAACAGAAAGGAAGTTGAATTTTAGTTGGGGTTCCTCATGTTAATKTTTCTAATTTTCTGGAGAGATGCATATTTCACATTAATTTTTATCTTATTTCTATTCTATATGTAGTTCTAGAGTTACAGACTTACAAAAAAGAATTTTGTTTCCTACAGYTGGCCTTGGCAGAGTTATATGAAGATGAAGCTAAAAGGCAGTCATTATGTTCTGACAAGCCAACACCTACAAAGACCAGTAACCCAAAGGTATCACAAAGGTAAGACGTGTTTTGTTTTTCAGAAATGTGTGGGTAGGTGTTGTATTAGCTCACAAAACTTTGTCATTCTTGCTTGATCCCCTCCTCGTATAAAAAGCAATCTACAGCAAGTCATAATCAAAAATTGTGAATCCCTGCAATAATGCAYTGTCTGTCTTCTCAGAATGCTTTTTAAATTTATTTATTTAGGAGCCTTTGTACTAATTGGTATTCCAGGTATTCCAAAACACTTTAAACCCACTTCATATAAGATGCTATAAACAAAATGCTGTACTGCTCTTTCTTTACACAGACAGAATTTGGAAATTTGCTGTATCAGAAAATTACTGCAGTTCTTTGCTTCTTCAAAATTCAGCAAACTGGCAGCTTGTKTGAAACTTGGCAAGTGAGCTGCTTTCAGGGCTGTATTTTTGTCAGTGTCTGATGAGAAAAATAATGATTCTAAAAATTATTAGTAGGTTCCTTAGTAGGCTCCTATTGGGGTGACAGAAATAATGAAGGGCTTCTTAATGAATTTGTCTGAGTTGGGCAGGTGGAAGGAAAGACACATACCTATATTTCAGTCCAGCTTTTGCTAGCCTACAGTGTTTGCAGTTCACATAACATTTGAAGTAGTCAAATGTTTTAGTCAAATTTGAAGTAGTGTAGTCTTGGATTTTTTTTATAAAAGAATCTTTCCAGTTTTTAATTATTTTTAAAAAATAATTTAAAGAAGTCTTTGTAACATTACTGACAGTGATGCCATGGCAAGTCTTGTATGTGGCTTGTTTCTCAATCACTGCTGCCAATATGGATCTCTGTGTTAAGGAGGTCAAGCAACAGAAAATATGTTAGTCACCAGTCATTCTTCAAGTGCACTGCAAATGCAGATCTCTTCAGGAAGAGAGATTTTAGCAGAATGTGTGACACTTGGAAGTGCGGGGGTTTTGAGGTTTTTTGTTTCTTCTGGTGAAACCACCTAAGCTGACTAACCAGCTACATAGAAAAAAGTTTACAAATAAAGCAAACAGCTCCGTTTACCAATACGTATCATAAAGTTACAACTTCCTACTCCCAGCCAAAGGAAAAGCTGCAATACTGTATCTCAAATACTTCCGTGTGATAGTTGGCAAATACTTGTTATTTGTTGGCATTCATTCTGGAATCTGTGTGAGAAGGAACAGATGAATTAGTAGACTTCAGTTTGCTCTCAGATGAGCAGTGCATTAATTGCACGGAAACAGTGCTGYTCTTCTATGCTAGCATAGAATAGTTCAGTTGGAATAGGCCTATAGTGACCATCCAGTCCAACTGTTAATGCAAAATAACTCTGCCATACATGTGCCCTTTCCTGCTTATTCACTGAGAAGCATTCATGGCTGTGTACTTTGGCAAAAAAACCAAACCAAACCCAAAAAACCAACCAAAACCCCAAAAACCAGAAAACACAACTTGATATCCTAAGTTTTTGAAAAATAAGTAGCTTCAGAAGTTAGATATGAAGTTTATGTGGCAGTCATCTTCAAATTTTTTTTTTTTTTTTCTCTTGGCAGTCTTAAACTGGATTCTCTTAAAAGGTTGAGGAAACCAGAGAGAAGCATGAGCGATGACAAAGAAAACCAAAGGTATTTTTAAAATAAAATGGAAAAATAATTTAACAATTGTGTAAGTAATTGCGGTTTGTGTCATATTTGCACTTTGCTCCATCCTGTTTTTTCAAAATGCCTGTRAGCTAGGTCTGTCCTGCAAAGAGCTGGGGGACTTATTAGAGTGTTAGCTGTACACTCTTGTTGTAAAATTATGTTTAGTAGAATCTGGCTGGAGTGATGTAGGACCTGTAGATGCCTTAACCTGTATTGTTGTAAAGGTTGTAACTTACACTTGTACTCAAAAACTTTTTTGCTTTTCTCGAGTATCCTGAATTGTTCTGTGTATCTAGTGCTCAAATATTTGAGTACTTCCTTTCTTTCTTGAATACAAGTTCTGATAAGAATTCTTGTTTCATCTCCTTACTACTATCTTTCTTTTAAATCTAATAATTAAAGATTTTCCATGTCAATGGTAGTTGGGGTAATAAATACAGATTTATGTACGAAGGAGACATGTTACTCAGGGATTGACAATTATGTGGCATTATAAAAACAGTATGAATGTACAGTACCTTCATACCCAATACTGTGTTTTGGTAATTGTAAAATATGGTGGAGTCAACACATTATAAAATCACTGGTCAAATCATTGGTCTTGGAGACAATTTCACGTGGATTAATTGATTTTCCTTACCCGCAGTGATTAAGTGTAAAAGTTGAGGAAAGTAGAAAGCATTTATTAATTTTTAACGCTCCCTGTAATCAAAGACAAAACACTCAGRTTTGACAGATTTTGATTTATATACAGATTTTTTTACAGCATCTATTTCATTGGTATTTAGAGATTATAGTGCCTTTCTCAAGATAATTCTTGAGGAATATCTTGATCCTTATAATCAAACAGATACAGTTTTGAACAGAATTATTTGTAGTTCAACAGTTTGTCTTCAAGACCTAGTAATGGTGCTGTGGTGAAGAAAAAAACCCACAAATTAGWTTTCACAACAGTTTCTGCAGGTTTTAAAATTCCTTGAAAGGTTAATTAAATGTATTAGAAAATTTCCATGTCTGATACTGTCAGGAATGGAAGTATGCTAGATGTTTGAATTAAAAAATCAAATTGTAGCACTGTTCAGGTTTTCCAAGAATTTGAGTTTTATACTTGTTCTGCTAAGGTGGTGTTAGTTGTGGATTTATATTCTATCCAGTCTAGGCACAGTCCCATGCACAGGACACCCCTAAGTAAATCAGTCTTTCTGGGAATAGGTGACAGCCACATAAGATGCCCAGCTGCATCAGGACTGTGTTTGCTTAAAACTTACAGCTTTGCCCCCAAATCTCTGGGATCTGTATCAGAAGGCACCTTGGTTCTTTGTTAGTCAAATGTCTGTAGTGTCRTGCTGCTTGGATTGCTGGGAAGGTCAGAACCAAGTGAAATATTTATCAGAATGAAAAGGTTTTGTGCCAAATTTGTCTCTTTGTTCGTTAATTTTTTTTCTTCTGATGGAAGGAGAAAAATTGTGTTTGTCATTTAAAGCATTGTTGCTTATGTGCATTACTATTCTAAAGATTTTATTCAGGTGACTCAGAATATAGAGGATTACAGATTTCTGGAGCTTCTAATAATCCGAGTAAAATTGTTGCTGAACTCTTCAAGGAAGCAAAAGAACATGGGGCTGTCCCATTAGATGAAGCCTCGAGAGCATCTGGTGATTTCAGTAAAGCTAAGGTAAAAGTTAAGAGATGTTTTGGTCTCTGTTTACATTTGTGGCTCTGAAATTCATAAAACCACAGGAGAGCAAGTGCCTCTTTCTGTGATTTGTAAATAGCAGATTTGCTCAACACAGATTTATATTGTCTGTGCTCAAATAGCTTGCTCTAGAGAATAAAGAAAAAGAACCACACTATTTCAGAGGAATTCGTTAGAAATCATCATGAACTGGAATTATATGCTTTGTTTTCAATTACAATTGATTAAATAAAAAACTAGACTAAATTTGCATCCCAAATCAAAATCTCTTACCTGTAGCATTGCTCCTAGAGAGTAGTGGTCAACAGTTAAGTGTCCATATGGAGGTTGGTGACAAGGTATCYATAGAGGGACCAGTGCTGTTTAATGTCTTCATCAGTAATACAGACAGTGGGGTCGAGCACACCCTCAGCAAGTCTGCACGTGGCACCAGGCTGAGTGTGGCAGTTGATGTGCTTGAGGTCCGGGATGTCATCCAGAGGGACCTGGACAAGCTGGAGAAGTGGGCTTATGGGAGCCTCATCAGGTCAACAATGCCAGGTGCAGGGTCCTGCATCTGCATTAGGGCAACCCCCGGTATCAACACAGGGTGGAGAATGAAGGGATTGAGAGCAGCTCTGGAGAAGGACTTGGGAGTACTGGTGGATGAAAAGTTGGACATGACCCAGCAATGTGTATTCACAGCCCAAACATGTCCTGGGCTGCATCACAAAAAGTGTGGGCACCAGGATGAGGAAGGTGATTCTACCCCTCTATTCCACTCYGGTGAGACCCCACTTGAAGTGCTTCATCCGGCTCTGGGGTCCACAGCAAAAGAAGGGCATGGACCTGTTAGAGTGAGTCCAGAGGAAGGCCACAAAAATAATCAGAAGAGTGATTTCCTCCTGTGACGAAAAGCTGAGAGAGTTGGGATTGTTCAGCCTGGAGAAGACAAGGGTCTGGGGAGACCTTATTGCAGCCTTCCAGTACTTAAAGGGGGCCTATAAGAAAGATGGGGATAGACTTTTTAGCAGGGCCGGTTTTGGTAGGACAAGGGGTAAAGGTTTTAAACTAAAAGAGGGTACATAAAAGAGGATATAAGAGAGACATTCTTTACCATGAGTGTGGTAAAACACTGAAACAGGTTGCTCAGGGAGGTGGTGGATGCCCCATTCCTGGGAACATTCAAGGTCAGGTGGGATCGGGCTCTGAGCAACATGAAAAAGTTTAAGATGTCCCTGCTTGTCACAGGGGAGCAGCTGGTGACCTTTAAAGTTCTCTTCCAACCTGAAGTATTCTATGATTCTTATGTTTGAAAAAGTAGACAGGACAGAAGCTGAAATGTGTCACACAAAGCTTGCTTAGCCTGATTATGGCTGCTAGATACAATTTTCCACTTAGAAAACACATGATGGAACAGTACTTGCTTTTTATCACAGAAGCAAGCTTGTGGATGGCTTTTTTTTTTTTTCACCTAGGTAAGAATTTTAATAAACTGTTTCAGAGAATTGTTTTATAAGCTTTTCTATGTATTTTTTTCAGTCATTTTCTGGTGGTGGATACAGATTGGGTGACTCATCACAAAAGCACTCTGAATACATATATGGAGAAAATCAGGATGTAAGTAAAATTTATAGCAGAAAACAGAACGTATAGCAGAGGCCTGCTTAATCATGTTTACAGTTTGAAGTGCCAGTATTACTGTAACTATGTCTATGAGGAAAAAAATAATATCTAAATATTAGATATGTGTTCAGTAGAAGTTCTTGACGTGTCCACAGAGAACAGATRTTCATTGGGTATGCCTAAGGCCTCCATTATGGAATTGTCAAATGTAAATTACTTTAAAATTCTTAGCACACCTCCTTTTCAGTTACGTTCCACCAGTTGTTGTCTTGGATTCTCTTAGCTATGCTAACATTTTAATCCTTTTGGGAATTGATTCTTCTTGAGGCTTGCAAAGCAGCCAGTCTCAGACTGGAGGGCATGGATGTATTCTAGGAAAGGTGAAGCAGCAGGTTAGAGGCCTTTCTTTCCTATCACTTAAAAAGCAGGATGTGAAGGAGAGGGTGGGGAGAAACAAAGTTCTCTGCACTTTGCTGTTTTTGCGAATGGCTAAAGCAAATCTTCAGCTTGTCTAGGAACAAACGCAAGAAATTACTAAGGCCCGAAGGATGTGGTTCTGGCTAGGGGGTGCTGTCGTGCCACACAAGGAGCTGCTAACTTCCGTAGCAGCTTCTACTTCTACTCTTCMGTAATCCTTCTACTCTCCAAGTAACAGCCACTGTACCCAGCCAGAATCTTGTTGCAGTGGACTTACCATAACTGGGAGCAGAAATAGTTTTCTAAGGGGAGCCAGTTTTACTGGCTAGGGAAGCCTAGTTTTGCTGGAGGGCAAAGCACTTAGAAGGAAGAGAGGTTCAGGTTTTGAAGCTGAAAGGTCCTGGCTGGACCTTTCATGTAGGATATAGCAAAATAAGAAGGGAGCAAAGGAGGCTGGTTTCCAGGATTCTTAGCATTTGAACTTAATGGAGCTACATTCAGTTTTGTTGGAGCTCAGCATGTAATAATTTGAGAAAAGTGTAGGTTTTGCTGTGGCTGATGTATCAGCAGTAATTTGTAATTTTATGGGTTTATTTCTTAATTTATCAATAAAAATATTTACTGCTTTTGAAAGTAATTAGAACACTGCAAAGATCACTACACCGTCACTATATCATACTTTGTTATGCATAGCAGGTTAAGAGATTCTTTTTCCCGAGGTAGCAAAGTGGTCTAGAAGAAGATGGGAGTCTATAACTATTGGGATTTTTCAAAAAGAATATAACAATGACAGTTACAGTGCAATGYATTGTTCTTATTTTGTCATTTGCCTTCTTGTTTGTGGTCTGGTACAAAATCTGTTAAGTATAGATCAAAACTTTTATAACTAGTCTGTATGAAATTGTACTGCCTTATTTGCCTTTCTTCACTTTTTTATTTCACTGGTTTTGCTTCATAGGTTCAAGTTTTGCTGAAACTGTGGAGGAATGGATTCAGTTTAGATGATGGCGAGTTGAGATCCTATTCAGATCCAACAAATGCTCAGTTTCTTGAGTCTGTTAAAAGAGGGTGAGTTAAAATGGCAACTTTTTTAAGGTATGTCTTTGAAGTGGAGTGAAGAAAAATGCGTTTTCCACATGCTTATTGAAAGCTCCAGACTTCTTCTTTGCCTGAACCCATAAAATATAGACTGTATTTGTCACCAGATGTATGGGGCACTTAAAAATTTGGAMTACTTTGGTTCCTTTGAGGGTTTAACTCTGAATGGTACTTGTTACAACAGCTTTTGTATTCACATTTTTTTCCTAGCTCATTCTGTGATTCAGCTGTCAGTATGTCCTAGGTTTTGRCTATCAGTTCACTGATTTTTTTTCTTCTTTTAGGATGAAATAAATTCATAAAATAATTAAATGTGACTTTCAAAGTAAACATAATATTACTATTGACTCATACTGTGTGTGTACTTTTTGGATAATTTCTTTTTGCAGTCCAGGATGTAATTGGAAAATTTTTATTTTTGTAATTAAGGGAAATTCCTGTGGAACTGCAGCGACTTGTTCATGGTGGCCAGGTTAATTTGGATATGGAAGATCATCAAGAACAGGAATATGTGAAGCCCAGACTGCGATTCAAAGCTTTCAGTGGCGAAGGGCAGAAACTTGGAAGGTGAAAAAAGCTAGAATCTCTGTTCTGTGCTCTGTATTCATATTCGGTTTCATTCATGTGACTGAAAATTTCAGACTACTTTGTCATGGTTCTGTTAGTAACATCTGGTTTGTTTTTTTTCCAATCCTATAGCCTTACACCTGAAATAGTCAGCACACCTTCTTCCCCAGAGGAGGAGGAGAAATCCATTCTTAATGCACCTGTTCTGATTGATGATTCCATGCCAGCAACTAAAATTCAAATTAGATTAGCAGATGGAAGCCGATTAATACAAAGATTTAATCAAACACACAGGTAAATTGATTCTGTATCAATGCAGGTAACATTAACTATTTCGATAAGTTTGTGTTTTGTCATTAAATGAGTCTCAGCAAGACATCAAAAAGGGGGAAATACCAGCCTTGCTGAAATGTATAGTTCTGTGTCACTTTCATTACATGGATGTATGATAAACTGACTGTCAAAAATTCTGCACTTGGAAACACAATATATTTGATAACTGCAACTTTTATACAAACTTTTATAACCAATTATGTCCTTTGATTTTTTTAAGGACATAGTACAAGCCGTAACTTTTCCCAGGACAACTGAAATCTGGATAGCCCCGCTATGTAGTCATCCCAGCCCTGGGC
The DNA here is from genome assembly GCA_003713295.1 of Parotia lawesii. Taxonomy (NCBI): domain Eukaryota; kingdom Metazoa; phylum Chordata; class Aves; order Passeriformes; family Paradisaeidae; genus Parotia; species Parotia lawesii. The sequence goes on along the minus strand of RAHM01000148.1, from coordinate 160,674 downwards.
CCTCCTTGGGAGGACCAGGTGGATGACTTGGGAAACACTGTGAAAGCATTTTATTGCAAAGTGTGGAGTACAGTCTCAGTTGGAATATAGTCCACAGTATGGGCAGAGAAATCCTGTGGCCCATAATCAAGAATTCCAGCTTTCTACCTTGTTATTCTYGAGGTTGTGACAAAACATGTCACAGACACAAGTGTAGACGGCAGCCCATATGCAAAGAGTATATAGACACTTCATGCTCGTTTGCAATTCCAGCATGTGGGTTGGACATAATACCGACAACCTACTTTTGTTTTGTTTTGGATGGTCTTCTCCTAAGAACTGGCAGTGCGTAAACATGGTGGAGGTTTTAGATTTGTTAGTAGCTTTGCTGATTAGAGCTTGCCACCAATTTTATTGATACTGTTGGGGCAGTGCCACAAATGGTGTTGGCCAACCCTATTTATTTGTCTAAGAGATTGTGTTAGTGCAAGGTTCTGCAAAGCTCCGCTCTCCACTGTGTGGCTGAGAGAACTTTGGGCAGAGGGCAGAGATTTGGGCAGCAGTTCTCCCCATGCTTAAACACTGTTAAAGTCAGCCTTGATTTGAAATCTGCACAATAGTGTTAGAACATGGCTGCAACTTGAATCCTGACTTGGAGRTGGTGTTACCATGGACCCAGTTCCATGTTAATATTGTTACATGGAGAGCTCATCTGTTTCCTTTTTTTTCCTTCTGGCTCAGAATAAGGACAATGTATAGCTTTCTTTACCTGACAGTATACACAGACCACAATGAGGAAATTTTAGGTGAGTTGCCAGTAGGGAGGAAGATACAGCAATATTTTTTGATACTTTAGACCTGATAATATATCCTAAGAGTACAGGCCCAGATCCTTTCTTCACAGCACTTGCTGGAGAAGTGACTGAGACAAACCATGAGGCTTACTGAGAGCCTCTGTAGCTGAGTTGTGTGTTCTTCTGTCTGCCTGAAAGTGTAGAAGTGGTAAACTTGCCAGTAACGTCTGCAACAACCAAGGTTGTGTTGACATGATCTTATTTTAATCAGTATTAACTTTCTCTTGACTGTGACTCTTTATGGTTATCTTTGACATATATATGATCAAAATCAGCTGCTAAAGTGCATTACTTATGTCATAGGCCTTGAAGACTGGTAGAAAGCTGAAATCCCTGCTTATTTGGCTGCAGTATGTTTGCCAACTTAATTAATTACAAAACATCTTTACAGATTTATTCTCAGCTTAGTGTCTTAATAGAAAAACCTTAAATTTCAGGATTTTATCTCTAAAGTACTTTTTTTTAATCTATGTCTTATTAAATTATTCTTGTTGATGTGATTGTTTTATTAACTATTGTTCAGAAGTTCACTGCCAAGTGAAAGTAGGGGAAACCTCTTACTTTTGAAGTGCATTAGTAATTCCCCTCTACTTTCTCTTCACTGTGACCGTATATTTTAAGATTCTCTCTTTCATTAATAATTTCACCTTTTTGGAATATACTAATTAATGAAACTTTTGACAGTGATGTTGAAATTACTTGGCTTCCTGTGTTATGTATCAGTTTGCAATATATTTCCATGTTACAAATTTTGTTTCCGCTACTTGAGAAAACAAGAAACATTCACTATAATTTTTCAGGGTTTTTTCAATGCAAGAATCAAAAAATTGATCCAGATAACTAATGATTGTAGCCTACAAAGAGAAATGTGAAATCTAGAACTTACTTAGTGGTTTAGTCTGCTTGATGGTTTTGTGTTCTCTGATCATCTTAATGTTCAGAGATATATGTCAGATGGAATCATATGGAGTTTTCATGTCCATATCCTTTTCACAGGATTAAGCATATTCGAGATTTCATTATCCAGTCCCGTCCAGCTTTTGCAACAACGGATTTTGTTCTTGTGACTACCTTTCCAAATAAAGAGCTAACAGATGAAAGCCTGACGCTACAAGAAGCAGATATACTTAACACTGTGATTCTTCAGCAATTAAAGTAATCTTATGGTTGTTGTACAGTATAGGGACCCTGCTGTACTATCATACAATGTCTTTCCAAAAGATGAAAGAAAGGAGATATCAGTGGCTTTTTATTTCCTCATTTCCAGGGATCATTTTTTTGATTTCATGTCTTCCAGCTATAACATATCTAACTTTTTTATTTTGATTTCTCAACATTATTCAACCTTTTTTCAATGTTAAAATTAAGCTTCTGTATGTTAGTATGTTTCAAACCACATCTTATACTAAACATGAAATGAGATAGGACTTTGTGACTCRTTGTTTTGAGGGGGGTGGGGAAAGGAGCATTTTCCTGAAGGGGACGGTATCTTTCATACAGTTGGTAAGATTTGCACTATGGAAATGTTCTATGCTGCATTGACAAACAGCCATTTGAAAACTTAGACTGTAGGTTATGTTTACCTTGCAAACTGTATTAATATTAAGGTGTTCTTTTTAATAGGTTTACAGATAATTAATGCCCTAATATAATTTTTGTACGTTCTATTTGTAGTGTTTCATGGTGCAGTATAATATTTATATTCTAGTTTTTATGTCATTTTCCTTGTATTGTTGCTCGTATGAGTGAATCAGTTCAGGAGATGCAAACCTCAGCTGTTGCAGACCATAATAGAATGTTCTTATTTGTATTCTAGTTGTACTACTTGTGATGAAAATAAATATGAATTTTTTTCTTCTTGGAAGTTATAGAAATGTGAGAGACCACTGTCATCTGGGGAAATTATGTGATTTAGAGGAGGCCTGTGGTCATTTTGAATCTGAATATGCAGTTGGACCCTGTGCAGTAACATGATTCTTTACACAGTTACTTACACGACCCCAAATAAAAATACACTGAGGTGCACAAACACAGAACTGGTCTACTTTTGTGCATGCAAGTGACAGCATAAATGTGTTCATTGGTCACATATTTTTGACCTGAATTTCAGTTCTTTATATTTGGAATTTTGGCCAAAGGCATTTTGTGGTATTCAGTGGGGAGTTGGTTGTGCGGCTTTCACTGTTCTTGTTTGGAAGCTGTATAATTAAACCCCTTAATCGTTGAWATTATATATTTTTTCAAGTGACTTGCCCCAACACTGCAGTAAGCAGGTAGGAGTCTTATGTTGGGGGAAACTGGCTGCTGTGCTTTCGTAGAATGCAGTTTTTTAGTATTTTTGGATTTATATCCGATGAGTGGATCACACTGTGAAGGAGAGTAGATGGGCTGTATCTCTTGTACCAGTACATGTGTTAAAAATTGTTATTTTCCATGATTTTTTTGTTCTGAAAATACCAGTACTTGTTTATTTATGTTAAGGTTATAATTGCTTAGTATATTCTTACGTTTTTACCTCAAAGTAGATATTTGACTGAGTAGATTTTAAACATGCAATTGTATTTGAAGTATTCTGTTTTGCATTCTGAATATCTGCATGATTTTAATCATAATTCATTTCATGTGCTAAGTAATTAAAGTTTTATGTTAAAGATCGCAGACAAGACTTCTTGTATTATTCCAAATTTATGTTGTGATAAAGTGGTGACTGTGTTGTGGGCCAAATATTTAAGCCTAAACAGAAAGGAATTGTCAGGTACTATGCATGTATTTTATATACTATATGCTAACAATTCTCTATATAAATGCAAGGCTGAAGTTTGTGATACCGATTTTGGGCAGTCTGTGCTTTGGGCATAGTTCAGAATATAGGTAAAGTTACATTGCTTATTACTTCTGAAGACCGTTATTGATTAGTCAGTGACGTATGAAGAAAAGGGGTTCACTAAATTGTTTTTTCCCCTCTTATGCCAAAACCTACAACTACATATTATCACAATCTCTTTGTTTCAAATACCTGTTAAATCTTAGTGTTTAATAGCAGCTGGGAGTAACTGGGGGTCCCAGAAGTTGACATTATTTTGTCAAGCCCTAAGAAAATGTATCAATGCTTATGTTTAAAATATTTCATTGCTTCTCAGTACTTGAAAGCCTATGGAATCTTCCAGCTCATAATTTTATGTCCTAGCTTTTATTATCATAAATTCTCACTCATTTAGCTAACATCTTGGCATTTTTGGCACAAAAGTGTTCTTTGAGTGCAGACCTATGTGGATATGCAGTTAAGACTGGCTACAAGGGAGAAAGAACTTGGTAGAGGGTGATAATCTTCCCTCACAGTAAGTCTGGTAAGCTTGGGAGTTCCATTTGGTTTCCATTAAATACAGGTAATAATCCTACTGCTTGCTCTGGTAGGTAGCATATGAAAGGCTCGGGCTTCACCTCTGCTTGACTTTCCTAGAGATCCTTTGTCACACAAGAGCCAAATAATCAAAACCTGAATGTTTTCTTTAAAGAAAACTCTTCTGTAATCATTTATTCTGGATAAACACAGCCTTGTTAGTTTTGGGTTGTTTTTTTTTTTTTTCTCAGCAGCACATTGAGTTGTTTGTAAACATTCTGCTTTAATTAAACTACTGGACACACTTGTATAATTAGCATATATTAACAGTTATCTCATGCTGTACTTGCTCTTCAGTGAAAATCTGTCCAATATTAAATGAAGCAAGGAAGAGCACACAAGTGCTCTGAGGTGCTATTTGCTAGCTCCCTGCTTAGTTGCTTGCACTAAGTTACAGCTCCCATGGTCTTTAAATTATCTTATTCTGTTTAGGGAGAAGAGACAGAGATGCACCTCCCCCTTGCTCATGCAAAGCTGGCAGGCCTCAGTGTATAAATTAGAATGTGTTCCTGAAAAGATTAAAAGTGGGACCAGTTCTATTTAGCCTGGAAAACACTGGCCCTGGAATAGGGTTAGATGAAAAGAGTGCAGCAGAACCATTTACATCCATTTGAGGTTTACAGAATTGACTTTGTGACTGGGAGATGATTTTAATCCCAGTGTTTGTTATTAGTGAATTTGATCGAGTTTGAGTTTATGGTTCTGGCTACTTCTTAAAGACCTCTCTTTTGAGAGAGCATTTCCATTCAGTCTTTGGTCCTAAGTTAAATTTCTTATCTTAAAATAGCTCAAAACAGGTAACTTACAAGGAAGAAAACAGGGATGAGGTGATTTAAAGTGGGCAGTTACTTCACAGGGGGGGAAGTATTAGAGGACTGTTTGGTAGAGAAAAGGATAACATAAATTAGAAGCTTATACAAAGCTGGAAATTCAGTTCAGGTATTCTCAAAGGGAAATTCAAACACATTTTTCAATAGTTGAACTACTGGAATGAACCAACCTTGAAAATCAACTCTTTTTGTTGTCTTTTTATTTGTTTGTTTTGTTTCTTGTTTGTTTGTTTAATTCTCATTGTAATGCTGGCTTTCTGTAAGATTGGTTTTAATTAAACCAAATTTGTTTGGGTTTGCTACTGAGACAAAGTAAAATAAGATGGCTTAGTTTTTGAAAAGCAACTTGCTTTGCCTTTTTCCAGTCAAAATTAATAAATTCTGATATATGTTTCATATTCAAAGGGCTGGAGATGTTACATACATCACTGTACATCTTCAAAATTTCCATTACAGGCCTTCCAAAAAAAGTCTGCTAAACATCAAAGAACTCAGGCTACAGACTAGAACTCAACTTCTTACACTTCTTAGTTGCAATTCTCCTTTAGTAATGGTCTTGTTCTGCCCATAATCGAGCAGCTCCCTGGCAGCACATCTGAATGTTAAAGCAAAGAAACTCTGTTTAAAAACTTTTTCATCTAAAACTGAGAAATGGGGAGCTGTCTGCTCTGGAGTTAAATATGTGATCCACAAGCTATGTGATTTAGCTCTTTTTCAGGGATATGAGAAGGTAGATTTGTTATTCCACACTGCATTAAGATAAACCAAGAGAGAAATTCTTAACTGTGGAATTTTAAAAATCCTTCAGGGAATTATTCTGGAAGAGCTACTATTTTACTTTTATAAAACTTCTTCAGTCCAAATTAATTTGGTGAGCTCTTAGACCATTTAAATATTAACGAGCAAGAATTCCCAAATGGGAATATCCATGAGTTGTTTTTCTAATATGATGTTTCTGGCTGAAGTTTGAATGGAAGGGATTGTTTATGCAGGGCCATGAAATTGGTATTTATTTCATGGAATTCTTAGTGTCTTACTAGGTGCTGATATAAGAATTTTGATTGTCTGTTCTAGAAAAAGAAAAACCAAACCCATTTATAGTGTTTACTAYGTCTAACCTTAACACTACCAAATAATTGCACTTTGAGGACAAAATAAATTTTCTGATTTCCAAATTAAATTTTCTTTTTCATGAACTTTTTTATGGCAATAGCTATCTACAGTGTTTTGCACCAATGGAAACYTCAGAACTTCAGTGCCTGCCTTCCGTAAATCCCAGACAAATGTTCTATTTCAGTGCAAAGAATTAATTTCTATTTAACTTACAGCTGTTCCTAATCAAGTTACACTAAGTCATCATTAATCAAATGTTCACAATGTAAATGTCCATATAGTCTTTCTTGACAATTTAGTCCATTTTAAACTAGATTTTGCCAACCAATACCTCAGCCTGAATGTGAAAGTGTAAGTGCTAGTTTTTTTGAAAGCTCACAGTTAATAGAGGAAAACATAGATAACATATTTACTTCTATTTGCATTTGAATTCTTCTTCACTTAGCAAACTGATTCCTGATATAAGAAGTTGAGAAATTTTCAATAAGAGAAGATTTTGGCTCCAAATGCAGAAAAGTGCTACCACTTTTTGTCCACGAATGAGTACCTCAATACATGTCAATAGTAGTTTCCAGTTTTTTATTTATCACTTTTTTTAGTATTGGTTCTCTTGTTTTGATATTGTTTTCACATGTATGCTTTCACCTCTTTTAACTATAAAATTATATTCCTGTGAATTGTTATCAATGTAGGGCTTCTTCCCACAGCAGCCCTCAAATCTTGTARTCTGAAAAGAATCATTGAAAACAGAGGAGGGAGCATAAGTGGATATAGGCAAATGGTTATGTTAAAATGTTCTTTACTAAACTATTTGCTCAGCTCTTATAGTCTAATAATTTGTTTTGTTTCTAAAGACTGTTCCTGAGCACTGCATTTCATGGAAACAAACACAGACCTTAGACCCAGCTTGGTAACCTTGGTCACCACACAAAAAATTGTAAGCCAGGATTTGGTTGCTGAAAGGAGTGAGTGTTTCAGTGGAGAGATCAGACAATTAGACCTTTAAAAGATCTGCTCAGGGTTCAGCTTCACTTTTTTCCCCTCTCTCAAATCCCAACACTGCAGAAGTTTGGATAAACCACGCACACCCTGCCACCAAAGGACTCAATAATATATAAGGTTGACTTGGCTAGTACTTTCTGTATTCCTGTTGTTGCAGAGCCTGGCCTATGGAATACAGTTCTGCTGGGTTTTTGTGTGTTTCTAATTGTATCTCATGGCCCAAGTTAAGAAAGAAGCTTAGGTCACACATATGATAAGCATATGTAGTAAGTCATAGTGTCAGCAAATAAATAAATGTGAGAAAACTAGAACCTTGAAAGGATTTTGGAAGAACTTTGATTCTTCATGTTTCTTCTCTAACCTGCAGTGACCTCTTCCACACAGAGGTTTTCACTTATTTACTCATCTAAACATTATTTTATGCATGTACAGAAAGTCTCTTTAAGTTCTGTCTTCCTAAGCAATTCATATTGKCCTGCCTGTAGGCACCCATGAGAATAATGAACTTTATGTTCAATGCTTGCATCCTAGTTTTTTTTGTGGCCGGTTTCATGCCTCTCAGCATGTCTGCAGTTCTAAAAAATACTGGCTGCCTGGTTGTAGTTGCAATCTTCAGGCCCTACTGCAATAAAACTTTGAAACAATAACAAAATCAGATTCATGGCTATGTTATTGTTCCCATCAATTCTATCTCCCACTGCTTTGACTGATATCCAGTATCAGAACATGTCAACCTGGCAAGGTCTGTTTGCCTTCGTTGTCTCTGTGGGTGTTATTACCCAACCGACTGCGCAACCAGAGAAGGTAGAGATGACCTGGAGTTAGTGATTTCCAAATGGCCTTTACTCATCGTCAAGGCCATCAACAAACACACATTTAATTTTATGAATTTTCTTAGAAGAGTAGCCTGTCCAAGCTAGGAGAGCGCTGCTGGCTTTGTACAAGTACAGTCTTATTAAGTGCTGTTAGAATAGAGAGATGTTAAGAAAGCTACATTTTGCTAATAGACTTGCTATGAAGATGATTAGAGGAATAGAGCTCCTCTCCTGTGAGGAAAGACAGAGAGTTSGGATGGTTCAGCCTGGAAAAGAGAAGGCTTTGGGCTGACCTAATTGCAGCCTTCCAGTACCCAAAGGGAGCCTACAGGAACGATGGAGAGGGACTGTTTATAAGAGCATGTAGTGACAGCATGAGGGGGAAAATGGGCTTCAAACTGAAAGTAGATTTAGATTAGATGTTAGAAGAAATTAGAGAATTCTCTGTGACAGAGGTGAGGCACTGGAACAGGTTGTCTAGAGAAGTCATGGATGCCCCATCCCTGGAAGTGGTCAAGGCCAGGTTGGATGGGGACTTCAGCAGTGTCCCATGGCAGGCAGTTTGGAATCTAGATGATTTTTAATCTCCCTTCCAACCCAAACCTTTCTACGATTCCATGGTACTCTTAGATGAACAAATCCGTCTCTTTCCTGTAGAGTAACAATGTGATAGCCAATCGTATGGATTTTTGTAATATATTCAGTGAACTTGAGATTCTGTAGCCTTGTTATAGAAAGCTTGTCCACAGTTACAAGGATATTTAATTCCTGCAACACAGGGTTAAAAACTAACTATACTATTATACGCCATAACTATACTATTATAGTCATGGTCATAGCAAATGATTAGGGGGAGGTTTTTTCTCCTCTCTTTATCTTGTCATTCTGAGGAAGGAATAGATTATAATTTATACCAGGTTTTCTCCTCRAAAAGTTTCAAGAGATGTGACCATGAAAGACACTGCTTTCTTATTCCAGCTATCACAGTACCCACAGAGCTGTCAGTCTGCACTTCCCATGAATGTGGCTGCCCATCTCTGATAAATGTCATTCCTTTTTTTCTCTTCTTGCCTTCTTAAACATCTGTCACTGAAACTAAGGGAGTCTTCTGACAACAAAGTTTCACTCTGTACTATCAGGATCTCATTTATTGTGTTGCACTTCATCCATTTTATTTGGTCTTCTGCAGCTAATGCTTCTGCTTAAGTAATGGGTTGCTTGGGTGGCTGGTCATATTAGTTTGTGTTCCAAGGGTTCACCTTCTTTCTGAGAGCCATATTTTTGTCCATAATTAAGAAATTATTTGGAAGACATATATTAGAAGAAAAGAAAACAACTCTTCCTCAACTCGGTAATGAAAGAGTGTCACGTTTCATGCAAATATCGCTGATGGGCTCTGCTTTCTACACTGCACTTTTTTTCCTCCATTGCTAAGCTAAATTTTTCATATCAAAGACCTTGATTCTCTTTTGACTTTTTTGACTAAGTGGACAATTACCATGTTTAACTTAAGTTCAGGGCACTTTGGCAGTATTGCCATCCCAGTTTTACCCCAGTAATGTGAATTTAGCCATCATTGCAGCTGATCTGTCAACCCGTGATATGCTAAAAACTGCAGATAGTGCAACCTATTTTGTGGGAGAACTTCCCCTTTCTATTGTTTTTCTTTTATTTTTTCTTGTTCCTCTGTATTCTAAAGCAGAACAGATGTAATTGCTGTAAAAGTCAGCAGGAATTTGTTCTCATTCTGTGATCCAATGGGTTTTATAGATAAGGAAGTTAAAAGGCAAACAAAAAAAATCTTGAGCAGCAAATGGCTATTCTTATGACCTTCCTCTGAGCACTGCATTAGAGGTTAAACAAGGCCAAGTGCAGGGTCCTGCAACTGCATCAGGGCAACCCTGGATATCAACACAGGTTGGGGAATGAAGGGATTGGGGACAGCTCTGTGGGGAAGGACTTGCAGGGTGCTGGTGGATAAAAAGCTGGGCATGATCCAGCAACATGCAATCACAGCCCAGAAAGCCAAATATGTCCTGGRCTGCATCAAAAGAAGAGGTGATTGTTCCCCTCTACTCTGCTCTCATGAGACCCCACCTGAAGTGCTGTGTCCAGCTCTGGGGTCCTCAGCACAGGAATGGGGAGTGAGTCTAAAGAAGGGCCACAAAAGTAAAGAAGAGCTGGAGCACCTCTCCTATGAAGGCAGTCTGAGAGAGTTGGAGTTGTTCAGCCTGGAGAAGGGAAGGTTCCAGGGAAACCTTATTGCAGTCTTTCAGTACTTAAAGGGGGCCGGTAAGAAAGATGGGGACAGATTTTTGGCAGGGCCTGTTGCAATAGGACAAGGGGTAAAGGTTTTACACTAAACAGCAGACTAGAGATGAAGAAATTTTTTTATGGAAAGGGTGGTGAGACACCAGAACTAAATGCCCAGACAGGTGGTGGATGCCCCATCCCTGGAAACATTCAAGGTCAGGTTGGACTAGGCTCTGATGTAGTTGAAAATGTCCCTACTCATTGCAGAGGAGGGTCTGGACTAGGTAACCTTCCAAGGTCCTTTCCAACCCAAACTGCTCTATGAGCCTATGAGTTGCCTGGCAGAGGAAAAACAGACAGATGTGATGCACATGTCAAATGAAAAGATGAAGGTTTGTGGACCTGTTGGGACCACTGTCACCAGTGACAACTCTTTGAAGAGGGATTTCTTTCCCCTTATTTAACAAATGTTGGGAATAGGTGTTAAGAAAGGGAATGACCCCAAAGACTAAAACATAATCTTTGCTCTTAGAATCATGACTTCATGAACTTTTTAAATATGACTTAGTTTTGTATTGTGTGCTAGTGAGATTGTCATTTGAGGTAGAATTCTTACCCAGAAGAATTTTCCAGTTTTCTTCTGGTTTCTTCAGAATTATTTCTTTGAATGATATGATTAATGAATGTAATTTCTTTCTGAGTTTTGGGGAGAAGTAACAATGGAAGTAGATTTGACACACATCTAAGAGCTGAGCAAGACAGGATTTTTTTTTACCTTCTGTTACTAGAGACTGTTTTCTTTTGCTCTCGGTATAAGCAAGTAAATTAATAAAATTCTAATACAGCAACAAATGTAAATGTGTAGAAGCTTATCAAAATAAATAGAAAAACAAAAACACAGTATTATAAGATAGCAGTCTGTGACTTTGATCTGTGATTAGGAAGGGTCTTCTCTGTTATATTTTAAAGTAGACAACCAAGATGCAGCACTGCACCTGATTATTWATTGAAAATGGTTTGTGCAGCATGCATCTCACCAACTGTTTTGTGCCTTATGGCTGTGATAGTCATGAGACGCTGCATACCAAAATTTAATGTCAGCAGACAGAAACATCTTTGTAGTTTGATGGATTTGTATTTGTGCATACAGCAACAGATAGAAAACAATTTTTGGAATCTGCTCAGATACATCAATTCATTCAAGTTAATAAAAATATACAAAGTTACTTTCCTTATGTAAATGTTATAGAGGAGAATTTCAAGAGCAGWACACAATGGTTTCTCTTCATGTGGTGAAAGTTTTAGATTAAGTTCCTACTAATACTGACAAGACAGGAAGCAAACCAGTGCTAAGTGTCTTGGGGAACTTTTACTGTGTAAGAACTCCAAAGAATTGGTTGGTAAATGTTTTCAAAAGTAAATACTCTATGAGTTCTGTGTAGATTTCAATACACGAGTGCCTGGTAGGAGAAAGTTAACAGTTCTATGGGTAAGATTGAAAAGAAGTTTTAGTTACTAGGGAAATTATGAAAATAATTAATTCCAGAAAGAATTGGATGATAGCCGTTTAGTAGATTTGACCTAAGTCAAACATGTCAGAGTTTTCAGCAAACCAAAACATTGTGACAGCCAGCATAGATCAAATTAAGCAAAATCATATGCTTTCCATCTTTTAGTCTTTTAACTTGAAGTAATTTTGAAATGAAAACTTTTTAAAGAGGAAGAAAACCAGGAATGTGTCATTTTGAATACAGGAAGGAAAGAATTAATTTTCTTATTTGCAATTGAAATTCATATTTCAAGAAATATGAACCCTGTGTAGCTGGTTTGAGTGACTACAATTTGCATTTTTTTTCACAGAAGTGTTGGCCAAAGTATTTTCCAGATCTGTGTAATCTTGACTCCCTTGGTTTATGCAAAAATTACACGATACAATTCCTGAATGAAAAACACTGTCTCTCCAGGACTTACTTTCAGATTGTCATCAAGAGCAAAAGTSTCCAGGGCAGTTTTATTATTTATGTGCTTGATAGCTATTGTTCCTGTTGAAATAAAAATTTGCTTTTGAAAGCAGATGACCAAGACTGAATTCAGAGCTTACATTTCTTTGATAGTCCTTAAAACTCTGAGAATGGGATTCAGTTCAAAGATTAGGGCGCTTAAATGTAGGTATCTACCTGTGCGCATTTGTGTATGAGTGAAATGCCCAGMTCCCATCCTGTTCTGTGGAGGTTTAGGGCTTGATCAGGCAGCTACCCGCAGTCAGATCCCAGGAGCTTTTCAGTCTCTCAAGACACCATGAAGTCAACAGACTTGACACCTGACTTTTGGGACTGTAAGTCTGTGTGAAGGGAGTCTAGAGATACACGGGTTACTACAGGGTATTTCAAATGTCTCTACTTCCTGTGTGGGGACAAATGAGTCAAACCCCTTGTGAGTGCCGTATTTCAGTTTAGATATTTATTTGGTTTACCCTAAAGTAACCACACATACTTTGGCAGCTGCTGGTGTTCAGCTGCCTGAATGTGCTGGCCAGATCTCCTCTGGCTATATGAGTTTTGAAACTCAATTCATGTTTCTTAATCTGTGAACTGACTCTCACTTTGGCTGTCTGTCACTCTCTTTAAACTTTAAACTTTTTTAAAATTTTATTTTCCTGTAGTCTTTGGTGGCACAACTTAATATTTTTCAAACTATAAGATATTTTCGTTTACATACGTGGCACCTATTATTTCCCTTTCTTTCGTGTATTCTTACCACATATTCATTACAAAAATCTCTATTACACTGAAATTAGGAACTTGAAGTAAAGGCTCTTAGGTTATGAAAAAAACATGCCTCAAAAATATTAGAATTATCCCCCAGATAAGCATAAGAAGAAGTAAAAAATCTGTAGTTCTTCAGCTACCTCTTGCTATCCAGCAAAAAAAATACGCTATCCAGCATATTTTTGACAATACATAAATTGTAATAGTGGTTCTGTGGTGCTGGTGGTGGTTGCATGTGTGTCTTATTTGGCAGGCTCCAGATACACTATACTCTGTATGGCTTCACTGGTAGTCCTCTGCACAAGGTTCAAGGCTGATAGATGGTACACTTTGATGTACTGATCTTTAGCAATAGCTGTAGTAGTGGAACACCTTAATAAATGCTGTTCAAGGCCAGATTCAAGGCTGGGCATTATCACCTAATAACTTTGATCAGAGTGGTGGCAAATATTTGCACAGTGCATGCATGTGGATTCAGTCTGTTGTATTTTGTTTACAGAGTAACTTTTTGGAATAGGGTCTGTCTGAGGTCTGCTCTGGAAATTGAGATTCATGGTTTCCACAGAACCATGCTCTTGAAGACCTCTTCCTCTCATCTTCTGACTCCATCCTATTGTATCTCCTCGGAGCCACCGTCATGCCCTCCCTTAACCTTTTGTTCCTCCCTAACCATTGTGACCTAATGCAAGCTTATTTCTGTGTTGTTTGTGTTCTGTTCCTTTCTTGCTTCACAGCTTGCTGAATGCACGTTAAAAAATCACATTCTGGAGCRCTGCTTTTAAGTGCTGTTCTGGCTCCCCAACAACTGAATTTATACCTGCTTCACTCAAGCGATGCTGCTTCACAGTGTCTTTAGTCAGGCTCAAGACTCAAGATCAGTACCCCATCCTCACCCTTGGTCACCCATCAGCAACCTGTCCCTGTCCATGTACTCCTTCAAATGTTGTCTTGCCTTCTGTATAACTGCTGATAAGATATAGCCTTCCCTAGCCATTSTCCTAACAAAACATTCACCCAAGCGTTTCCTCCTTGCACTGCAGTATTTTGCCAGTGTTCTCCTCTCTGGCTACACCCATTCGTGTATTCGCTGCAAACAGCATTTATCTGTGCTGTCATCYCTCTTCCCTTGCTACCTTGTCCTGCATTCTTTATAGTACCAAATACAAACTTTTCTTTTTTTTTCTTCCGAGGAGCTTTGTACCTTAATCCTCACCTCACTGTCATCTCGTATTAACTGTCTAGTTCTCATGTTTTAGATCTGACCAGATCAAGATGCTTTGACTCCTGTGATAAACTTGATCTTAACTGACCTCTTGGTCTCTTCAGATCACTAGCTGACATTCTGGCAATGCTGCCTCATTGATTCCTTGCCCTCTTCTAGATGGATGGTTTCASCTTGTCTTTTCCTTGGATTGTGACATCCTTAGGAGAAGCATGGTGGTTTTGTTCYGTGTTTGTACAATTCTTATACCAAGCCCTTATCTGTGTGGAAATAATATCAGTAATAAATAAAGATTGTAAAAACATTCTTAGCAGGGAAGGCTGAGGAATAAGCAAGTAATTTTTGACACTATTTAGCTTTAGAAACCACTCATGGGGCAAGATGGGGCTGGCCCTTCCTCTCTCACCTCTGCTCTGCCTGCGCCAGGAACTTCGGCAGGGAGCTGGGATCTTCTGAATTGCAGCCAGGCAACTCTTCTGGCACTGCAGTGCCGCCACTAGGAACCTCCTCTGCAGACACCTCTGCAGTGTGGTATATCTCTTATATCTGCATCCAGCACCCCTAGCCTCTGGCTGTGGTTTCTGCAAATTCACAGGATTATTAAATCAGCAGATTTCAGGGACAGTCCTCTGACTGTAGTCTCTTTACAGAAACAGGAGAAACTCTTCTAAGTCCAGACACAGAATTTCAATGGACAAAAGTTGTGTTGGTCTGTTTAACCAGGTTTGCTGTGTCTAAATAAAACATGCAAGAAGCTAATGTATCAAGAGTATGAGGCACAGTGAACACAACTAGCGTAATTGCATCATTAATGGCTTCCCCTGTTGTTTTTAACATCAGCTTTTAATTCTCATATTATTCCTTCTTCCAAGATCTTACATCGAAGAAATAAAATAGCCWTGAAATTGTCAATTCAATGTGGAGGATGTATTTTTAGAAAGTCTCCCATTAACTATTTGCCTTTCCAAGGCTTTGCTTACTTGGGCTGAGCAGTCAAGCTGAAATATTGCATAAAGCAGAGAAGTCTTTCCCTCAGCATAAGAAGCAATTATCATTAAAGAAGAGCAGAGCTGAGGTCACTGCAGGTCAGCAAGACCCAGTTCCCCTCTCTCCTGCTGATGCAACCTTTTGTCCAATGTTCCTCACCCTGTGCTTCAAACCAGACATGCAAGTTCGTGGCGGGGGGGCCAACAGAGCTTTCGCAGGCACAAAATGTTCATATCTGTCTCCAATTCCCTCGCAGGATCTGGCTTACCTTTAGAGTCCAGATGTCCATATGGAGCACGGGCTGAGATGAGATGGGGTCTGGCACTGTTCTCTCTACAAACCCAGTGAGAGGTGAGCCTGGCCCCGGTGCAGGTGGCAGAGGCACGGGCACAGGGACAGCAGGGACTGACCCCGTGCTCCTGCCAGCCAGCACTCTGCACAGGGTGTATTACCTGCAGTGAGTACGAGGATGGAGGCCTCCCAAAGCCCTCCAGAACCCAACAGAAAACCAGCTGGTTTTTTGAAACATGCTGAGCACCTCTTAGAGCAAGTCTGTTCCTTAGGAGCCTTGCACAAATCCCAAGGATCACAAGGAAGCTCTGCTTGTTCTTGTCCTGGGTAAACTGGACCTCATTCCATACCTAAGGTGAAGTGACTTATAGCTTGACTTCTTCCAGCCTATGATATTTAATGTTCTTCCTGTGGGTGTTTTTATGTCTCAAGTCTGCAAATACTGGGGGCCTTTTACAATCCTTTTCCAAWCAACTGTTATACAAATGTTACTGAGAAATAATTACATGGCCAGTCACACTGAAGAGTTCTCAAAACAAGAGAGACTCAGTCAGCCAAGGTGTTTTAATCTTTCAAAATCTCTATGGGATCCTGCTATCTGATGAGACAAATTTTAGAAATTACTGTAATCCTTAAAAAGATAATTGGAGCCCAYAGGATCTTATTTATAGGTGAATTAAGTAAAACGAACTTTTCATTTGAAAAATCTATGGCTCTTTAGTGAATTGTTCTGAAGTGACCTCTCTCTCCTTTTATGACTCATGGGCCCTGCAGATCATTTGATTTGAAGTGTGTCCCACAGAGTTGTCTGTTTTGGCAGAAAACCAAGTAAAGTCAACAAGAGTTAGCAAGCTGGGTATTTACACTGATAGCAGTCCATTTAATAGTATGTAACCTTTTTATTTTTTAATTTCAAGGTTATTAGGAGGCAATCATTGCTTTTACTACCAAATCCCCTGTATGCAGCTAGACATAATTATGATCAAGCCTCCTCCATGTATTCTTTAACTGTGTGGACCTGGTGGTGTAAATGAGAGGAGATTATAGAACCACAGAACCACAGAACAGTTTTCCTTGAAAGGGACATTTACAGGTCATCTAGTCCAATTCCCTGCAATGAGCAGGAGCATCAGAAGATCTTGGTCCCACCTTCAGCCTGTTGACATGCAGATGTAGCACTCTGTGCAGTTCATAAAAGGCAAATACCTATTTATGCTGCCACAGCTTTCTGTTTAGACCATGACAATGAACAACTTGAAGCACACTATCATCAACTAAGCTATAGTTATCACTAAAATGTATTTCATGCTCTAAGAAAAATAATCCCATGACTTCTTCTCTTCTTGCTTCCTCTTTTATTTCATCAGAAACTTGCATAAGAGGTCTCATAATAGAAATACCAGTTTATCCTGATATTCCTACAGCAAAATACAAAAACAATTGAGGAAGGGCCTGAATATCTATGTTCAAAACCACTGTTGACAGGTTGAAGAGTGGCTGCCTGAACTTAGTGGCAGCTCTGTTACAACAGCTGTGGCCAGCATGGTTTCAGAATTGTAAAACTGTCTTGTTTCTGACATGGTGTCTTGTTTCATTAGTAAGGTCACCATGTCACTTCCAAGATCTCCAAGATCAGTAAAGATTTCTTTTATCCTGAAAAAACTGKAAAGCATTTTCACTGCCTAGGCAATCTGCTCACCCAAATGGCCTCCTTCTGCTGGATTATGAGGCACATGGTCTCGCTCAGCTGGCTGTCCCTTGCTCCTAATCCCCAAATCACTGTTCAGAGGCACCTGACTACAACAATGCCCAGCTCATCTGGGTCCAAAAAAAACTCTGGGCGTTTGAACTCCCTGGTGTGCCTAATCTATGGTAATCTTATGTGTCCGTCAAGGTATCCCTCCGTCTTACTCACCCTTTAYAGGACAACCACAAGCTTAGAGTTGTCCCCTGGGGTGCAGGAGAGACTGAGCTCACTAACTTCCTCTTCCTTAGGGACTTCAATCTCATGTTGAAACTGAATCTCTTCTCAACTAAGAGAGCACCTTGGCTGTAAAGGCACAGGAAAGTCACGCAAATCATCCTGTTGAGTCTGTAACTTTTTTTTTTAGAGAAAACACACTACAGATTCCCTGAGAAAAGTATCTGAGCTATCCTAATGGTTAGGGTGCCCACCTGGGGGCTGAGGTCATTGCTCCTCTTCTGCTCATATCTCTTTATGCATTTTAAATAGTAAATATATAATGGGAAATACTCACAGAGCCCACAGTAGAGGCTGCCTGCTTCCTACCAGCCTGGATCTGCCCAATATATTTCTAATTGCTCTCATGGTCTTTAGTTTTTGTTGTTCTCCTATCTTAAGAAAAGTACTACTTTTAGGAGAGGCAGCAAAAAACATTGCTCTGTTATAACCTTGTGGTGTTTGTGGCCCTGGCAAGGCAGATGAGTATTGATTGCTGAAGAATTTGATTACATTAGCTGAGGCATAGTGCCACAGACTTTGTACTCTCTTTTCTCCCCTCGTGTGCATCTGTGTAACCCCAGTAACAGGGGTTTAAATGAGGTTAGGAAATTAGCAGCTACAGCAGTAAAGCAAAATACTTCTATATAGCCCAATATAAAAAAAAAAAGAAAGAAATCCATATCCAAATTATTCAAACTGTTCATCTGCATGTCTTTTGTCACAAAGTGGAAGCATACTTAGGGGCTTACCCTGGGTCTTTTCATCYGCATAGCGCAAGGTCAGTAAGAACAAGAAGAGTCCCCTGAAGGCATGCTGTATCGTCCTCAGGTGACAGGAGTCCAGAACTRAGCAGAAAGAGCTGGTTGCCTCTGTTGTATGCACTGAGTATCAATCCACAGGTTATGTGTCCAGCCATCCACGGAGGACTGCTACCCCAGCAAGAGACGAGTGGCAGCAGGCTGAGTGGTGAGGACCACGGTCCCACAGGAGTTTGGGCAGGAGCACTTGAGCTGCCCTTGCAGAACCCTGTCTGGCGACAGTGCTGGTTTCTGCCAATTTATGATGATTCTGAACTTAAGTCAGTAGCCTCTCCACAACGTTCAGAACTTGACTTTAATCTCTGGGGTGAATCCTCTGATGTTTTTACCTTCCCCTGAGTTCCCTACTGTTGGTATTCCTTGGTATRTGAGCCAGCTCAGGCAGGACACAGGAACCACCGCAATACCATGGCTGAAATGCAGACAAAATTTAGTTTTGTTAAGACCAAACCATGAATTTCCTAGCTTTTACACTTCTGATTCTCTCCCTGATCCTGCTGCTGGGGGAGTGAGTGACTGGCTGTTTGGTGCTTGGTTGCTGGCTGGTTTAAACTGTGATGCCAGTGGGGGGATCCCCAAAGCAGCACCYGGGCAGAGGCACACAGGCAGGGATGCAGGCACCATGGAGTTCTCTGCRTGCTAGAGGATCACCAAACCTTCTCCTTCTCCCTGTATATCAGGGGTTCTTGCAGGTGATTGTTCCCAGAGCAAGGCAGAAATCTCAGCCATGCTCAACAGGATGACTCTAAATCTATCACTGGACTGTGTTATCTAAACATGGGTGTTGTCCAGCACATGAGGCTAAACAATGGCTGGTATGATGTAGGTGGGTTTTCACACCCCAGCTTGCAAGCCATTTGACCATGTTCACAATCCTCCTCACCAATCTTCCATTATTTTCCCACACTTGGGAAGCTGAAAGTCAGATCAGCTCGAGGAGCTACTGAGTACTTCAATTTCTCATAGACCAAAGGAACTGACAAAGTCCCATTAAACCACAGCCAGGAAAGTCTGGAGCAGTCAGTTTGAAGGAGACAATGGGAAGTAAAAGAAGGCTTAATTTTTGAAGGAACCTAGAATTAGTTTAGCAGTTGTCTTATCTTTTTTTCTGCTGCTGTAATGCCATATTGAATTCCTTTTCATCAAGGAAGTGTATTTTGTTTAAAACATTGCACAGCCTTGCTGTCCTCAAAAACTGTTGTGTCAAGCAGGATTTATTTAAGAAGGAAGGAGTAGATGCTCTAATGATAACAACATGTGCTGGGCACATGTAATTACAGTCATGTCAGCCTAGCATTCACTCTCCAAATCAGCTTACATTAAATATGCTATAATTTATATAAATAATACAAAATATAATTGACAGAAGTATGAAAACAAGCTGTTCCGGATAGTACCCTTACCAAGAGAATCAAAGTAATAATTCAAACCCCCTTGCAATATACATAATAGTTTAATATTATGCACAGTGCAAATGGCAACAAATCAGTGTTCTCTGTTCTCCTTTGAAAATGAAAAAACATTAAATAAAATTACAAGGACAACACCAAGGTAATAAATAATCACACACTGCATAATCTTTTTATTAACATTTGATTGTTTAGCACAATGGATAGTGAGAAGAAAAAAGAATAGATAATTTAAAGCAGTTCTAGAACTCAATTGAAAATTCCTTATTTAGGAAGAGCTCTATCAGTTAAGCTGGATATCTTGCCAGAATGTGAAATTCGAAAATATCTAGTAGTTCTGTATCTCATCTTCTGTCATGAGGCTTACTTTTGAGTCAAGGAAAAAAGTCAGACCATAAGTCCTTAGAAAAAAACATGATAAAAAAAATGTTTTAAGTCCATTTGTTCTTTTCATCATCAGATGATAAGAAAGCTCTCTCTTTCAGCCCAAAGATGTTTCATTAAAAATGGACTTTCCTGACATCCATCCATCCATCTGTCATTTGCAGCAGAAAAGGACAGGGATGTTAGAGAGAAGCAAATTATACTAACCCTGAAACAATTGTTCTTATGGACATGCCACATACTACCACCCATGGTAACTTTAATGGAATTAGACGAGGAAGACCTAAGGAGGCTTATGGAAGTACGGAGTTTAGGCAATGAGGCCAAAACCAGCCAGAACCACTGGTGAATATGTGGTAGATATTTATTTATCTCCATATTGGTGTTTGAGTTGGCTAGTTTACAACTGGTTTAGGTGGCTTTGGATGAGTGCATAAACCTTTGACAATGTTAAGACATTAAAACAACAAACAGTCTACAGATGCATTTGGTTCAGCCAATATAATTTATTTTAACACCGTTAGCACTCTCTGAAAATAAGTATGTTACAATGAATATAATACAAGTTTTGCAGTTTCACTTGAACGTGAACATTTTCGTAGKTTTTTTTCAAGTCTTCTAGTTTTTCATAAAACCATAAAGGTACTTCCCCAGAAAACTCTCCCCTCCCCACTGTGAATCTGCCTTTATACAACAAAAACTTTACTTCACCTGTGGGGAGAACTACCACCACCCCTCCCCAAACATTTCAATTATAGAAAAGAATATGTTTTAACTGTAGTACAATTTCGAAATTATGATGAATTAGCTGATGAAATTCTAACTGTGGGAAAGTATTTGCTGACAGAGAAAACCTCGCTATTGTACGCACAAAATTGAAAATCTTAACTTGCATCTCAAAATGGTTGGTAAAAAGGGAGACATTTGCATCAAAACAGCTCATTAAACCCACTGCATGCTGGTACCACACTGGTGCACATTTTTCATTAAAATGGTGAATTAGCATCTTCATATAGATTTTCCCTCAAGACTTGAAGCATTTCATTTGCATATATACATAAAATGTATATAAAGTAAATGTTATACAGTGTATTTAGTACTGTTAGTATATACAGTGTATTTATGTACTACTAGTACATAGTGTATGTGCATAATACAAAATACATATTCATAAGCATTTCAGCCTGTACCTGAAATCAATGTCATTGGATGGCTGCAAAACACCCAGTCCTGCACGGGATTGGTCTAGAGAGGGACATTTCACATTACTGTCTACCAGCTCTATCTCAAAATACGAAAGCATCAGAGCCAAAAATTGTTTAATCTCATGGACAGCAAATAACCTGCCYGGGCACTTTGCTATTCCTGTCCCAAAAGGCATGTAGTAATACTTCAGCTTCCGACCATTCCGGTAGAAATCGGTCTTCTCCTCTCCGTTCTCATTCAGAAAGCGATCGTATTTGAATGTCTGCAATCGAACACACAAAACAGCTCCTTGATATTTGAATGCCTCCAAAAACCAGATAAAGCTGCTAAGACACAAAATGCAGKCTGGGAAAGAGATGCCTCTAGCAATAAGCATTGTAGAGCGGCACCTGGCCCCGTGGTGCTGTTTTAGAAAGAGTGGCCTCTGAGAAGTTCTGTCATGTGGTACAGGATCCCAGGTTCTTTGCTGATAACTCGCCTTTTTTGTCCTGACCTCTAAAAACAAGCATTGTAACCTGCATCCTTGTTCATGCAGCAGAAGAAGAATTGGAAGTATTCTAATTCTGTGCCTTTGAGAAACTATTATCCTTATCCTTCTTCAAAGACCCCCGTAATGGTGATCTTCCCTCACTGAGGAAGGCAGTAAGTAGAAGGCTGTCTGGGGCTGGTAGCACACCTTTTGGTCACACTAAAACATGTTTTGCAGACAGTGTTTGCACTGACTTCATCCTTTTTCTTGCCTATCATTACACCTTCATGTGCAAGAATGGACTGTCTGGGGTACAACAGAAAACCAGCCATGGGGCACCCCTACAAATGCTTTATCTAAAGGCCTGTTAACTTCTGCYAGAGTGCCAAGTGTAATGCAATTTGAAAAAAATACTTACCAAGGGATCAGCATAGATTTCTGGATCAAAATGCAGCAGCTGAGGATAAAGAGCTACAACATCATCTTTGCGAATGTTGTAAAAGTCATTTTCTAAGTGCAAAGTGAAATCCTCCTTGGCCACTCGGAAAGTCATGGATGCACTTGAGAGCCTCATCGCCTCCTTGATGATGCTGTCTGTTGGGAGAGGACAAGGAATTATTGCCATGGAAACAGTGTATTCACATCCTAGGGGCAGGTCATAGATACTGAACTATTTCAGAGCCATTGTCAAACCCTGAATTTATTAGAAGAAAAATTTTAATATTAACTTTCTAAATGCCTAAGAAAGTATCTTTCTCATTTCTTTTTAGCATTTCTATTCCTTCTACAGATACCACTGAGAACCTAATCTGCTTTCCCCTAGAAAAATGCTTATAGTTGATGAAACCAAATGTTCAAAAGTGAAACACATTGTCACTCTGAGATAAAGACCAAACCAGTGAAAACTGAAAACATAACAYGAAAAAGAAACAGTTCAGTAAGTAGAATTTTCTGAAGCTTTAAGAGTTTCTTTATAGAAACTCATACTCAGGAAAAAAGTAATGGGGTTTTCTGTTTCAATATAAGCTGACTTTTTTTAAAAAGTAACAGTAGTTAAAAGGCAACATTATCAAAACTCTCTGTAACTTCTGAAAAATGTGCTTATAATTTGAACAAATATTAAGAGGAAATAGAAGTAATGGTATTAGAAAATATTGCTTCACATGATAAGAATTGGGAATTAAGTTTTGGCAACACCTTTTAATTTGATTTAAAGACATAACCAAACAAAATATTGTTATCCATGGGTCTATGTTATGTAGCTGTATAGGATTATTGAGACATGCCATTACCCATGAAAAAGTGCTGTTCATGTAAATTTTGATACTCTCAGTACCACCTGGGACATYGGGAAGCCTGGTTGTGTTGGCTATTTCTAAGGAACGTCTAGTTTCCTGTTCTACTGTTTCTTTGCTAATTCCATAGGAATTCCATAGCAAGTATTTATATGGTAATAAATAGAAGACCATGGAAATTGTAGCGTGATTTCTGCATAAAATAATCTTGCATAAAATAATCATACCTAGTATTGGCATATTATCCAGCTGTTTTCGGTTCAAGGAAATATGTTCGCCATCTAAGCTGATACTCTCTTCAGCACTTTCCAAAACACGTTGCACTTCTTTGGTAGCAGCTCTCATTGCTTCTGGATTCCTAAGATCAAAAGAGCAAAGGTATAACATAATTTTAAATTTAAGAATTCTTTAAGAAGGGGTTTTGCTATTAAATTTCTTCCTGACTAAAATTTGTCTCGTTGGCTGACAAGTACRACCTTCTAAAATGAAAATGGTGCAGCAAAATGCTGCAGTTCCACTTTCTCATGTCTTGGCAAAGGTATGATAACTTCAAAGGAAAAAAAAAGCAAAGGAACCCCAAGTATTTGATCTTGTCAGCAATGACAAGTGGGACAGAACTGATGTGCATAATTCAGGTAATAAACAGCACTGTCATTAAAAAGCAATGCCAAGAATAAGAAAAAAAACCAGCCAGTTGTAGATTAGGAAATAGCCCCAATGCAGGCAGAAAGTTTAGGAACAGGATTATAGATCAGTTTTATAACATCATTTATTCTGGCTGATGTGACAATATTCTGTCTAGCTGAAAAGAATATTCCTAATAYTAAGAGCCCACATAGTACCCTTCAGTGTCTAGCCTTTCTTTCAGACACGGAATATATGAGCTATGGTGAAATATATAGAGACAATAAAAGAGGGTTCAATAGTGTCTTGATGAAGGCACAATCAGGGTGTTAAAAGACTCCAAGTCCAGAAAACCTAAAGCAAATGCATTCTTGGAGCAAAAAGTACTAACTAACCTCAAAAATTAGCATTGGCAAGTAGGTATGATAAATAAAAGCATTAGGAATTTAGACACATACTTCAGTGCTAGTTCTGCTGAGGCAGATAATCCACAAAGGCCCACTCTAAAATGGACATTTGATAGTATTATCTGAACTGTGCACTTGTCTCAAGAGTAACAAGCTCAGCAGGTGCAGTCTACAGTAGMGCTTCAGTGGGATCTATCGACATATAAATTATTTTCTATTAAGTATCTGTGAAAACAACAAGGAAGTTAAATCTCATTTTGCCTGCTCTAGTAAGATGGACTAAAAAAGTCTAGTTATATTTGTAGCCTTTAATAAAATTAATGTTTTGACTGCAACTAGCACTTTTAATGTCATATCATATAGATTTACTCCAAAGCTTTCTTGACAAAGTGTAGCATTGCCCTGGAGTGTTGCTTCTTAAAAAAAAAAGCTTCTACAGAATTCTACRTCTGAGAGCATGTGTGCTACCACTACTTGCTCTCACATGAGTGAAGGGCTTTTCTGTGGAAGTCCAGAACAACACACCACTTCTGCTGCAAACAGTAAGTTTTTTATCACTGGTGAGGTATCAAGCAGTGGAATTGGCCTGTATTCATGAACTGGTTTCTGAAAGACAAACATTTTTCTTGTTTGGGAGCAAGAAGCATTGGGACTTACTTAAGAAGATAGAACAAGGTCCAAAAAGTGGCAGGAATGGTGTTTGCTTGAGAGGCCCAGAGCACTGCCACGTGGGTCTTCGCCTTTTCCATGTCATCGAAGGTTGACAGGGTGTCATTCAGGAACATGCGGAGGGTGACAAGCTCAGAGAGGTTGTCCCTTTTCAGGAGGTTCTTGTGCAGGAGTGCCTCTCCCAGCTTCTCACGTGCACTGTGGGCACTCTTGAAGAGGTGGATAGGCAGACCTGCCACAAGAGCCGGGAAAATCTTATCGAATTCCTTGAAGTTTTCAAGGGCATTTAGGATATGAGCTCTCTCAGTTTCCTGCTTTGATGATAGGTTTTTGTCATTATTTGAATTAAATTCTTTACCAAAAAGTGTTAAAAAGCCAGACTCGAACATCACTTGGCAACAGAATGTGTAAAGTCCTTCTGTCACCCAGGTATTAGACTGAAGCTTAGGTGTTCTTGACTGCAGCATGACATACTGTAGATTTTCCATCATTGCTTCAATGAGGGCATCTAGGGCATTGCCTTGAAGGGTTCTAATGAAAGTCTGATGAAAATTTTCAGTGGTGTTTCCCTCTGCTGGGTCAATGCTACCATGCCCAAAAACCTGTCACAAAATAAATTGTATGCATGATAAGTAAGGCCTGTCATTACCTTGTTGATAAAGCCTAACAGAAATGAAAGCCAAAGTATAACTTCATAGCTTACTAGAAGGAAGAATAATAATTTAATAAAATAATGTACAGTCTTAGAATAATGTATAGTCTTAGAACAATCCAAATCACTGCAAATTTTTTTTTCCCATTTAGGAAGAGGAAAACAAGACCACCACATTTTAAACCAGTAAAACTGCAGAAATGTGAAACCAGTCCTATTTCAAAGGCAGTTATGTTTACAGGGATTAACTGGGTATGTCAGCAGATACGTTGCATGTTAGATATTAAAACCAGCAGTACCTTGGCAGAAGTAGCAAAATGGAACTTTTTCCAGTCCAAGTGTTTTCCCTGGCGCATCAATGCATGGTAGGAAAAAGGGTCAGTGAGGAAATGAATGTATTTCCCTGCTACATGGCAAGTGAAGATGTGGCCATGCTTCTTCTGCTTTTCTTTGAGGAATTCAAGGGGGTTGGCACCAAACTGCAAGGCACAGCCCAGGTATGGAAGGAACCCATTTTCAAGTGGTGGCTCACCTTGTCGCCTACAAAACACAAACAAAAGCTGAATTTAAAATTATGTATAAAGATGTCTTCTCAGGGACTACCAGATATGTAAAATGCTGATGCTAGGCTTTGTGTAACRTGAAAAAAATGGGAAAAAAATCCCAAATAAATAGTTTACAAATMATTTTCTCCCATTTAAGGGCTAAGCTATGTAAGAAAGAACAAATTTAACTATTAATAGACATAATAAAACACAGTTTGATTATRTCATCTTTGTTTTCCCTGGATCAGAAGTATATTTTTCACCTGTTCAAATGCCTAATTATTGCCATTAGCTAACATGCAGTTATGAAATTGTCACATTAATAAAAAATCCATCACACAAATATTGTCTGATATATTTTTGGGCAATTGTATTGACAATTTCATTTGAATACCAAGCAAAGAAACTTTTTAGGATAGAAAGGTTGTTATTATTTGCATATCCCATTAATGGACCAGATCTTTCTAAAAATATGGGAATTTTGCTATGGCCCTCAGTAAGCATAAGAGCTAGTCTTTCAGACAAAATGTCATCAAGCACATGCTTTAAATTAAGCAGATACTTAAAATGAAGCATATGCTTAAATGACTTTCTTTTTTGAGTAGAAAACAACTTTTCTGTATAAGGACATCATGACTGCTGAAATAACTTTCATACAATACTTAAGCTTTTCCAGTAAATGAAGTTAATTATTTTCACCTTTTTTAAATTAAACTCTTTAAAATAAAAGAAGAAAATGACTGCTGAAAATACAAAATTAGACCAGTTAAGCAAATTACTTGCTCCTTATGTAAATGTGCCAGTAGGATAAATGCTTTTAAGGAATATGTATTCGAAATAGCGTGGTACATAAATATTACCTGTATTAAACTGTATTACTAGATATAATATAAAGATGTTTGTAAGTAGGTATTAAACTCTAATTACATGTAAGTAGGTATTAGCTGTGATTACAATACAGGTGAAACTCCAGCCCAGAACTTTAGGAAATCAGAACATACATATTCATATTTTAATTACCTCACTTGTGCATAGATTTGTATCTACAGCTACCTCTAGGCATCGCTGCAATATCATTGCAAAGTTCATACACAAAAATCCGATTGGAACATAAATCTCTCAAAAGACCAAACTACAGCATTGTCTATGCTATCCTGCATGTGTCCATCTGACAGTCTTGAGACTACAGTTCTTTTAGTGATGTCCACAGGATATTTGACACAAATAAAGGCTAGTAGGCACACTGAGATGCAGTTACAATAGGTTCCTTACCTTCTCCTCCTCCCTAGAAGAAACCAAGACACACAACAAAGTATTACTGCTGTTCCCCAGAGCCAGGATGCTAGGAACATTTCTGGTAATGCCCAAAAGCTTCCAAGTGGAAAATGGGTAACTACCAGGATGGCAGGAGAGGTGACTGAGAATGAAACAGAAGACAGGTCACAATTTATATACAGTGGGTGCACCACTGTCTCTAATGGCACTGAGTCAACCTAGCAAGCTATTGATTAACCATTTCTGGAGAGAGCTTGTTCTCTCTCTGTGCTGGCACCTTTCTGCAGAGAGCTTTGCTGGACCGATGCAGACACTTGCAGATCTGGCCTTGAGCTGATGTCACGTAGCAGTAGCAGTTCCAAAGTAACCAAAGAGCTGTAGTAGTAGATAATTTGAAGGTTAGTCAGGTGTATTTTGATTAATCCTGCAGATTTACCAATTGCAGTTTATAGTTCAAGTTTAGCAATATATGAAATGGCTACTGACCGGTGTCCAGGAGACTCAGACYGTGCTAACTGGTGGCTGCAGTCCGTGCTGCCCTTCAGCTGCCGGCCTGTTGCCGCTCCCTTCTCCTTGTGGACTGTCCTGGCTCTGGTGTGCCACTGCAAGAGGGAACGGCGGGGTTCAGCAGTTGGGCAGAGGGATGGCTGCGGAGGTGGACTTACTTCCTCTAACAACATTTGTCTGGAAGAAAGGGAAAAAATGGTCTTTCACAGAGTCATAGAATGAGTCATAGAAGAAAGAGAAGACAGTAGATCTAGACAACCACGCTGGTTTGGGTTTTTTATCATTGTCCTTGGATCACCTTTTATTTTCCCTCTAAACCTTTTCTCCTTTCTGTTGTTGACTTCTTCTGAGAATTCAAACTTTGGCTTGCTCCTAGACGTGGCATCAAGCCATCAAGGGGGCAGCTCAGGCATAGTGATGTTTCATCAGTCTCCAAGGCCTAATATGTTTCTAAGAGAGAAACTAAAGGGTTTTTCAGACTCACTTGTACCAGTTTTTGTTGGTGTCCCTACAGCTGTGTGATAAAAAAGTAAGATTTGGACATCTTGTTGTTGCAATTGAACACTACACTGAAGGCATTAACATGCAAATCTGGCAGGTGGAAATATTGTCCTGGCTTCAAACCAGGGCAGGCAGTGAGGCATGGGGTAACTGTGCACATGTCATTACATTTGAGGCAATTTTTAAATTACTATACTGAAGAAATAAACCCTTATTTACAGCATCAAGGTTTGCCCTTAATCTAAAAAATCACTCCTTTTGCATGTCAGCTCCAGTCTTCTATCCCATTTTCATTTAAGCACAGGTGTCTCATTTATTTTCCTATAAAAACTTCTTTTTCATCAGCTKAATTTAGCTTGTTATTGTACAATTGCTTTATAAAAACCTTTCTTTCCCATTTCCTACTTGTTCACATAATGGAAAATTTCAGTTCTGGGTGTCATCTTTGATWTCATCCTGTGACTTCTTCATCCTAAATGAGAATAATAATTTTATGATATTGGTGTCTAATTCTTTTTGCATGTGTTGTCCAAACAACACTGAAAAAAGAAAGTCAGAAGTTAGTGTCAGTTTTGTGTCCAACACACAGGAATAAAATTTAACCAGCAACAGTTGCCTGTGTCTCGTCACCATATCTTGTGTTGCCCTAGCTACAGCTGCCAGTCACACTCGCCTTTTCCCTCCGTGCTTTGGGTTGTTGTGCTGCAATGTGATGATAACATCATTTATAAATGGCATCCTGCTGCCAGCAAACAGCAGCAGTAACTTCTCTAAAGCTGCCCACCTTCTTTCACTTTCTGCTTTGTACATGTATAATAGTACTAAAAGTACAACCAGGTGTAGGCAGAGCACAGTAGCTGCTTGGCAACTTACCTTAAATAATTGCTTTTTCTCTCAGGAAAGTGTTAAATAGGCCAATCTACAGTCCCAAAGCCAGCCTGTACTACAACAGGCTGCAGTCTGTGATTTATGTCCTTGTGATAAAGGCAAACAGGAGTCTTGCCTGCCACAGATACTCCACCAAATTTAGCAGATGATAAGTGAGAATCTCCTTCCATTTGTATGAGTGGGCATTAGGCTTTCCTGATTTTTCAGCAGCACCAGTAGCATGCCCTGATGTTCTGGGTGTGGTATTTCGGTGTTCTTCAGACAAACACACCATTTCTCACAGCCAAAATTCAGGCAGCTGCCACCAGTCTGTACAGCAGGGACTGAAAGCACCATGTGGTCCCACTGATTGACAGATAAAGTACATTTTCTGCAGCACATTGTGTGTTTTGTATGAGTTTGGCTCTCTTGACTCAGCCCAAGAGTTATGGGTGCAGTCAGAAAAAACATACTGACTTGACTTCGTGAAGCAAACTCCTTGTGTAAATGGTAAGAAGATTATTAATGCAAAAAACTGACACAGCTTGGGCTTAAGACTCAACTCAGGCCAGTGACACCATCAGGAATAAAGCACTGCATATGTTTGAATGTATAAGCCTTTGTCACTGCAGGTTTGAACATGGGTGTTCATCAAGAACTCAGCAATGCGAMAAACAGTAGTTAGGAAATGCAAAACCTTTTAACTTCTGTAATATGACCTTTTGGTTAAGCCCTAATGAGCACCGAGCTAGAACCAGTTCAGAAAGAACAGCTCAAAGGCACGTGGATGCAGGCAAGGGAGCGCGCTGACACTTCACCCAGTACGGCGCATTTAGCAGCCGTGGCCGCCCACACCAGCTGCAAGGGCAGCCGCGTCCTCACAAGGTCTGCTCGTGTCTTCAGGGCCAGGAATTGTGTCGAGACTGATGCACGGTTACATTGCACCACTCTCCCCCAAAGGGCACCAAGACACTTTTCACCCAGATACACCCACTGCCTGTGGGCAGAGGCTGCCAGGATTAAGCATTCTTATCTACAGAGTACACMTCTGCTCCAGCCGGTGAAGTAAGGTGTGTTGTGGCCTCCGTGGAGCCAATACTCTTCCCATAAAACAAACAGGCCCAGCTCACTTCTGTGGTGATTCCTGAAGCCTAGAGAAGCCTTAAGGCATGCTTCCTCCTGCTGCTCCAAAACAAMTCACCATCTAAACCCAAGCTTCATCTCATACGCTGTAGTTATATGGCTTTCATTAGTCACAACCCACACGTGGTATTTAAATCAATAGAAAATAATAGATAGATCAAGCTTAGGGGAATAACTTTTTTTCCAGGGTTACTGATGGCTTCATAACTTGGGAGCACCAATGCACAGAAGGGTGTGATGGACTTAGGAGAGGCTGCTGATTACATTTGGCAGTAAATAGCAGATTTCCACACAGCTAACTATAAAACTTGTTTATTCACTGGAAGTAAATAAGAGGTACAGACTACAAAGAAAGGATTGACTTTTTTTTCTCATGCATGTGTTGTGAGAACTCAGTTATTTTATTTTATCAACAGATGAAAATCCCTGAAACCACACAAACCAGGCATTTTGCTCAGCAGCGGGAAGGCAGCCCTGCAGGAGAACAGGAAGCAGGCTGACATGCTGATGCAATTGCCAGAAGATGCAATTGCAGCTATGAAACACTTCTGCAGCTGTGAAACTTGTAAAGGAGATCTCAGAAAGGTGGAGCAATATGAAAGGAAAGCTTAAACAAGAAGTTGCTTGTAGCTCAGAACCTCTGCAGCCAGAAAACAGCTAATAAATAATTATATGTCACCACCTACTGGTAAAGCTCCTTGTGTGGCACTTGCGTGTTGTGTTCTACAGCAGCCACTCAGCTCTGTGAGTTCAGATCTGTTTCTTGTTTCTAGGCAACAAAAACATTATTTCTTCCCTGTGTCTATGTATTTTTCTTTGTATATCCTTTATGAAGATATGGAGATATGCTGGGTAAGATCACTGAGGTTTCTGAGGGCCAAGCTGAAAACCTGGCTTTTCTGGCATCACAGAAAATGTTCAACAGAAAAAGAATTAAGGCTTTGCTCCTGACCAGCCATGAGAAACATCTGTTTTTAGAGAGGAATGATGGCTGTCATCACACAGGATCCTGTACTGTGGGGACAGTCCAGAAATTGAATGTCCTTGTGTGGCAGCAGTGTTGACTTGGCACAGCCATCGTATGTCTGCAAACTGAAAGGCATCAGCAATGCTCCAGGCACAGGGAGGAGAACACTGGCTGCCGTGTCCCCTCACAACAACAGACCTGACACACCATGGCACAACAGTGCCCGGCCTGCCTTCATAAATCAGCTGCTGTTACCAAGTGATCATGCCAGAAATGTAGTATCTTCCCTACAGAGACTGTAATTCCAGAAATCATTCCAACAGATCCGTAGCTGGATTCACCTTTTCCCTAGTTTTCCTGGGTCAATGGAGTAGGTGGAAGTCTTGTAAACATAAATGATAATAGAGTATCTAAAAGAATAYGAGTGAAATTATATTAAAGATGTTGTAAATAACAATATCATAGTTTAATTATTTAATGATCTACACAATCTAAAATAAATTCATGCTACTACAATATCACTCCACAGCTCTATTTTAACAACTGTCATGTCTGTTAAAATGGCAGATTTTGCCTACATTATACTCTGCCTTCTGCAGAATTTGAGTCATCTGACTCCAGGAAATCAGTGTGCTCATATTTCCTTAAAAAAAAAAAAAAAAAATTAAAAAAATCATCATCATCGTCACCATCATTTTTTTTCTGTAGATTGTATGTAGATTGTAGAGCTACAACTCCTTTGTAATATGATATCATTGTGGTATATTTGACCCTGTAATTTTTTTTAATGGTGAAGCACTTTGCACAGACAATGCCTTGCATTTACATTAGGATAATCAACATTGGTGGGCTATAAAGTTGGACAGGCTTGGGAACTGGGTTTATTCGCATCCTGTTTCAGGACAATTGCCCCTGAGCATTTAAATAATAGTAGGGACAGATATTTCCTCTAATGATCAAGTTAATATTTCCATATTTATCTCAGAGTATCCTCTGAATGTGCTTATATATCAGATAACAGACTTGATTTACTTGCACCATATCAGTTCAGTTCCTCTCTGAGATTTTCTTTATTCTTTAGGAATGTCAATTGAAAGTCTGGTAACCTTCCTATCAGACCTGGAATTTACAATGCCACTCTCCTCCCTTTAATATCAAGCATTAGAAACTAAATCTCAATCAGAAATATAATCCTTTACTTGAACGAAAATATTTAATTAATATGTTGTATTTCATCATGACCAGTTTCCTCAAAACTGTAGAAAAGGGAACTATTAAACCTATGATTAAAGTAACAACTGAGAATATTATGATTTATGAAAGTTACTTTTTTCTAAGTATTGCAGAAGAGAAACAGTAAAGAGAGGAATTATGAAAGTGGAGACAGAAGAGAACTGATAGGGGAACCCAAGCAGGAAAAGGAAATGGCTGTAAAATAAACCATGAGGAGTTATTACCACTCATGCAGTGCAGAAAACTGCATCTTCTTAAAGCAATTTTTTCTTTTTTTAAACTCTGGAGTTGAATTGCATCGTATAATTTCATAACAAAACAGAAGCTTCTACATTATCCTGTTACACCTAAACACAAAATTGCAGGTGCTCAAAACACTTAACAGGGAGAAATCAAATCTCATATGTGATTAAAAAAATGATGCAGCTCACTGCTACCAAATAATTATTTGAAGAAAGGTAGTTAGGTAACAAGCCAGGAGAAGATTGCTGCAACCTAATTGTCTGGGTGAACACGACAAGCTGTTCTGGGCTGCTCCAGCAGATGGAGCAGGGAGTGTAATGGCACCTTCTGCCTCACTTCGCTTCCCCTTGCTTTTCTTCTGCTGATGAGTTTCTTCCTTT